>WBMW01005919.1:77246-127557 GCA_013396635.1 Penelope pileata
TTCTGGGCTCCCCTGTATAAGAAAGACAGGGACCTCCTGGAAAGAGTCCAGCGGAGGGCCACAAAGATGATCAAGGGCGTGGAGCATCTCCCTTATGAGGAGAGGCTCAGTAATCTGGGTCTGTTCAGCCTGGAGAAAAGAAGGCTGAGAGGGGACCTGATCAATGTTTATAAATACCTTAGGTGCGGGAGGCAAATGGAGGTGGGGAATCTCTTTTCAGTGGTCAGTGGGGACAGGACAAGGGGCAATGGCCTTAAGCTGGAGCACAGGAAGTTCCGCACCAACATGCGGAAGAACTTCTTCACGGTGCGGGTGACAGAGCACTGGAACAGGCTGCCCAGGGAGGTTGTGGAGTCTCCTTCCCTGGAGATCTTCGAGACCCGGCTGGACATCTACCTGTGCAACCTGCTGTAGGGAACCTGCTTTGGCAGGGGGGTTGGACTCGATGATCTCTCGAGGTCCCTTCCATACCCTACAGTTCTGTGATTCTGTGGTTCTGTAATATTTAAAACACCTGCATAAGTTTGTAGTATGTTCAAAAGACAGTGTCAAACTCTGTTTCTAAAAATATAGCTATAGGAATTGTTTTATAGGTGAGACTCCTCTTATGGAAAGGTCTATTTGTTAGAATAGTTATTGGTGTGAGACCCAGAGTCAGTTACCTTCTTTTCTTGAGGCAGAATTTTTTCCCCATTGACAAGGAAGGAATATTCTACATTCTGTTGAGTCTTTTCCATCAAACAAGAAAAAAATGTCTTGGTAAAAAATACCAACTCAAGAAGTGATTTAAGGCACCATGATTGTCAGTTGATGAAAGACATGAATAATCCAATTCAGAACACAAATTTAAGAATTTCCATTCCAAATTATTTCTGTTTAGCTTTATTTAGCTGCATCTGAGTGTGTTTATTTTATGTGTCTCTCAGCTTAACCTGTTGATCCCTTGGGATACCTTTCTAATTTAACTTTCCATGCATATTATGGAGAATCTAAATACTATAATGTTTTGGATTTCATTCAGGTATTCCACTGCTTATATCTTCTATTAAATCTGGCTCTTAGAAGTCAACGCTGCAACAAAATCCATACTGAAGTCATCTTAGATCTTAAATCTATATTGAAGGTGTTAGGTTTGAAGAAACTTAAATGAAAATACAATTATATTGTTCTGGAAGAGCAAGGTTTGTGTTGTAATTTTTTTTTTTACTTGATTTCTGTTACATCATTTAAGCTGTTTAAGCCAGCACATTACTTTATTTACAATGCATCACTGCAATATTTATCACTCTAATCAAATTTGTAGCTGGGTTTCTTAACTGGAGATTCAATACTGGCTCCTTCATAAACAGCATTGAAACTTCTTGAATTTAAATATAGTACTGAAGACAATATGCTCATAAAAATAAAAAAAAGCCTGCTCTGTTTCCATTTTAAAGGATGTGTTTGCTGCATGTTAATGTAGAGCTCTGTAATGTTTTCCCTTGAAATATCATATAGACTGTATTTTGCTAGAAAATATGTCATAATGTTTTCTGATATTTTTAGATGAGCTAAAGCGTATATCTTTTCTTAATCTATTCCCTCTGCTGAGGCAATGTACATCCTCAGCAGCATATTTAACCAAATGGATTTTTTTCCTTAGCGGATCAAACTGAGTTCTGCTGCAGGCACAGAACTTCCTATTTAAATGACAAATGTCTGTGCTTGCAGATTTGAAAACTCACTTATTGACTCTTTCATCTTGTGTAAACAAATAATCAGCCCATCACCACTATGGTGGAGAAAGTGGAAGAATAAAGGGAAAAGAATTTTTTTGGAGTACTGCCAAATATTGCATTACTTGGAATGAAAAATGACTTGTTTGCTGTTAATGTTGCCATTATACACTGATAACAGACAGCAATACTGAGAAAGAACAAAGGAAAATCTACAAAGACTCTGTAATATGAAATATTTCTTCACTCTTAGAAGATAGTGATAGTGTTGTGCGTTTTTTTTTTTTTTCAAATGACAGCAGAGAAGTTCTGGTTTTTTATAAAGCAGCTTAAGCTACTTCCGTAATTAAATTCGGAGAGCTGCTTAAGAATTTTTCAACTTAATCTTCAAGTGTTGAAAGAATTTAAATATAATATTATTTGTGCTCCCTTTGAAAAATCTGAAGTTAATTGGTTTCTAAATGATATTTTTTTCAAGAAATAGCCTATATATGTGTGTGTACATGAGTAACCAATGTGAAACATCCCATATGGTTTGTTGTTGCTCTTGTTTTGTTTGCTTTCATAATGAATTATGAGGAAAATGAAAAATCAATGTGATCTGAAGAAAATGATGTCTGAGTCATCTTTTTTTCATGTAACACTGCATTGAAAAGTTTTCAAAGAGCAACATTTACTGGACAAATAAAAGTAATAGAATTGTTCAAGAAATAAGGTGCTAATGATTGTGTGTAAAAGTGAGATAGATATTTGAAGAAGAAAGCATATACTGCTGAATTACAGGCACTGCCTCATCTGTAGCTGCTTTAGCTAGAAGAATCAACTGACTATGCTGAAGAAAAGCGTTATAGAGTTGGATCCATGAAACTGTATTGGTAAAAACCATTTTGGGATCCAGACCTGTAAGACATTCCCTCTCAAACAGGAGTTTATTCTGTCCCTAAAAACATTTCTTTGCTGTTTTAAGTTGAGAGGCACTTCATAAAAGCAAATTGAAGTTATATGTTACATGAAAGTCTCCATGATCCAGATTCAGTGAGATTGCTGTGTTCTAAATTCAGCTATTGCAGCTGTAATCAGAGCTCCTCAAAACAGCAGAGATGTACAGATTTGCAGCTATAGATGAACTCTGCTCCCTTCAAAGATTTGTATTCTTTATAATTCTTGTTTACAAACGTAAAGTCTTACAAATTTAAATGTTCTTTCACAAGTTATACTGTGGCTATAGACAGATATAGGATAATAGAAGTTTGCAATAGAAGAACTAAAATTTAAGGAATATAAATAATTGCTGTCAACTAATTTACTTGCAATGCACAGAAAAACAAAACTGAAGAAATTAAACGATATGTTTGCTCTGAATCTTGTAGTAAATAAGTTTGCAAGCTAGGAGACAGCAATTTGTTCGTCTTAGGTACTACTGGTCTATCTGTACTTGAGATTAATTTTTCATTTCTGAGTGTGAATCAGTTAGGCTGAAGTGAATTTTCAAACATTAAGGAAACCTGCACACTCATACTGGAGAAAAGCAATATCAATACCGTTGTTAATTCAAACTGCAAAAGTTCTCAGCAATAAAATGAAACATACAGAGGCTGAAAATATATGTACATGCAAGAACTGCAATCATCTATCTATACGGTGGATAAATGCATGTTGTCAGAATATTCCTTATTACTCTTTTAAATATCTTCATTTAATGTACATTTTGATTTTTTCTTCATCACTAGATGGCTACAGTAATTACATTGACTATTAGAATAATCTTAAATTGATTTGTAACAGAGAGATTTTACTTCTAGTTGAAAAATCTTTACCTATTTTCTCCAGTAATGTTTATATTCGTTAAAGAAACCTCTTGAATCCTCAACATTAGTTATCTTTTGAATTTTCTATCATAAGTTTAACAGGAATTTTGCTGCCTACTTACAAATCTAACAGTATTTCTACTAGAGTTTTTTGTGGATTGATAAACATTAAGATGAGAAGAAAAAAAGGGCAAATTTATTTATTTATTTTTTTATTGTAAATAAAAAGTAATGTTATTACATAGCAAGTGAAATTTGCTGCATAAAGTAATATTATATCCTTAAAATATCTCAAATGTATTTGGGATACTTTAAATGTCTATACATGTTGTACAGAATCAATAGTGATTTTTTTCCCTCTTCCAGTGAGAGAGGAATAATTTAGAGCAAAAATAATAAATTAAGGATAAAAAAATAACCCATGGGCCACTTTTTTCTGTCAGAGGTACTGGTATAAAATCAATGTAACCACATTAGCTTATTTCTTCATGCTGTGTTTATCTTGGAATAGTTAGAGTAATATTTAGCACATAAGATCTGTCAAAGTGATATAGCTCAATTGAAATGAAAAGGATCTATCTTGTTAGCATGAGTTAGGTCTGGAATATAGTCTCTACTTCAGTCTTCTTAAAAAGCTAGAGAGGCTAGAAATAAAGTTTTGGTGTGTTTTGTAGTCTCTACAGAAAGCCACTGTTAAACTAACCCAAAGAGTTTTACACACAGTCACTGGCAGTCTTTGTTACCATACAAGGGAGGTTCCTTATCAGTTTAAAATTCATTCATTATTTATAAATTGTTAGCTTGCTTGTATGCATTCACTGGATGAAGAAGCTAATCAAAAGCTCATGGCTTTTGCTGTCATCACTCAAGGACTCCTGGATAGAAAGTAATCTATAGCCTGGAAGCAAAAAGTTGGACAGTTTACATAATTGGCAACTCAGGTATCTTATTTCCCCAAGACTGGAACTCTCTCCCTCCCTCTGCTAAAGCTGAATCATCTGGGACATTATATATCAGGTGTCAAGTCTTTAGTTTACTCAAGCAACCAGCCTACTAATGGGAAAATGGTTTATATTAGCAAATGCAGAAGCAAACATCAGTAAGCATTTTGCTTCAAAAGGACCTCCAACAACACATACTGCTAATATCTGTGAGAACATTTTAATCAGAATATTCTCTCAGTAAATCTTAGATAGATGGCTCTTATGATATAGGACTACTCACGAAAGTCTTTACAAGGCTCCAAAGCATGGGGTGGAATTTGAAGAGCAGAATAAATAAATGTACCTTCCTGACTAAGTATTCAGTATTAGCATTCTAACAGTTTCTGCTTAATCTTGCTCTTAAATAAATAAAATTTAAACATGGAGCAGGGGATTTAATTTTAAATGTTGGACTAGTCAGTCCATCAGTTACCAGGTACAATTTCATATGATGTGCCTGCTTGAATAAGCTCTGCATTAGTCACGCTAATTTTCACTGAGCATTTTGGTCATCAGAAAGAATGACAAGATAAAATAGAAGAGATAGCTGAAAGGGAAGGGTTTCGTTTACCATTTTCTTCACCGAATAACTGTGCTTTGTGTGAATAAAATATGCCCAGTAAGTTGAGAACCTGAAAGTCTGATACTGTAGTGAACCATGGAATATAATGGAAACCCATTTTCCTTATATACCTTTCCTTTTATTTCTGATTTTTTTTCCTACAGAAAAACATCAATTTCTTCTGAAATAAGACTGTTATGTTTTGTTTTCTGGCTGCATAGGAACGCTTTAAATGCATGCCCTGAAAACAAAGCCACAGAATTGTTTGAAATGTCAGACTTATAGTTTGCATGTAGGAAAGTTTAGTTTATTTGGTTTACTGTACGTTGAAGTCTCAGATGGGAGTCAAGTGATGCTAATATTCTGGAGAGGGATTGAAGACAATTCACAGAGATAAAGTGCAGATTATTTTCCAGTGTTGTTTCCTACTCCTCTGCAATGTCTTTGAAAGAACTAAAGGCTTGAATTCTGAAGTCTTAGGTAAATTTTATATTATGTTCTAAATACTAGCTCTTGTATCAGTTATTAAAATTCACTCAGAAGAGGTTAGCAGTACACACAGATTTTGAGAATATTTTAGGAGTAATGAGTTACCACTATGTATAAGCCAATTAAATGTAATGGTTCAGTGGACACTTTATGAATCTTTGTTGTGTAATTTTTTTTTTTTTAAGTACAGTTACATTCTTAAATTTTAGCACATTGTTACTTAATGGTAGTAGACTTACCCAAAGAAACTCAAATAACAAATAATATCTCTAGGATGTCTTGACGTATTAGAATAGCTTTCCTGCATGTGAAGTGATATATTGTGATGCCCAGAATCCCCTGACTTTCTTTCTGTCACCACATTTTTCTGTACAAGTCAATGATTGCCATATGTATATGCATTGGTAAATTAATTTTGGGGAGCAAACATTGCACAACAGGAAATTAAAATACTCAATGTTTTTTGAATACTGGCTTTGGATAATTTTGAGAAACAATTTGAATGTCTAATCATTGCTGGTAGGTATTGTTTCAGTGAATGTTCAAAATCATAAATATAGATACAATCCCTTTCTGCCTGAAATTTAATGAGATACATAGGAAATTTGGAAAGAGGGACAATAAAGCCTAATGAAATCCTCACTAAATAATACTGCTTGAGAGCATTTTTATGTACTGTCTCTGTTTTGTGTTGCCCAGACTGGTGCAAAATTGCCTGCATGATTATCTTCCATGGGAATTTGCTATTTGAAGGCTCACAGAAACAGGGAAACATAGGTCAGAAAGTTGCAGAGACAACTTTGTTGATGGTTTTCAATTAATCAAAAGGAGCATGTTCTTTTCTTCTTGGAGTTACTTTGATAATGAATAACCTTTAGTGTTCTAGTTTTGTATAACATTGCTCTCTTAAACATCCACTGTGTTACGCTTTCTCTTCATATAACTATGAAAAACAGAAATACGAAGATTTGAGTGAGACTTACTAAGTTCGGGTGGAAGTCTACCCCACTCTTCTTGTAAGAACTTGCCTTAAACGTACATCAAGATAGCTCTGTCTTGGGACCGGTTCTCTTCAATATCTTCATCAATGACATTGGTGATGAGATTGAGTGCACCCTCAGCAAGTTTGGCAACGACACCAAGCTGAGTGGTGCAGTTGGTACGTTAGAAGGAAGGGATGCCATCCAGAGGGACCTTGATAAACTCGAAAGGTGGGCCCATGTGAACCTAATGAGGTTCAACACAGAAAAGTGCGAGGTCTTGCACTTGGGTCGAAATAATCCCAGATATGTATACAGACTGGGAGAAGAGATCCTTGAGAGTAGCCCAGCTGAGAGAGACCTGGGGGTCCTGGTGGACGAAAAACTGAATATGAACCAGCAGTGTGCTCTTGCAGCTCGGGAGGCCAATGGTATCCTGGGCTCCATCAGGAGAGGGGTGTCCAGCAGGGACAGGGAAGTGATTGTCCCTCTCTACTCTGCCCTCCTGAGGCCCCATCTGGAGTACTGTGTCCAGGTCTGGGGCCCCCAATACAGGAAAGACGTGAAACTGTTGAAGAGGGTTCAGAAAAGGGCCGCAAAGATGATCAAAGGGCTGGAGCACCTCCCCTAATGAGGACACACTGAGGGAGTTGGGCTTCTTCAGCACAGGGAAGAGAAGTCTGTGGGGGACCTCATTGCGGCCTTCCAGTATTTAACAGGAGATTATAAACGGGAGAGGAACCAACTTTTCACAAGGTTAGACACTGATAGGACAAGGGGGAATGGTTTTAAGCTGAAGGACGGAAGGTTTAGATTAGACATCAGGGGGAAGTTCTTTACTGAGAGAGTGGTGACGTGCTGGAACAGGTTGCCCAGAGAGGGTGTGGTTGCCCTGACCCTGGACGTGTTCAAGACCGGGTTGGATGGGGTCCTTCCAACCTGGGCCGTTCTATGATTCTATGGTTGGAGAAGCAGAGTGAAGAACACTATTTTTAACTATTTAACTATTGGCACAATTTCAGAGGGAAACATCATCCAGCTTAGTTTCAGGTGTAGGGACTAAAATCATAGAGATCTACTCATCTGGCAGGAATGATGCAACGGTTTGGAATTATGTTCCAAATATGATAAGTATGTTTTTTGGAATACATATAATAGGCTTGTTAGTTTCTAAATTTTGACTACTCTTTCATCATTATTAGCAGTGTTATAGGAAAATATCCTAAACAGGTATGGCACTGTGTTTATAAAAATTTGTGACGTCATGAGTTTATGCATCTCTAGATAAACATTTGAAAGATTATTTCTTTCATACAACAGTAATAACTTTGTTGCAATATTGACATGCTCTGCATTTTAAATATGATCCTAGTTTCCTAGATGTGCTGCATATCTTGGGAAAAATAAAACAAACAAGCAAACAACAACCATGAATTCCTAATATTCCTGTCAACAATATATTCAGTAATACAAAGGAAACTTTCTAACTGGCTGGCACAAGTTCTTTTTATGTTTGATTTATATGATCTCTGAAGGAGTAAAGGAAGGAGAAAGAGACACAGAAGTACTTAGGATGACACAGGGTTGATGTCCAAACAATATCTTACTACCAGAATTTCTGAGGTTTATCAATCCTTTTTCCTGACCTCTAAAAAACCAAAATTTCATAGTTTCTGAAATAGGCAGCATTTTAAATGAAAATACCTGTAAATAGCTGAATAAAAAAACATACATTACACAGAATAGAAAACAAGAATATTTCAATATATAGATTTTTATTTGGAAAACTTACTGTTCACTAATAATTTTATTTTACTTTTTTTCTTTTTAAATATCCATCTTTCAGTACTTCAGTTTCCTCTACTAGTGAATTATGTACATACTCACAGATATAAATTACTTCTTCAAAAAACTGTTTTCTGATAAATGTGTGATAAATTTATTTGATAATGAGCATAAGTTTTTTAATAAGTATGATTATGTTGAAATCTCATTATTTAGAATATGCAATTAAATTGTGTTACTTTAATAGGCCTAGACTAAGCTTCCCTCATGGGAAAAAAAGATATGAACTGATGAAACTACTAAGGAATCAACTCAAAGCTTTTTTATAATGAAGACTGAAGTTTATAAGTCATTGTCAAACAAAATTAGCCTCCCTTCATTTGTGCAATCAAATGTATTAATAGGTTTAATATTTTTGAACAAATCATATACCCATGAAATTCATTGAAATAAAAAAAGTTTGTCTTCAAAGACATTTTTAATGCAAATAATAATAATAAGAAAACTCATCAGTTGAAGTGATGTATTCTCAGGAAATCACAAGTCACATTTTGAGAAACAGTGATATAACAAATAATGAATAACAGATATTTGTTTGTGTTATCCCGGAAGTATTTAATAGGTATGCCACATCTTCCACCAAAGACAAAAACTAGAACACATTTGTACAGTTGCATGTGAAAATGGAAAAAAACTTCTGCTTTGATTTTGTGAGCAGATCATCTGTAGGAAATTATGAAAATGATAGTTTATATCCTTTTCTTAAGCAGTCATAACTAGATTTAGTTATAACTACCTCTGATATGGGAAGGTGAGAATAAAATTTATACTCAATATACATACCTTTTTTCTTAACTGAACCTTAACTTTTTAAATGCTAATACATAAAATCTACAGTTTTTCTGAAGACTGAGAAGGCTTAGAGATCTTATGAATCAATGGATACATTACTCACATTTCTTTAGTATGTCTATGTTTTATTTGGAAAAAAAATAGGTGAATTTTTATTTCATACAAAGGAAGTGAGTATTTTCAGATCAGGAAATGGGATGTACAGAACCTGTCAGTTTATGTTCACTGTCATTTAGCACAACGTTTATTATTTTACCTATATGGAATTCGTTTGTACTTCTTTCTTCATATTTCATTTTGTATTTAGGACACAATCAAAGAAAATTATAGTGGAACCCACTGAGACAGATTATTATTAACCTCATCCTGATGAGTTGAATTTATGCTAGTGTACTGTTATAGAATTTGTTATGGTAGTTGGGTTCACTGAGTTCTCTTTGGTTTCCATTAGAAACCATAAATCTTTCTCTAGTGCTAGAAAATCAGTCCAGATATCTCCACATTCAGGTCCAATTCACTATCACATTTGCAAGTCAGAAAAGCTCTCTGCAATGAATGATGAATGAATCATTTTCTGCCAATCACATGATAAACTATCTGTGAAAGCCTGATGTGTATACATTTATATCTCAGATCTCTTCAGCTAACTTCCAAAAAATGTAAGAGAAAGAACAAACCCACAGATTGTTGATAATGTATGTGACAACCAAAAGGAAGAAAATAATATAAAAGTTTTATTTAAAAAATCCATCTAGTTCAGAGGGAAATCATTGCCCTAGCTTCAATACTGCAGAAGCCCTTTGAGATGCAGCCCCACTGATTTCCCTATGGAGTGGGGACAGCACTGTTCCTACATGTAACCAGCTCAGAAGTTCAGCTGTCTGCTCCAAAGCCAGTTTTGTGGAAGCATGGTCATATGTCCTTGTTATGGCGTACATCTTTAACAACAATTAAGGTATAAGAATAAACATACCCTCAGTCATTTGATATAAGAAAAGTAAAAACACAGAAGTGCAACTGTTGAGATAGGGACAGCTAAGGGATTCACAATGAAAAAGACTGGCATGAGAAGATGCAAAGCCCTTAGAAGAAAAGCAGAAAAGAGAAGGACAGCAATATCAAGGATCAACCCACTGCAAGGAGCAATGGAAGCCAGCCCTTCCTATCCTGACAGACAACTGCTTGGCCAACACTGTCTCATCACTTGTTGGAGAAGGGGAACTTACTAATGCCTAGTGGTGTGCTGAAGCCCTGGTTAGCTGCTGTGTTAACCAATAAAACTGCTGTGCACTCTGCAAGCAGAATGCTAGCCGAATGCTTGCAGAGTCTCTTTGCAAGCAGCAGAAGAAGCAGTAACTGACACATGAAGGTGGGCCATAGAGGGTAGGAGTTCCCATGAGCGTATGTTCCTGAGGGAAAGAGTGAGTAAGGGAACTAGATGCAGGCAAAACTATTACTCTGTTTGAAGTCTGTCCCTGGGAGCTGGCCTAAGTCTCTAGAATCTGACTGCACCATTTCTTGCAGCCACATATTCTGGCCCGTCTTGCAGCTTCCCCTTCTATATCAACTGGAGAATAGAAAAAATAAATCACCACTTTAAATATCTTTTGTTGTCTTTTGGTACCTCATTCATTCAACTTTTTATCTCAGTCTTTTTTGTTGAACTTTTCTTCCAGACATTTTTCTCTTTTTTTTTTTGTGCCTTTGTTCACAAATAACCTTTTACTTTCACTGAACTTGGTAAGTATTCAATGAATTGTGGATGCTTTAAATGCATTCAGCAACGTTTCATAGCCTTACCATGAAAGCTGGAAAAACATCCTCTCCAGGTTATCTTCTTACTCTCCACCCTTCTGTCATGCAATAATACATTCTTTGTGTGGCTTCATGGCAAGGTATCATTATGAATGGGTGATAGTATTTAGGATGCTTTAACACTCTTCACGTTTTGTTTTCTTTGTCTGTGTGGTGGCTCGCAAAAGTATTATCACTTCCCTTTACTATTTCGTCCAAAATATACTCAGTATAATATAAAATTCTATCCATTAAGAATAATACTTGGTTTTATCTGCATTAGTTTAACCTTGGAGATTATATCTTACAGATTCTTTTAACATGCTAAGTAATTATTTTTAATTTGTGACTATTTTTGACAATGAAAATATAAATTTCCTTGGATTTCTTGATTTACTAAACATTTAAGACTAGCACCACAATTATATTTTTGAGTTCAGTAGCTGTCAAGCAGTACTAATTAAGAATCAGAAAGCCACGTGCTTGTGAAATGTTGCAGTTTTAATAAAACTGACAAGCATACCCAATGAGTCACAACCAGCAGCGTTTCAATTTTTTCGAGTGCCTGATCAGATGAATCTACAATCTACCTCTTGTAGATTTTTTTTCTTTCTGTAGATATTCAAAATTCAATACATTAAGTTTTAAACTTACTACATTACATGTTTTTCTGTCAAATTGCTATTACTCAGATTTTATCATCTCAAATATATGTGATTGTTTTGTTCCCTGTATAGGAGAGTTAACTTCTATAAACATGGAGATTTATAATTTATTTTGGAATTTCAATATGAAATCCAAACTTACCTTCTTAGCCTAATCCATTCAATTAGTTTCTATCTTAAATTTAAATTTCAAATAACATATAGAAAATTTACAGGTAATTTTATTCATGATACTACTTTTAGTGGAGGGGTTGGACTTGATCTCTAGAGGTCCCTTCCAATCCCTGCAATAGTGTGATTCTGAGAAGTGATGCACAAATCAATTCTTACCACCCACCAATTGATGCCCAACCAGTCCCCAAGAAGTGACTGTTCGCCCCCTTCCCCCTCCNTTTTCACATGATACCATATGGTATGGAATATCCCTTCGGCCAGTTTAGGTCAGCTGTCCTGGTTCTGTCTTCTCCCAGCTCCTTGTGCTCCCCCAGCCCCCTTGCTGACTGGATAGTATGAGAGGCTGAAAAACTGAAACGTTCTTGGCTCTGTACAGCACTGTTCAGCAAAACCTAAAACATCAGTGTGTTATCAACATTGTTTTCCTCCTGAAGCCAAAACATAGCATCATACCAGACACTATGAGAAAATCAGCCCTGTCTCAGATACAACCAGGACATTGTCAAAATGCTTTAATAATTAAATTGTCAAATTACCGAGAAATGTCACTGCAGCTTGAAATCTAACACTTGAGAAGTTGGAGTTTGGGCATGTTTTCACTTTTAAGATAACATAATAACTTTTTAATAGCATAAGAGTTGACAGAAATCAAACAGAAAAGAGTTCCAACCATGAATGAGAGGAACTTGTTGAAAGCATATGCAATTATTTTCATTAGGAAACTGTTTCAATCGTTCACAAGAACAAAATGAAAAAATTACCAAAACTGGGATTTTAGGCAAAGAATACTGAATATAGAAATACAATGAAATGCAGGATGGAAGAAGGTATAATTCTAACCACAGCTTTTTCAGCTTAGAAACACTTTTCAAAGAACATATACAAAAATATAACAAGTCAAGCCATTAAAATATGTTCTCAATGACTCTCATTAGGGATGACTACACTGTTTTTCTAGTTTGGAGCAAGATCTTGATTTTGAACAGGGCTTCATGTTTTAATCCACAGTTTACTTTGCTTTATGGAACAAACTCAAATGCTGCAAACTAGGTTCTATTTGAATGGAACTAAACTGAAAAGTTATTTCCAGCAGTACACTATAAACGAACTGAAAGCAATGTTTTCTTGTCTGTTATCTTTATGTTCTCCCCATCTTCCTGCCAAGAAGTAGCACTAACAGGAAAAATGGAAGGTGTTTTGAAATTTGTCATGGGCACTCTTCCTTTCTGATAAATTTGTTGATGATAGATCTCCTCTCTGCCCCCCATCACACACACAAAAGAAGATGAATTTTAGCCAAGTGGTATAAGTATTTGTTTCTTCTTTCACTATGTCTGTCAGTACATTTTATAATCTCCACTAGAAAACAAGTAAATCTAAACTTGATAGTGCTGATTCATTTTTTCCCCTCTTTTTTTTTTTTTTTAATTCTTTTTTTTTTCTATTGAGAGAGAACTTGTGGAGGAGTTAAAAAATGTCTGATTTACAAATATTTAAAACAGCATCCTCCTTTAAATAAAAATAATATGTGTTTTTACTTATCCTAATTTTCATTGTCAGCTTTTTCAGTGCTTACAAGCAATATGGAATATTATTCCCATTGGATAATATTTATTTAATGGGTTGTGCACTTGATTAAAGATCAACATGCAAAACAATTTGAAGCCAGAAGAGTGTGCAGATGAGTAAATGATGACCTGTGAAGGTGCTCAGGAACTAGCTGTCTTTGTCAGTACCATGATACTCCAGCCAGGCTGTTTCTGCAGTATGATTTAATTGATCTTTTGCAGCCCTGTAAATATTGATTTCTTAAAGTAGTGAGTAATTCACAGATGACACTCTATAGCAACAAGTCTGCTGGATGCAAATAAAAAACAAAACTTGATGATTTTTGATTTTATCTACAATCTTAAGGAAAAGTAGAGAGTGTATTGATAACAAACAGTAACAACCTCATTGCTCAGTTAAGACAATAACCCCTTTGAAATAGCAATAAACAAATGGCATAAAGAAATAAGAAGCATAAGAAGAAGAGAAGAGAAGAGAAGAGAAGAGAAGAGAAGAGAAGAGAAGAGAAGAGAAGAGAAGAGAAGAGAAGAGAAGAGAAGAGAAGAGAAGAGAAGAGAAGAGAAGAGAAGAGAAGAGAAGAAGAGAAGGATAATTAACTAAATTACTCCTTTTTTTAGATAACGACAGGGATGTTATGAGTTGTAGGCTAGATTGTAATTACTTAACACATTCATTTTTCACTCATACAACCATTCTGTGACCTTCAAAAGACACAATGTATGTCGTCCTCACTAAGTAGATGATGATTTGAACCTGTTATTTTACTTCAAAAACATTTCAAATTTGATTAAGCAGAAACAATGAGAAGATGGCATTGCACAGAACCTCTAAAAAGTTAGTCCTTCTTTCTAATATACTGCATTGGACTCAAAGCTGTAATCTTATGCTTCAAAGGAGGGTGCATCCATGGTAGAAATTTTATGTATTAACTTCAGAGATATTATTGGTATGATGAACAGTAAAAGTGTTGCTGAAGTGTAAAAAAAGTGACAGGTCCCTTAGGTACTTTTCAGAAACAGCTACAATACAAGTAGGGCAGGACACAGGATTTGCACATACTGATGTCTTTTTATTTCAGTGTGACAGTCAGGTAATTCAAGGTCCCTTTTAAAATGTATTTTGACTGCTAGTTAGAAGATAGAACATCTGCAAATGCAGTAAAGAAAAAAAAAGTGTTCCCATCCTATGAGACTTACCATGTGAGAAGTTTTCCTATTGTACAAAAGAACAAAGAAAAAACTTTGAAAGGCTTTTTCTCTTTCGATTCAGGCTTGTAAAAACAATAACTACAATGTAGAGAGTACACATCACTTCACAACTTTCCTATTCATTTAAAATACAGGAGGCAGAAGAAATATAAGTATTACCAGTGTGTTGGTCTAAGACTTGAATATCTGGCAAAATTGTGGGAAACAAATGGGCATACCAAAAGCCAAGTATGTTTTCTTCATTATTTTTATATTTTCTGTGGTTTCTATGAAAAGACACAAATATATGGAATTTTCATTATACAAAAGTGTTAAAATTTAAAATATTTAAAATATTTGTGAGGGTACAAGGTGATTTACAATGCAAACCATTAGGGATAAAAGACATGAGAGAGACTCTAAATAAAGTGTACTTTCCAGAACTTCAAGTCTGATGTGATAACTATATCAGAAGGATCCACCCTATTTAGTTTGATCATCATTTTTTTTTTTTTTTACATTCTTAGGAAAAAAAATCAGATCTAGTTCAAATTGCACTTTTTTTTATTTCTAATTTCTGAGTAAGTAAAAGATGATCGTAGTTCTATAAAATGCTCTAAAGATTTATTTGCATATATGGCATCCAAGCAAAAGTGTGACAGGTGGCTTCCTCAGAAGGGACATTGCTTATTAACTTGGGCAGGGACAAGAGTCAGAAATGAACAGTTTTAGAAATAGAAACAGAACCTTCTGTGGGATTTTGAACATTCACATCTTAAACTAATTTTTGAATATTTTAACAAAGATTTGTCTCATCAGAAAGTTAAATCACATATTAGGAGGTTATTTTTATGTATATCTCATATAGGCATTTGAAATTCTTATCACATTTTTGTTTTTTCTTTCTCTAAATGGTTTTTAATTTTATAATAAATAAAAATGTGCTTTTTCTTTTTCTTCAGAACAATAAATATGTTGACCTTCACGTAATTTGAGATTTTAGGAATGCAGACCACCCAGATAGGAGAAGAGAACCTCATGGGGTTACTCAGTTTAGGAATAGTTTTTATACTCCACAAAATTGTAAGGGCGAGTTTGAGGGCTGGTAGCAATCAAATGCCTGGTAAAAGGTGGAATTCTCCCTGGGT
This sequence comes from Penelope pileata, assembly GCA_013396635.1. Lineage (NCBI taxonomy): Eukaryota > Metazoa > Chordata > Aves > Galliformes > Cracidae > Penelope > Penelope pileata. The sequence goes on from WBMW01005919.1 coordinate 92,958, forward strand.
AAATTCATTGTATGAAAAGGGATTATCAACAGAAAAATGGCTCTGATCTTTTGGACCCCCTCACTGTCATTAAAAAAAATAATCTCTGTCACTGCATGTTGGCTTGGCTCAACTGCATAGTTTCTTACATAGCATGTTGGTAGAAACTATCCTTACGTAGATCTGTTACTACGATTTGACCATGGCGATCTTTGCATACTTGCATAGAACTGAAGATTTGCCATGAACTCACGCAATCCATATGAAGCTTGGAGAAGTAGTTTTCAAATATCTCACTTTCACTATTTATAGAAATCTGCAATCTGTTACTGATCATTGTGACAGATATTTGAAAAATGTTAAATGAAATTTGTTGCTTTTCTTTGCAGTACAACAAACTTACTAACAATAGAGGTCCATAGGGGAACAGGTTCACAGCAAAAGGTGGATAATCTATGAAAAAATATTAACACGTATTTTACAGCCTTAATGGAGAGCATTTATGTCTTGCAAAATTAAACTTATTTTTTAAGAAACTAGGATGCCATAGGAGTCTAAGTAGTTTTAGGGGGGCAAAAACAGATCTTTAGTCAATGAAATTCAACAGAATCTCTAAGAAATAAAGTATATTCAGTAAGCATTCCAAAATTAAACTGATAAATGTAACTTTTACTAAATCTTATATTCTCAAGATTTAATTAAATGTTAAATGTGAACTTTACAGTATAAGTGTATCACAAAAAATGGACTTTAAGAATATGATAAATAGGTTTTGTACACCTACCTGTTAGTCTCATAAATCTCATTAGGGTGGAAGATGACAGAAGAGGTGCCTGAATTCTTTAAGAACACAACTTGTCCTGACAGAGTGGCAGTCTCCCTCTCTCCTTCCTCCACTTGTATTCTACTCTGTCAGATAGCAGGGAAATAATTTCACTACTGAAAAAATTACAGCAAGAAATAATATTCATAGAACACAAAACTGCTGAATGAACATATGGTTAACCTTTGATATGTCATAAAACAGAAAGTTAATATAATAGAGGATTAAGTTTGGGGGAGATTAAAGTCAATGGCAAAAATCCTATTGGTTTCAAAGAATCAGTTTTTTGACCTTGCATTCTATTTGGCATTTAAAGACCAAGATACAGATTTATAACTTCAGAAACCTTGCCTTCATCCTGGCATAAATCCACAATGTTGGGTGTGTAAAGTACAAATGAGTCCATTTCCGAATCCTTTGATATAAAGCCATTTCAGACTCAAAAGGTCATTGCAGCTTCAGAATGACACTACTGAGTCGTATATACTGAATGTTTCTTTTTCACTTAAGTGAGAAATTCACTAAAGCTAAAATTACAGTCTATTCTAAACATGGAGTGGTATATGCCAACAAGACAAGGCCAACTGTAAATTCTAGTAACTGAAAAACAGTGGTAAAATATAATTTACTTTATCATCAATATGACAGAAGGGTATATTTAGAACATATTTGAAATGATAATGAAAATGGATTATTTTAAAAGTTATTCTGATTCCAATCAGTGATATCACAACCAGTGCAGCCATGTATTTCCTGTTAGGTCTCCAGTCTCCCACTAGTAACATCAACACCATGTGCCAGCAACAAAGATATAAAATAAGTTTGCTAATGGCTAGGTTCTTCCCCCTCCAACTGCAGTACTGTTTTGGTAAGGATGAGGGGCAACAGTAAGTTGTCTGCTCTGACTTTTGTCCAACAGCTGATGATCATTTTGATCTCAAGTTTAATTTTTCATTCATCAGTTCTTGTGAAAGCTTCAAAATGTTGCATTTTTGGTATGTCTTTGGAAAGAATAATAGAAGTTGCAGTACATTTATAAGGAAGAGAGTTGGAATCATGCAAAAGTGATTGGGATAGGCCAGACATGACTAGTCAGGAGCACTTGCTGTACATACAGTGACCATCTTTTAGTGTTGGTGGTCCATATGTTTGTAACACTGGGGCACATATAGAAAATTAGACTCAGTGAAGGATGGCTTACATCACTGAGGGATGTCAAACAGCCAACAAAGAAAGGGAAGATATTAACATCTCATTGAAACAAACAGTTATGATTAGCAACTGCCATGCAGTTTTTAGCTTATGTTAGAACAAAGATTGTATCTATATCTATCTTTGGAAAGGAAAAGCCTCAGTTTTATACAGAAGGATAAAAATGTAGGTTTTTTTGGGGGGGGGAGGGGACCTTTTTTTTTTTTAAGGGAAAATCTGGAAAGATCTGTGCCATGTTTCCAGATAGGATAGAGTTTTCTTTGCACAGGCTTTTATGATGCTGTGTTTTCGATTTTTGATAAAAAATAATTGTGTTAACACAACAATGTTTTTAATTGTTGCAGAGCAGTGCTTATACAGAGTCAAGAACTTTTCCACTTTTTGAGGAGGCTGGAAAGGAACAGAACCAGGACAGCTGAGCCAAAGCAGCTAAGGGAATGTTCCATACCATATGATGTTGTACTCAGCAATAAAAGTTGGGGTAATGAAGGAGGAAACTGGAGACATTTGGAGTTATAGCATTTGTCTTCCAAGAAAACATTACATGTCACGAGCCTTGCTTTACTAGAAATGACTGAACAACTGCCTGCTGACGGGAAGGTTTTCCTAGTAAACTGTCTTCATCTCGACCCAGGCACTTTTATCTCCCCAATTCTCTTCTCTACCCCACCTGGGGAGAGTGAGTGAACGGCTGTGTGGTGCTGAGTTGCCTACTGGGGTTAAGTCTCAACAGTCCTTTTTGGCACCCAATGTGGGACCCAAACCCACAAGTCTGAGACTAAGAGTCTCATACTTTACTGACTGAGCTAGCTCAGCCAAAAAGAAAGGCTGCACTGAACACACACAGCCATGGTTGAGACTCCCTTGATCTCCAGCAGCCTCCTTATAGACTCCCTCACCCCAGTTCGCAGGCCATCTCACCTACCTACTGGCTCATCCAGCTTGATCTTCACTGATGTGCACACACACACACACATCTACACTGGCTCTACTTGCTACATCATGGACACACGTCTTGCAATTTGTGATGTTGCTCCAGCAGTTGCACTCTAACCATCTCCCTACCCCGCTTCAAAATAGAGAGTCCCTTACTCAGGAAGAGTTAGAAAGGAAAGACTGTGCTGATCAGGTGCAAAGTATGGCCAGACAATTTTACCCACTGGAAGACACAGTTGGCACTTTTTATTCCCTTATCCCTATTTCCTCACACTTCATTGTCCCCAAACCACTATGATCCCTCTTTCTCCCAACTTTGCTTCCTCCCCTAAACATCCCCTAGTAAGTTCTATGCAATCCTGAAACACTTTGTCCCTGCATCCTCTGTAGTTTGAAATATACATCTGAAAAAGAAACTTGAAAATATATTCTCTAAAAGCTGTTGTAAACTGTTAGCTTACAAAATATTTTCTAAACTAAATATTAGAATTGGAAATATATAGAATCGGCAATATCATGCAAACAGTTTTGGTTCTTTCAAGTTTACCAACCCCTATTTTCTAGTTCTGAAGCCTCAGAATGAGTACTGATATACTGAAAAATATCAAAATTCACTTAGGAGAACCATAATAATCCAGTCCTCAGTTTAAGTGACATTCACTTGGAACATAGAAAATTTCGGTATGAAGACAACTTTTATGATCCAGTATTTTCCCCATATGTTTGAGATTTTGAGAAAAATAATATTTTCTGTGGAGGTTATTTACTACTTGCAATATACAGAAAGTCTAAACATTTTTGAACAAAATTTAGACCCCTGAAGCTTGTACTTATCTTTATTTACATCTGTTTTCTGTAGAAGAAATATCTGGCATGTTGTCTTAGTTTCTAACTGAAACTTTCTCTCTTAGTGTCTGCTGCAAAGCTGTGTTTTGGTTCTAGAAAGACAACAAGGCTGATAACACTCAGCAGCGCTGAACAGAACCAAAGACATTTGTATGTCTCTGCCAGGAGATTGAAGAGGCTAGGGGGGCTGCAGGGAGCTGGGAGGGGACAAGAATGGGGCAGCTGACCCAAATTGACCAAAGGGATATTCCATACCATATGACATCATGTAATATAAGGAAGGGAAGTGAGCTGGGAGGGCCTGTTTGCTTGGGGATTGGCTAAGTAGTGATCGTGGTCAGTGAGTGATTGCTTTGTACAATCGCTTGTTTTGTATATCATTACCATTACTGTTATCTTACTCTATTTTCCTCTTTCTGTNGAGATGCAACTTGAGGGTATTATCTCTCGTCCTACCACTAGTTAACTGGGAGAAGAGGTCTACCTCTACTTCGCTACAACTCCCTTTCAGATAGGTGTAGAGAGTGACAATGTCTCCCCTGAGCCTTCTCTTCCCCAGTCTAAACAATTCCAATTCCCTCAGCCACTCCTCATATGACTTGTGCTCCAGACTCTTCATCAGATTCATTGCCCTTTGGACATGCTCCAGGGCCTCAATGTCTTTCTTGTAGTGGGGCCCAAGAGTGAACACAGCATTCAAGATGCTGCCTCACCGGTGCTGAGTACAGGGGGACAATCGTTTCCCTAGTCCTGCTGGCTACACTATTTCTGATACAAGCCAGGATGCCGTTGGCTTTCCTTGTGAGTTTAAGAAACAAATCTTGCAAACTGAATTCTGTTCACAATTGTATGAAATAATTCTAAAACCATTTTTAGAATGGTATATGCCTATACACTCCTAGATCAACAGGAAACCAGGTAAATGCTCAGGGCACTTATATTTAGATTATAGAATAGAACCATAAGCTTATCTGTTGAAATCTCATTTTAGGTGAAGTAAATCTTTTCCTACAAGGATACTTTGAAATGGCTGGAGTACTGATGCATGATATTTATCTGGCTTTTTGGGTGAGGTCTGAATCAGTTCTAAACTCTCTGTTGCTACAGCTGCTCTGTGATTGGTACTTAAGTTATTTTGAAGCTGGGTTACACATCTACAAGAACTGCTAGCAGGGAAAGACTATTGTGCTGCCATTCCCAAAACCAAAAGCAAACAAATATGGATATTTTGAAATCATAGACTTATCAAGGGGAAAGATATTGGGAGCGAATTTCTTTTGTCCTGCTTTACAAAAATTGAAAGTCAAAAGGCAGAATTTAGGGAAGAAGAAACTGGATTGAATTCATCCACAAATTCCCTTGACAGCTCTCTTAATTCATGCTGCAATGGTCTTGTGAAGTCTTATCTTCAAAATTAGGATGATGTTTCTCATCCTCATATTTTTTCTGTGAACTTAAAATCAATTAATAGTAAACTGGTAAAGAAGAAAATATCAGTTGAAAATTACAGTTGAACATCATGATGTGTTTATGGCAATAAAATATGGATGGTTATCAAAGTTGGCCATGACTAAAGAAAAAATATTTTAAAGCAAATGTTTATGAAAATATTTTTAGTTTTTTTTGCCTATTTCTAATATTGAGGACCTCACTAAGACAAGTATTTCAACCAGAAGGAAAATGCCAGACTGGCTGGATACAATCCACTTGTGGTAAATGAGGATTCCTTCTAATAGCTGTAGTAAAGTAGGTGATTTCATTCATGCTTCCCTGTAAGATTTCACATTTTATCAAGCTAATGTGTTTAGTTAGTCTTCCCTTCATTTTATCCCTCTCTTTATTCTAACTAATAATTTTGCTTTTCTTCAGACAGCAAATATAAAACCTGTTGAGACAATGCTCCAAAAGTAATACCTTCTATTTTATTACATTGATCCACAATGTCAAAGGCGGATATTGGTAGCATGACAGTAGAGGTTGAACTTTCCCACCAACACTCCATTACATTTTGTTGCTGTGCGACAGATGGCAGCAGAGGGGCAGTCTGACAAAATGACACCTGACATGGAAGTGCATATGAAGCAAAGGTGAGTAATCAAGTTCCTCCATGCAGAAAAAATGGCACCCAGTGACATTCGTTGAGGCTTGTTGAACATTTATGGAGACAAAACAGTGGATGTCAGCACAGTGAGGCAGTGAGTGGTGCATTTCAGCAGTGGTGACAGTGGCATGAAAGATGGGACACATTTCAGACTGCCATGTAGATTTTTAGAAGTGTGATATGTAGGCTCTTGTTCATTGCTGATGACAAAGCATTGCTAATGGTGGTGACTATGTCAAAAAATAGTATTTTGTAGCAGAGAATTTGCTCTATCAAATAGTGTTATTGTGCTCTTAGTATCTGTTGTCGTTTCCATGGAAATAAATAGGAAGCATTAGTTTTGGAGTGAAATACATACAGTTGTTAAGAATCTGTTCTACTGAACTCAGTTTTCACCTGGCAATTTATTTAGTATCTATGATAAAGATTATTTTCTTGATGCCAGCACAGCCATCTGAGTTTTATTTCACCTTATCCATTGTAATTTGTATTTCTATATAGTCATTCCCATTAGTTATCTTACTTTTTTCCCTATGTTATAGAGTCCTCTTTATTGAAAACTAAAATGAAGTATTCATTTAATTTTTGAGGTAGACCGTATTGATGCTGCTCACTTTTAACACACTGCAACTCCACTTTTTTCCTGTTTTCTAAAGAACATTTTTCACTAGTAATTTCCTTTGCAAGGTCTATCTCTTCTTGACTTTCAGTAATTTTGAATTTATGAATAAGAATTAAGTGAGGTCCACCTGTGAACAACTTTATCCACCGAGATATAGTCCTGCCATTTATTTATCAACAGTATATTTTCTGTTACAAATCTACTTGACAATGACTCCTTTTACTCAGTAACCTTAATCTTTCATTGCCTCTTGTTTATTATCCTCTCAGTGCCACATGCTCTACAATACATCTCAAACAGCAGGAACTTAAAAATCATATTTAGTAGAGGCCAATTGAAAATAGCACAAGAGTCACTTTGATCCAGTTGTTTTGAATTGTGAACTTTGGAGAATCAGCACTGTTCTCCAAACAGACATGTTCTGCTGTAGCCTTTCTACACTATCTTTTTTGACTATGGTTCAGATGTGTCCTTTCACTACTTATTTACCTTTAGTAGAATGACAAACATATATACACATATCTCTATATATCATTTATATGTCTCTATATATGCATACATAGATATATAAAATAAGCACCACCACCTGTGAAACAGTTAGTGCAGAATTTCTGAAATGAAGGGGTCAAAGATGAAACTGGCAAGATGTAATATTTATACTAGATACCAGTGACTATTGAAAACAATAGGTACTGGAGTTATACTTAGCACAGATTTGCAAAAAGAAGGAAGGCATGCTAGGATATTCCTAGTTCTCTGTAGTAGCTTGGATCTATGAGGGGGAATCTATGATTTGAGAGTGCTTTCATTTTCTAATTGTGTTAGATCAGAATGAGTGCACAGTGATTGAGGTCTAAAACACTCTTACATTGCTGTACATAGGAGTAATTTCAATATAGTCAGATCAGACAGAGAAGGTAGAAAGCTTTTACCGTGGCTTCCAGTTGGCTAAAATCAAGAATGCAATAGTAAGTGGCAGAAACATGGTGTGCCCTCCTTGGAGGCAAGCTCTAAGCTGGAAATGGGAGCAGGGGACAGCAGCTGTCTGAAGCATAGTTGTTCCCTTAGATCACTTGAGTGTTATGAAACTCTAAGGTATACTCCAAGACTGGGCACATTCAATACATAAGAACTGCCTCCTAATCTCCAGCCATTGGCTCACATATGCTCTTACAGAGAATCAAGTTCTTTAATTTATTTATAATGGCATAAAAATTCATATCTCAATGAGTTAATATTCTTTTCATCTATATAAATGTGATGTTCTTTAAAGAATAGTTATCCTAAGTAGATTATATGTAGTCTCTATACTCTTGTCCTACACATTGAAGAATAGGTATAAAGACTTTGATGTTTTGCTACTGAAAGGGAAAAAAGTGTCTCTGTATAACTGCCATTTCCCTATTGGAAGTGTCAGACAAACCCCCCTCTGTTTCTTTTTCTCCTTCACTTTCTAATAATACACTGAGGAACTTTTTAAAAGAGCTGCATATTCATCATCACAAATGAAGCTTCACATTTTTCTGACTGTGGAGATGGTAATTATAGGTTTGTACTTAAAGCCTGTGCATTGATGAACATGCCCCACACTGCAGCAAATATAAGATAATTGTTAGGCAGACTATGTGGCTTTCTGGAGAGGAAAAAGAAAAAAAAAGTAAGAAAAATAAAGAGAAATTGAAAGTAACAGCATGCGTCTTGATAACGACTACCCCAATGACTTATTCCCCAGTATCATTTACTTCCAGGAGAAATTAAACCAATGGGGGCAGGATATTTCTGCAGAAAATGACAAGCTTCTGGATTTCCCTTAAGTACCAATACACTTGACTCCTGAAGGCCAGTTTCAACCACCCTCTTCACAGGGCAGTATGACCAATCCTGAAGGTAAGTCAAAGGGGGCAGATGTGAAATATCCTTTCCCTCTCTGACCAAAGAGTTCCCAAAGAACAATTGTACACTCTAAAAGACAGATTAATAACTTTCTGTGTCTTAGAAAGACAAAACCAAGTTTGCCACTAACAACATAGAACATAAACACTTTAGATCATGGTTGATTTTTCCCTTTCTCACCACATTGCTCACTAATATCTAGCTGATTTGTGTTTGTTCCTTAATCTGAGGTGCTTGTTAGCAGCACACTTGAAGCTAACAACAGAGAGATGACAAAAACAAGCAACTCCCCCACACTTCTTTTGAGACTACCACAGGATCCACAAATCTTCTCAACCAACTACTTCACTGCAGACTTTGGATAAAGGAAATAGAGTCCACCAGTCTCTGAAGTTACTAGTAGACTCTCAATATCAGTTTAATTAATGAAATCATTTCAGCTTATTCAAAACTATGACAATTTAAATGGAAATCAAAACTCTAGGCCTGGATTTTGCTAATTAGAGAGAAAAGCTTGAAAGAATATTTTGCAGTATGTGATTACCTAGAATTTTGTTTACATGTCATCCAAGTAGTCTGGTTTATGCATTACTGTAAGTGTTATCAGAGCCACATTTCAACTTGTTGAAATAGATTTAATTCAGGACAGCAGACAAAATAAATGTTCTCCACAGTTTTGACTGTTTCTCAGTTTTACCCTTTGTCTAAAATAAGCGCAAAACTGAAGGAGAAACAACGAGAATGGAATTCTGCTGTATGATTACTAGTAGGGAAAAAAAAAAAGCCTGTAACTAATTACAGAGGATAAAAATATTTAGTACTTTTTGAGGTTACACTAACTAAAAATCTTTGGAATTATGAAGGGGAAAGCTAGGTGTTATTTTCTGAATTTCTCTTGTATACTCAACTGTGTTTATAATTAGAAGCCTTCATTATTATTTTTTGTTTGTTTATTGTTTTTTAATATTCTTCATACAAAGCAATGTTATAAAAAAATAAGCCTAGTTAAGTATCAGTTCAACAAAAAAAACAAAAGATAAAATGCATACTGTCCTCTCTTAATGAAGAAAAGGGATTGAGAGGCATTCCTGACACTAAGCACCCTTTTAGAGTATCCACAGTAAAGACTGCTCTATTACTGAGGAACAACATTATGAAGCACTTTGAACCACTTCGACTGAACCTCTTGTTCTCAGCTGTCTGGCATTTCTGAATTAGCTAATTAATACCAATTTTTAGCACTGGAACAGGTGGGAAGAATAATGACTAATTTCTTCTCTCTTCCAACTCAACAACTACCACTGTCTTTCAAAAATGCAGTTCTTACTTACTGATTCCATTTCTTGTCAGCCTTACTGCTTGACGCAAGGCTGCAATAAGTGAACAGCTTGATGAAGCATTCTACTGCAGCTGGAAGAGCTTCAGTTCTGCAACAAGCGTCTAGTCCTAATGTGCTTGAGTTACGTCCCCTGGATGGGTCAAGCACTGTGAACTGCTCCAGCCCAAGGACTAAGAGCATGTGTGCCGCAAGTGACACTAGTTCAATTTTGCAATTAGAAGAGGTAAAGAAAAAGAAGGTATGCATTTTTTGATTTTTTTTTAAGCATATGTAAGGCAGGAAGACAGGGTGGATCATAAAATATTTTTTTTGTTATTATTCAGCAACTAAGCAGTATGAGCACTCATCCAAGAAGATGATGAATGTATGGAAATGTCTGCCTCGAATTAGCATGAGCTAGAACTTAAACTTTTTCACTTTTCTGACTCCAGCTAGTTCAGTCTGTCTCTTCTAAGTGCATAGGTAGTATTTGACAATAGTTTAATTTATGTTTTTCTGGTTGAAATAGTCTTTTCAATGATTATAGAAGTTTTGGTCACACGAGTCAAAGCCTTTAGTGGTGTCTACATCTTTAGTTCCGATGTGCTCTGTGGATTACATAAACATTATCTGAGCTAAAGAAAATGATTAACACTCTTAGAAGAAACATAAGGTCCTAGGCCTTTCTCCAGTGACACACACACAAAATATTGATAGAGTGCTACCAGTTCCTACTAATAGAAGTGTTAAGTGAACTTGTCTTTTCCCAGAGATGTGGTGGAAGCCTGTCCCTGGGGACATACAAGGTCAGGCTGGACTGGGCTCTGAGCAACCTGATCTAGCTGTGGATATCCCTGTACATTGCAGGGGAGTTGGACTAGATGACCTTTAAAGGTCCCTTCCAACTCTAAGAATTCTATGATCTGTGATTCTAATTTAAGTGTGCAATTTGCATTGGGTAGCTATCTTCTTCAACTTTGTGCTAACCTGTGACTAGGAATTATTATGAGTACAGAAGCTCTTGGAGGAAAGAACAGTATTTTCAAATGTGAATAGAGATAAAAAGAAGCCATTTAGACTTTTTAAACATGTTGTCCTCATTACAGCCAAAACAGTTTAGCAAAATTCTCATACATCTGCAAACAGTTTCAGCTATTACAAAATAGCATTTCTGGCAGCCTAATACGCCTTCACAGCAAAACTTTGTGCATCAATCTTGTGAACTGCACATGTGGAAAAGTTTGGTAGAATATATATTGGTATTTTCGCAGTAGTTAAGGCTGCAGCAAATGGAAATGTTGAAATAAGTGAAATCTAACAAAAATAAATGGTGACTGATAAAGAATGTTTGTTGCTTTCATACATGAGTTCATCTGTGTGTTCAGCACACATCTTCAAAAGGTCTTTCCTTACTTAGGTCCTCCAAGAAAGCTGAGCTTAACAGCTTTAAAACAATAAGTGGTAAGAATCTGAAGGCAAATAATGACTTAAAAAAAAACGCAAAGCCTTTGTTTGTGTATGTTCAGTTACTCCTGCCTTTAAACACCATGTAATAAATCAATTTTAAAGTCAACTGTATGTTTGTTTTACATAATATAGCTGAGTGGGGAAATAGATTGAAGAAGTGGAGTATTTATTTAAATATATCAGTTTAATAAAATAATGTTTCTTAACTGAAAAAGAACAAGAATTTTTGTGAGCCCAAATTTTTGCAAAACAGGCTATTTAGGTAGGAAGCTAAAAGGCAAGGTAGTGAATTCAATTTTGTACAAGAACACTACAAATTCATCTTCTCCATTGTGGCCATGTGCAAAGATCAATTTCAGGAATAAAGTTTAGTAAGTACAGTGTGTATAAATTTTTCAGTTCTAACATCCACTAGGAATTTGGAAAAAAAAAAAAACTCAATGCTAAAATGTGGCAGGTTTTTGGTGTTTAAAAGTTTAATACAGAGCAACAGGTATAAAATCTTGTCATTTATTAATACCATCTGTTATTTGTCAACCTCAAGTGAAAAATGTCAAAGTTCAGTTAATTCCTCAGCTGGCATAAATCAATGGAAATGAGATGTATCAGAGAAGAAAGATTCACAACACAATGTTACTTGCATACTCAGGACTGTAAAGATCAAGTATATTTTTAACCACTCAGTTAAAAATAAGATTTTGGAAAAAAAATTCAGGATTATGTAAATATGATATCTATCCATAGTATGGTATGGGATAAGAATGAAAAAATTGAGTCTATTAAGGGCAAGTGCTTTGAATTCTTCCATTTTCTATCAAAATAGTATCAGTTTTTTTCTGACTATGAAGCTTTCTCTTTTGAGATGGATAACTCAGTTCACTGCTTTATAATTTAGTGTCTAGTCATAATAATTCAGTATTAAAATCTGAAGCATGGTACTGAAAATGGATAATTAATGACAATTTATGAGACAAGATTTATAGCCCAATCCTACAGTCATCATTCAGTCCCAGCTCATGGACTATTTTATCCTTTTTGGCTTTGTCCAATTAACAAAAGCTCTTGAATCAGTTTTTGCATCTTTCATTTCCAAGTTGTAGTTCACTGAAGTATGTTCATTCTCTCCTCTTATACAACATAAAAATTATGTACAGTAACAATTTTATACTTCTCCCATTTCTTGGTGTTGGTATTAATATCAACAAATTAATTATTTACCTACAGGACTTTGGAATTGCAAGTCAGACACGACAGTCAATTGAAAAACATCTAAGTATCTCTATCTTGTTACCCATGCTGCGTGCATTGGTGTAAATGCACTTCAGCTGAGACATCTGCCTCGCTCCCAGCTCCAGCACTGCTCCCCTAGGCTCTTTTCTGGTGAGCCCTGTTTTATCCCCTTCCCCCTTCACAGCTAGTTTAAAGCTCTTTCAATGAGCCCTGCTAGCTCCTGTGCTAGGATTCATTTCCCCCTTTGAGACAGGTGCGTTCCATCAACAGACAACAGGCCAGGGGTCGAGTAAACTGCCCCATGGTCAAAAAACCCAAAGTTCCTGTCTCGACACCGGCCTCTCAGCCAGTTATTCATTACCTGTGTTTTCCTAGCCCATTCCGTGTCCTTCACCGCTCCAGAAGGTATGGAAGCAAACACCACTTGTGCTCCCACCCCTTGAACTAATCGCCCTAAACCCCTGAATTCTCTTTTCATAGTNGTGAGGTAGGCAGAGGGGGGGTTTGCCCACGATACCGAGCAGGGACTCTCTGCCAACCCTCCCTGTCCCTCAGGACTCCCTCCTTTGCCCAACAGGGACAGAGCAGGGGGCCCCCCACCAATTGTGGGGTATCTCCCTGGCGCCTTTCCCTCTGGCACGCCAGGGAGCTACTCCTCCAGTCAATCTCCCACTCACAGTCCTTGATGGCCCTCAGTCTCCCAACCTCCTCTTTCAGCTCCGCCACCATGCTGAGCAGATCTTCCACGTGCTTGCACCTCACACAGGTGGAATGCTTGCCGCCCTCCCCCAGAAGCAGCAGGCTCTGGCACTCCCTGCAGCCAGAGACCTGTATAGCCACGTTTCTGGGCAGCCCCTCCATCTGGGTTGCCACGGTCTTTTTGGGGTAAACTCTCTGCCTAGTGGAGACCATGGCAAAAACTGCGGTCACAGAGACAGGCAATAGATAGGATGAACTCATGAGCGAGGAGGGACAGAATTCCTGCGCCCTGCCACACAAGCTCCCACACTCACCACTCCAGCACGGTAGGGGCGGTACTCACACACTGATCGCTCCTCCCCGTGCCTGGTGGACAGCGAGGCGTCACTGCCCTCCCTGAGGTTTTTTCAAGGCTGAGGGCGTGGGTGAGGGTGCCGTTGCCTTGGCAACGCCCACGCCACGTCAGCCTCTCTCGCGAGAGCTGTCAAGAGCTGCCAGGTCGCTCCGCTCTCACGAGGTTCTCCTGAGAAAGGAACCTCCCGAAACCCCCCTGTACCTCAAAATCTGCCACTGCAGCTCTTACTGTGCCAGTTCTGAAGCAGGTGACCTCGAGGACCGAGTGCTAGTTCTGGGTTTCGGCCATTTAGTACTTTAGAGTCTGCCCAGTGAACGGACATATCAACTGTCTGAAAGGAAGAATTACAATGCTATCTTCCTTTTTGTTGTTCTTTAGCTCTGCTGCTAGTAATCCATGATAAAGGGCAGTCTCATCTGCAAAACTGGAAAGTAATTATTTTATATTGCTGCACACCAGCATATTTGGTATATGAGTGATGTATTCAGTCAAAAGACGGAAGTACTTGTGATAGAACAGGATTTCAGATAGAGTTTTTAAGCTAACTTTCACTGGAAAATAAACAAATACATTCAACATCATAAAATAGCAGGAAATCCAGAGAGATACATGTAAAAATAAAGCAAGTTTATAAATCAGCACTTCCCTATCTTTCACATAACCTTACAGAACAACTTTCTCCAGGGTTGCACTCGGGTAACAAGAAGATCTACAGTCTTCTCCAGGACTTCCAGACCTGTGTTTCTTTCCTACTCTTTGAAAGTCTGACTTCTGGTTCCTTGCATGGCTCCCCATCCACCCCAGGAGCCTTCTATCCTACTTGACCTGGGCATACACAAGTCTGGTTACAGAGAAAATGCTTACTGTGCACTTACCTTGAGTGTTAATCCCAATCATCGTATTTATTTATTTAATATCTGTACTGTTTATCTTATAAGATCCACTTTATCAGATTAAAAACAACAAATAAAATACCACTATTGAACAGATTACACCTATAGTACCTTTTCAACCTGAATAAGCCTTTCACATTTGTTCAATTGAATCCAGCTAGAAGCTTCAACATGTTCCAACACATTGAGGAGTTTATAAAATAACAGATTATAATGTTTTTAAATACAGAACTAAACTGCTTTTATACCTTATTAATATCTTTACTCAGAAAGAAAAGAAAAAGATTTTTGTAGTTAAATTACATTCTCTATAGTTTTATATTATGAACAAAGCTTAGTTTATAAATCCTGGACAACTGGTTGCCTTCAAGTGAATGTTATATGGCAACAGTAAATGTATGGGGCTTATTATTGAGTGAATCAGTTTAGAAAATTCTGCAGATGGAATATGGTGGTTCTATAGCAGTTCTATGATTATTATCTGCCAAGACATCTATCCTCTGCAAATAATGTTAACAGAGTATGCCAGATCAGAGATCTGCAGAAGCTGCTAGTTCTATTTTGTAGTAACATTTGAGACTTTGACATTTGTTTAATTACACATTGGAATAAAAACAAGATTTAAAAAAGTATTTATGTGAAAATGAGATTTCAAATTATAGATGTAAAGGCATATACATATCTTTATGTCTTGAGTACAGGTTTCAGATAGACTCATAGTCATGACATTTGAGAGCTGATTCAGAGCTAATTTTCCACACATCAATTTATACTGACAAGAGTGGTAACTTAAGATGTCCCATGTTGAACAACGCAACATTTACCATTAGGCTGCAGATCAAGTAAGCATCTTGTACTGTTTCAGCAAAGTCAGACTTTCTAGCAAAAGTGAAAAATCACCGGAGCTCAAACGCTCAGACAGTAATTTCACTGCACATTTAGATGACATTTTAAGCAGAAGTGCCTAATCAGTTCTCTCATACTATTTCAGCTGGATAGAGATATACTTGTTATTCACTTGAACATAAGCTCAAACACATACAATTTCACTAAAATTTTATAAATAATGTTAAATCTCTGTTCTTGTACAATATTTTCTATTGCCTGTAGTGCAAGAACAGAATAGCTTTTCTGTTGATGACTCCTGAACTGTTTCTTCAGCGTAACAGAAATCAGTTAAAGCACCAGTCTATTTGATCCAACTTGCAGTAGAAATTTGAGATGACACAGTCCCACAATTCATGGACCAACATTACTCTTGATTTCTTGCAGAGTGGGAGTATTGAGTCAAAAGCACTGTGAGTGCAGATGGCTGAATATTGAGCTGCAAACATAGCTTGAGTTAAACTTTATCAATCCTTTTCTCTCATTTCACTTTATTAGACTCAAGGTAGCCAAAGATCAGAGGTTATGGAGCATTAATACACACTTCCATAAAATCTTTTTTTAAGGGTCTGCTAGAGCAGTTAGATTCTGAAGATAAAACAGTCCCTAGATGGAGCAGAATGCACTGACAGATAAGATCAAGGGGAATTTGGGTTGTGTAGGAGCCTGCCATCAATGGGAAAACGGGCAATTTAATTGTTAGTGATCTAATAGAAAAAAATTATGCGAAACAAATTATATAAATAAACAAAACAAAAGGAAAAGCTTTTGTTAGCTATTAAGGAAAGATAAAACATTCAACCATGGAGTAAACAGCTTTGATTATGATAGTAGAATAAACAAACTCATGAGCAAGAGCTAGCTTTTATGTATTTATGTAGCTACTAAAAGCTACTGCATGCTTAGCCAAATGAAAAGAAAGTATTTTTCTGTGGATACCCTATTGCAATTAATACTTATTTTGTTTCCTGTATATGCTATCCTTCATTTTGTAGGCCACAAATGGGTCACAAATTTATGAAGCAAGAAGTTTTCTTTTTGTTAGATAATTTCAGAACTGAGAATTATGAGGTTATTTGGAATTTCTTCTACTGCCATTTTCCATTGTGAACCAGCCACTTGCAGAAATAATTGTCTGTGCAATTAGACCTCAACTAGCAATTAGCATATTATTAAGTATTAGTAGTTTTATCTTGGAAGGTGAAGAATGTGAAAAGTAGGATTTGCTGTATCTGATCAGACAGTTGAACTGTCAGAGTTGTTGCGTGATATAATAAGCTTTACAGGAAAATCCCCTTTAACATGCTCTGAGTGAGTTATGCGATAATATTTATGTTGATAGGTGAAGAAGTTCTGACACATGCAATAATCAAATGACAATTTAGACTGGAGATAATTCTGTCACTGGAAAGTCTTGCTGTTTATCAAAAGGTCATCTGTTCTACAAAGCACAAGAGACAGAATCACTGTGCATATACATCAATAAGAATCTTGCTTTAATAGTATTTCTTCTGGATGTCTTATTAGTTTGCTAAGCGTTCTTCATCATTCACTACATGCTATTTGACTTAATGCATAGCTTACAAGCTCATGTTACCTTTAAATAGAAAAAAGAAAAATTTCTGTGTCTGCTTGAGCTGTTCAAAGGTTTTGCAGTGCTGAGCCATACTGAAATCTCCAGAGGCAATGTTTCTGTCTGAACTACTTCGCTACTAACATATAAGTAGAGTATAGGCTGACTGATGTCTTGGAGCATGCGATGGTATGACTGTGAATTATTACAAGTACACAAAACAATTTCTTTGAATGGGGATTTGTTATTTTGTCTCTGGGTCCTTCTGCTCTCATGGTGACAGTCTGAAATGGAGAGAGAGAGTACACATGGTCTGACCAAGATTTCCTTACCGTTACTTTTCCCAGAAGCCAAGTATCACAACTGAGTGATCTTGCTGTTACTACAAGCAAACTGCTTTGCTGTTTTGCACAGCTTGCTACACCCAGGTAAGAGAGAGAGAGAAAAGAGAGTGTGACTGGAATACAGGCAAGTGAGAACTAATAAAAACACATACTTTCAGGCTGTGTGTTGTAAGCACATACTATAAAATAACTGTGCTGAACTTCTGCATGATACACAGTTTTCAAAAGTGTACAGAGACTCACTTTACATCTCAACAACCTAGTTTTTCAGCAGGAAGACCTCATATCATTATGCATAACCCAGCAGTTTTGAAACCAGCTGTAGAAGAGAAACTCAGAGTAATGAGGAGAGGAAGTACTACAGGGATTCAAGTGTTAGTATATTGGTGAAAATGTGACTAAATAGGCCTGCAGGCAGTGGCAGCTCTAATGCTTTTGCAGGAGTGAATTAAAACTCAGTCAGTCCTGGTGGTTTTTAACCCCATTATTCTCAGGTAAGATCTGCCTCTGCCTGCCATACATGAGGATATAGAAAGAGGTGGCCAAAGCACTGTGAAAAACAATTTTTCATTCTCTAGCTAATTTGTCATAGTAGAAAAAACAGCACCAGTACCGTTATCCTCAAAAGACACGAAAATATGAGCTCAGATTCACAAATATAATTTCCCAAGTAACTTTTGACATCTGAATGCTCCAGCTCTCCTGCAAATATGTAATCTCCCTTTGAAAAAGCAAATTGTAGTATTGTCCCAGCTTCTAGAAGGAAGGTCCATTTACCATCTCCTAATTAGAAGATGCAAGTCCTTTTTCTGACTTGCTCTCTTTCTGTTACCTCACTTTGATCCTCACACTCTTCTCCTGAGTAAGGATTATGCATGCACCTGGGTAATACAAAGCAGTCTTCCTTGGTATGAATTTCTTTTGATTATTTTTCCAAAAAGAGCTGAGACATCAAAGAAAAGACAACAAAAGAATGTACTTAAACTTAGTCAAGTTAATAAATGCTGAAAAAATAACCAAAACCAAAAAACAGCCTTTCCCCTCACCAAACCCTTAAGCAAACCAGAACATTCTGTAATTTAGTAATTAATTATTATTTTCAATCCAAAGCCATAGTTTGAAAAGATTATTTTTACACATTAAGAGAAAGGAGGGAGTGGAACTGTAGATGCAGTTTCCAGGGTGAATCCAGTGCGTGTTCCTAATACATTTAGGAAATGTATTATCTGGAATAAATTGGGTTAATATACTGTTTCACGTCTGTGTTTCAGAAGAAAATATTTCTTAGGTAATTTTGCTTTAGCTTTTATTTCCAAACACATACCTCGCTGTGGAAGAGCAGCCAATACTCTTCCCATTGGTTGAGCCCAAATGAACTTTAGTCTTGCCTGTTTAACTCATCATTTCATGGCTATTACTAATAACAGATGAGAGCAAGGCTAAATACAGTAGTTTTAGCTTATACATTCATAATAGCTTTAGGGCCTATGCATTTAACCAGCAAGACAAATTAAATTGTAAATTAGTTTTGTTTTAGCCATATTCTGGACAGCTGCAGTGTCAAAATTATTTAATAACATTGGTTTAGACACATTCTGCCCTGTCTGAGCCTTGCTCCTTATCTTTAATGCCAAGGGCTGAGTGAGAAGAGTGTTTGTACAAGAGGCCCAGTACCAGACCTATTTTGCACATAACAAATATAGTTTTTGCAGTGCTTTTGTATGTTAGCAGTACTTTGAATAGGAATGCTAGTGCTAGGACAAGAATCAGCCCTTAAATATTTATTTAACTCTGTTCAGATGCTTTAAACACCCATATATTGGATATTTTATTTAAATATATTATAGCAGTGTAAGCTCTCTCAGTAGCTTTTGCATTTCAATTTTTCTTACATTTTCTTTCCCGTTTTGATTCAATATCCAGTGAAGCCTCATCTTCTTGGCAGATTGCCACAGGGTACCAGGTTTGTATGCAACATCTGTCTATTCCAGAGTAATATACATGGGTGGGATTACAGAAAGTCTTTTTCTCCTTTTTCCTCAAATAAAAGTACATTCCATTGATCATGTGCTGCAAGTAGGCACTTTACATGTAAGCAATGAGATTAGCTGAAAAATAGAGAGACAGAAAAGCAAAATGTTAAGAGAAGCTCAATTAAAAATGAATAATACCTGCATTTCTGTTAAAATCACTGTCACTGGTATGACAATCAAAAAACATTGACACTTTGTCAGTGGTAGATAAGAGCTGTAAAAAACTCACACAATCTGTTAATCATGGCACAATGTCCACTTTTCCTCCTACTTCATCTTTTTCATTAAATAAATTACCAGAAGCCCCAAACTGTAGACGTGAAGAGTTTTTTGAGGCCTCAAAATCAATACATTGGTAAAGTCTTACAAATTAAGGGAGTTTTTTTTATTTTTTTTTCCTAATAAAGGACATTTTACTTATCCATCAGAAGAGTCATAGTTTCCTAATAATAATAATAACTGTTCCTTTTATGTTTTCACAAAGTCTCCTTGCAGTCTGACATGCTAAACTTCAAGGAGCTGTAGAACCTATTCCAGGAGCATTGCAGATTAGAGTTGTGCTGATTACTGCACTGAATTCTGATGCCCAAATACCTTGATCAAGCAGGTCCAAGGTGGAAAATGTTGAATCCTCTAATGGGAGAGAATCACCAAATATTTTGTTCATGATTATAATTCTTGGAGTGTGGAAGAGTTGCTTATAATTCTGTACCATTCTTTCTGTTTATAATTATGGATACTCTGGCCATCTATAGAAATGTTCAGTTTTTGAATTATTCTGGTTTTGACTTTGACATTCTTACGCTCTTCTCTCTAATACGTATGAAGACAAATATCCTTTTATCACCTTTTGAATGGATTATGTTTATCAGACGTTCATTCTTTATCATGCTATGCACATAACCCAAAGGCAGTGCTTAGGACTAGGTTAGCCAACTGTCTATTTCAATTATCTGCAGGTGTATCCCTATGGCCAGTTTTGACTGTGAACAAATGGTGTTCCAAAGAAGTCTTTAATCAGTCTTGAGATCTTGTCATTGGCCTGCTATATGGATGTAATATAGCAACCTAAAATTCCCTCATGAAGATGCCTTGATGAATTTCCTGCAGGGGCATGGATGTATCTTGCTACAAGGGCAGATGAAATGTTTAGGCAGTCTCAGATGAAGGCTGAATTTAGTCTGCCTAGCATGGAAAATAATGGTGTTACATGTTAGGCCATACACTGTAGAGAACTTGAGCCTAGGAAAGCCCAAAAGCTGGTCAAGCCAGGCAAAAAGATTTCTGATTCCAGTCTAGATCCTTCAATAGGTTATATTTCAGTCATTTTTCTTCTACTTGATTCAGATTGCTCATCACTAGTCTAAGTAAACCAATGATAATTATAAATTCTTCCATTTTTTTGTGTTCAGAGAGAAAAAAGGAAAGTTTGAAACTTGAAGAAATAACTAGTGATTTTCAGAAAATCTTTAGCTTTTTGTTCAACCAATCTATGCTTTGTAGTCAGAAAGAACATTAAAAAATACAGTTTTGTAAAAGTCACTTCAACAAACTCAGGCTTTGAAAAAAATGATATTTTGTAAATATTAATTTTTTTATTATTTTGTATGAAAACAATAGAAATAACTCTTTTTAATAATATAGCATCCAAAATAGTTTTCACAAGTTGTGTTACAAAAGCAGAAATACTTGAAAAGTGCAGTTAGTCATGATAGAAATTAGACTTTAAGAAGCTTTTTTAGTGCACATATTGCTTTTGACTTTTCCAAATGATTTATTTATTATCCATTTTATTGAGCCAAAAATAAAAAGAATGAAATATTTGGACAGAAATTCTCATTATGCTGCTTACTAAAATGCTGGACTTGGGCTCCACATCTAGTTTGCTACATATGCTAAAAAATAAAATAGGAAAAAGTCGTATGTTTTTCTACTTTTCCCTGGCTTTTCTCCCTCCACTTAAGCAATTTATTTAAAACTGATTCAGGATTTGCATGCATTTCAGCAGTAACAATACACAGCTTAAGAAAAAAAAAAAAGACAAAAAGGGAGATGCTTTGTATATCTCTGTTCAAAATGACATTCACAAGTACAAATTGAGTTAGATGAATGCTTTTAAGTCTCCTCATAAAAAACATGAGCCATTGCCAAGGAAAAATCCATAAGAAACTGTCTTTCAGCTGGGACAGAAGTTGTTTTTTCTCATAGTGTCTGGTATGATGCTATGTTTTGGTTTTAGGATAAAACAATTCTGATAACACACTGATGTTTTCAGTCTTTGCTGGACAGAGCTGCACAGATCCAAGGATGTTTAAGTTTCTCACCTTCTCATAGTGGCCTGCCAGCAAGGTGGCTGGGGCATGGGGGTTCACAAGGAGCTGGGAGGAGACAGAACCAGAACAGCTGACCTAAACTGGCCAAGGAGATATTCCATACCAGATGACATCATGAACTATAAAATGTAAGAGAGTTACCCGGGGGGCTGCCACTGCTCTGAGACTGGCTAGGCATCTGTTGGCAGGTGGTGAGCAATTGCTTTGTGTATCACTCATTTTCATGTATATATATACACACACATATATATAATTGTCATTACTGTTATTTATTTTTCTTCCTTTTTCTGTTAGTAAATAGTTTTTACCTCAACTCACGAGTTCTAATTTATTTTCTCCTAATTCTCTCCCCTGTCCCTATGTGGGACAGAGTGAGTGAACAACTGTGTGGTACATCACTACCTGCCAGGTCAAACCACAACAGAAACTCATAAATAGGGAGGATGTTTTTTAAATAAAAAAGCAATTGAAAATCTGTTCTTTTAGCAATGGAAAGCAAAACACAAAATGAAAAAAACCTCTTCAGTTACTGTTGGAAGTGGAAGAAAAGAGTACTTCACATAGCTGAAGATCATCTAAGAAGGAGATATATTATAATCTGAAATATGTTCCTTCAAAAGGGAATGAAACATTCTTTAAACAAAGAAGCAGTAGATTATTCTAAGCCTATACAAGTATTTGCACACGAATGACTGACTTCTTAAAATTATTTTACTTTGGGAGTTACAGAAGGTAGATGGCCTGACAATTTCTCAGATTGTTTTTAAAAGGTGATGTTTCAAAGATAGAGGCATTAAACCTCAGAAATCCTTTACTTACCTCAGACAAAATTGGAAAGGTATATGTGGTTTCAGGAGTTGTGTATGGTTTGTGTGGCTAACACAGGGGTAATCTTACAGCTGTCTGCCACTAATGTGAGGTTGGAAGGGTTAAAATTATTTGCTGATTACTAACACCAGCATGAGATTTATTTGCATCAGAACTCAGAGTCTTGATGTCAGTTGTTACACATGCCCAAGCAAACCAGAGCAAGATTCCTAAAAATGATGGGACTATGAAGGAAAACATTGTACAAGGCCTTGGGAACACTCCTGTGTCAGTGAAATGCACTCAACGTGTTTATAAGACATTCCTCCACAGATTTATTTACCTTGCTCTTCCCATTTTTGTCACCTGTTTTGAAAGGGAAGCTACTTATGAGTAAAGAAATGTGCTGTATAGCTGAGTAGTTTTTATACTTTAGTATTTCTTGCCAGAAGGCAAGATAGATGTTTCACAAAAATCCAGGGGATCAGAAATACTTTGAGACCATATTACATGCCCAAATGGAAACAGACACTTCCTCTGCTTTAGACTGGAGCACCAAGGAGAGCTCAAAACAAAATTGTCATTTAGGCCTTGCACTGGTTCCTCCTGTATCTAGAAGTCTAAAGCACAGCATCTGGGGCAGTATTTCCTAAAGGATATATTCTTTGTGAAAGCAAATTGCAACTCAGGTCTGATCATTCAAATTAATCTCCCATCATTTTTTCACAATAATGAGAATTTTTCGCAATAATAATGATTCTACTCTCTTGTGATACAGTTGAATCCTGTAAAACTTCCTGCACTTTCCGTTGGATAGGCTATTCTTAACTTCACGTGTCAAATGATATTAAGAATGTGGTATGCCTCTGTCCCGCTCCGATTATCGGAGTGAGGGGAGATTCTGTAACATACCCGGAGTGAGATTAAGACGCAAATGAGGTCAAATGTTGTCCGACCAGTTTAATAGGAATTCTGGACAGTGAGGGAGACGGGGATGGGGAGGCAGCCGATAGTAAAAGATAGGAAATAAGAGCGAGGGTTATGTATAAGAAGCAGGGATAGTCACCACCATGGATCCCATGCCGTTCTGATGGTCTGAGGAAGTCTTCAGGCCTGTGGAGCGAGGGAGCAAGAGCGCGGGGGGAGAAGCAGCAGCAGCAGCCTTGAAAGAAATGGGTGTCCAGAGAAACAGCAGCAGGCTCAGGTGAAGCAGGCATCGGGAGAAGCAGCAGCAGCAGCGGGGCCCAGAAGGAATAGGAGCAAGTGTCAGGTCTCGGGCAGCAGGCAGCAGGCACCAGACAAGTACCAGGCAGGTACCAGCTGTCATTTCCCTCTTGGATGGGGGCCTTTTATCCTCCTTTTAGGCTAGCATGACAATACTGGGCACCCAGGTATGTCACGTATCACACGAACGGGCACGGACGGTGCAAGCCCGGGCTTGCCCGTTCCCTTTGGTGGTTGCCTCGCTCAAGGTGCCAGGCTGAAAGGCTGCTCGATGGCCATTTAGCGGCTGCTTGTCTCTCATTGTCACTGGTCTGCAAGCCTTTGGGCAGCAGGCAGGTGGGCAAACTTTGAGACAAAAGAGTTCTCACAGCAAGCTTTGAGACAAAAGATAACAGTCTCTTACAGCCTCCTAAAAATTTCCTTCCTTCAGAAGGTATCTATGTTCACTTGATTAAATATTTCTGTATTCAAGGTGTGTGCAACACTTTGGCATGAAAAAACGTGATATGTTAATGTGATATTTAATATTGTTCTAAGTAACAGAAGTAATCTCCAGTGGAAAAAATGAAGGAACTAAACTTAAATAATGATTGATGGCAGCATAAGTTGATACAATAATTAATTTCCTGACTGATAAAAATAAAATCAATGTGTAATTTTAGATACTATTGTTCAAAAGCAGAGGATATTTAAGGATTGGTCTTACTCATGTAATGCAGGCAAAAATCTTACAGACTTTATATTCAGTAGTCTCTGTGAAATGATCACAGCAATGTCCCTAACCAGAAAGAAAGTATTAGAGAATTTCATTTCAAAAAGAATCACCTCAGTAACTACTTTCATCTGAATAATTAATGTTCTGTAAATGGCAGATAAATATGCTTGATTCAAGGACTTCCCTTGAGTTTTTATGGCATTTAAGAAAACACTGTTGTTTTCCTGATATATGGAATAACCAACTACTGTAAGAGCCTCAACTGTCTTTGAGTGCATTTGCCTACTTGTGGAGGAAGGATAAATGTATGTAGGTTGCTCTGAAATTAATTCCTTCTATTTATTTCTATGGAAACTACAACAGATAGAAAGAGTATAATAGCACTATTTAATAGAAGAAATTCTCAGCCTCAAAACACTATTTTTCAACATAGTCACCACCATTAGCTATGCATTTTTGCCATTGATGAACAAGAACCTGCATGCCATGCTCGTAAAAATCTGCACCAGTGGATGTGCACCACTGTAACTGTCGCTACACCTGAAACGCACCACCCACTGCCTCACTGTGCTCACATCCACTGTTTGGTCTCCAAATATGTTCAGCAAATGTTGATGAATATCAATGGGTACAGTTTTTTCCACATGGAGGAATTCAATTCCATACCTTTGCTTTATCTGCACTTCCATGTCAGGCGTCATTTTGTCAGACTGCCCCTCTGCTGCCATCTGTCACAGGGCAACAAAATGTAATGGAATATTGGTGGGGAGGTTCAACATCTAGTGCCATATCACCAACATCCACCTCTGACATCGTGAACTGACAGAACAAAATAAGAGGCATTGCTTTCAGAGCAGCACTTGTAGTTCCACACACCTAGCATTAATTTTTCCTGCTTCTGACAGTGCACACTTGAATTCCTCCTCAGATACCCAGGAAGCTACCCTGTCTTACCTCCTCAATGATGTAATTCATTTGAGGGGCCAGAGGCTGGGTGGTACAGGTTATTTGGGATAGGGTAGGATTAGAAATAGCTCCAGTATTGTGGTTTAATGCCCTACTACACATGAAAATCTCTCAGCCTTGGCTAGAAAACTAACTTGAAAAGCCATTAAAAAATGCTCTTAGATGGCTATAAAATCTGCTTTTAAATTTTGAGTGATTAGTTTCATGCCTCAGAGCAAACTCACACTTCATTCCAAGCCTGGAGAGAATTAAGTCCATTTTATTTCTCTTCCAGACTAGTAAGTCATTCTTTTAGCTGAGAATGAAATTTGGCCTCCATTTCTCCCAGAAGGTTTGCTCTGCTGCAGAGCTCTTCATCTCAGCCCTGGTAAAGTTAATCATAAAAGCAGCTTCTTAATTAGCTGTAGGATAAATCTCCAAGAGAACTCTAGGATCTGTGAGCAGAAAACTCTCTGAGCAAACAACCTGGATTAGTCAAAGTTGAAAATACAGTCTGGTACTTAAACACTAATACAAAGTGACTGGTTTATTAAATGGTAAAGAAGATGTCTCAGATGAGAGATGGAATAAATCATCTACAGGCTGACAAACAAGATGACTGTGCTTTGTGGATAAATTGACACATATCCAGACTACTAATCTGTGTCTGCTAGTTTAATAGATTACTGATAAAGCGTAACTCCAAATGTAAATAGTGTGTAGTTAAATCTAGCCTGAGTTAGCATCATCCACATACGAGAAAGCCAATATTTCAACTCCTCTAGAAGTTTGTGCCAGGCAGAATACAACTCCTGCAGAGAGCAGACAGTTTAGGGAAGGCTGAAAATGCCATCAGCTCACTGATGGTAACAGTCAGGTTAATTATCATCACCCCTACTAAGTTTCAGCACAGGTTGCTACTGGCAAACAGAAAGGAGAGATGTGGCCAAGAGTAAAAAGGAAGAGTAAAAAGGATCCTTCACAGCAGAGTAGTTTCCATAGCTTAATATTTGCCTTGGTAATGGATTCACACTCATTTTACTTCAAAATTAATATTTCGTATGACAGATCATTACTGGCAACAATTGGAAACTTCACATGCAACTTCAGAATAGCTTCTTTGTTTCAATGGAAAGTGATTCCTTCCACACAGTTATTAATGTCTGGCTGTTTGTCATTACATAAAACAGGTAGAGTTGATGAATATGCAATGAGAGAGACTGAAACTGCCCATCTCTCCTCAATATGCCCTCCTGCTGCCCCATCCACCTGCTTTGAATTTACTTCCAGAATCATAGAATGCAGCATTTTTCACCATTTGCTCAGAAGTTTTCTAAGGGCAGACTCCATCCTGACCACAATTTGTTTTCCAGTGAATGCAGAATATGGATACCCAAGCACACCTTGCCGTTCTGTATTACTATAACTTTTATTAATAAGAAGTATATCCCAACTGTCACAGAGTGGCAGAAAGTCAAACCACACTAATAAACAATATCAGTTAAAGTGTCACAAAAACAATGCATTTTTTATCAATCTGGAAATATCTAAACTGAAATAGCCTTGCATGAGAACTAGAGTGTGTAACCCTTTTGTTCTCAAATTCCTCACTAGTTGAGTAGGTACTTTCAAATCAAGGAAGTTTAATGGGTGAGTAAAATGGGACTATGAATCTGAATTAATGTTGAACCAATCTGAATTAAGGCTGTACAATGTAGCCCAAAAGTAGCATGACAGAAAGAAGACATTACTTTCGGAGCAACCCTCATACATATATTAGGCCAATCAAGGGCACTGCAAGCTGACTCTTGAACATCTCTAGTGGTGGCGATTCTTGAACATAACCAAAAGTGAGTATTATAAAATCAAAATTTTAATAGAAATACAGACTGTAACGACCAAGTTGGACTGAGGAAGAAGAAATTGATACAGGGGGAATAAAAACATCAAATAGAAGTTTCTTACATATGTCCATCTCATTGAATTAGTGAGATCTATTAGTTTTTGTGCTACATTGACTTCTCAACTGGTACTCGTCCATACCATAATACCTCATCTTTGTGTAGGGATTCCTCACACCATTGTTCACTGTTGATATCGTTAACAGTTTCAACCAAACAGAGACCCTCAGAGGACATCTGAGCACATCAAAAGCACCAGCAGAAATGATTCAGATGAATCTATGCTATTCTTATGGCTGTGTCTAGTTTCTGGCAGTCCATGGCTGACAGCGAAGAATTTTCAGGATATGACAGTCTTTAATACAGTGCTCTATAAATGATGCATACTTCATCTGACGTCTTATCATCACTGCAAGACTTTATTGCAATAGCACCACTTCGTCTTTGTGTGCTTTCTATACACAAGTATATGGTTGTCCTTTTTGAACAGGAGAACAGGAAGGCCTGTACTTGAAGTGATGTATAGGAATGAGAACTAGAGGAAAAGAGCAAAAATATTGAGGGAAATGGTCTATGATCATAGAATCATAGAATCAAGGCAGAATATCTTGGGCTGGAAGGGACCTTAAAGATCATCTATTTCCAATCCCCCTGCCGTGGTCAGGATTGGTAACCACTAAAGCAGGCACTAAAGATGATGACAGACAAACATATAAGTTTCTAAAACAGACCAATAAATCATTTAAAGTTGAAAAAAAGTGAAATATTTCTCACAGGTTCTGCAACTTTAAATCTGGATCTTTAATTATGATCCACATTAGACATGCAGAAGGTAGGAAGTCCGGTGTCAAATAAAAGAGGTACAGTTCTAGGGAATGGGTGAGTCACCTTTAATGAACATGTAATGGCATAATTAAGGTAGCAGGTTACATTGAAGTTCTAAGTAGTTGCAGTGGTCCAGCAACATGGAAACAAACCTTACTGAGCTAATGGAAAATATTTTTAGAATGTGCCATTAATACGTTTTTGGGTGATTTGTGAAAAGCCTATGTCTAGGGGTTGGATAAGAAATTTTGCATTTGCACAAGTGTTGAGAATGTTTAGATTTTTACTCAAACTTTCTCTCTGCTACAAGTCTCTGTTTAGAGCTGTATGTAGTTCTGCCACCTGCAGATGTGACACTCCAACTTGTGTTGTAATCTTCAGAGCTAAAACTATACAAGGGAGAAAAAAGTAGCAGATGGAGTCATGTCATTTACACTGAATACTGCAGGAAAGGCAGCCAGATCACAGCAGATCAGGGGGAAAAAAATCCATTTTTGTCACTAAGCAGCAGAAGAAAAAATAAATCACAAATAGGAAGGGATTAATTTCTAAGGGACCAGCTATTAAATGTAGCATAGAAATTGGACTTTATCGGAAGTTTGCAGAATTCAACTTGACAAACCATATGCAACAGTGAGTTATTACTTGAAACTCATAACCCAAGGCTGCAACACAGGAATAGAGCAGGTAGAAATTAATTAATCAGCAATCTAAGCTGAGAGCAGTATTTACTTTTAGATGCCTAGTGAACAGAAGTAAGGACACAAAAAGGACTTACATAAATTATAGGTCACTGGAGATAACAGCACTCAAATCTGTGAAGGTCTCAATGTTAAATGCATAAGTGGTGTAACAAGATAAATAAGAAGTGTTTAATGATAGCAGAAAAACAATAATAACCTGCAATCAGATGGATAATAAATTATGGACAGATGGTAGTTGGAATCTACAAATATTTCATTATCCCATCTGCCTTCATCCATTGATATCATTTTAAATCAGATTCCAGATAAGAAACTTTTATCTCCCCCTCCCATTTTCTTTTTCAAAATGTATTATTAGCATCATGTTGTATGAATTTGTTTCATAGTTTGTTATGATACATTGTGAATTTGCATCACTGGAAAAAAGCCAGGGTAATTTTGAATTTGCACATTAAAAAAAAAAAAAAATCAAACTAAACTTCCTCTGTAAAGAGCATTTGTGTTGCAGAAGCTATATTGGAAGAAGTTTCATCTCAACCAAACAATTTTATGACTTTGAAGTAAAGTAGGTTTTCCTATTCAAATAAATATAATGTACAAACATGGTAGATACCTCAGTAAACAAATAACATTCAAGGACAAAGTGTACATTCAGACACACTTAGCAATCCTGTCAAAATTACCAATAGATATTTAGCTTTATGTGTCACAGGCAGAGAACAGGAATTTTTCTGACATGTAGCTAAAACATTATTTCTCTTTCAAAAGACTAAAACAAAATGTGTTTTCTTTTTGAATTTCTCTTTTGTTTGTTTGTTTGTTTTGTATACATTGTTTTTCTCAGCTTGAGGATGCTGAAAAATCCCTCTTAACCTGAGCCTTACTAAAAAAAAAAAAAAAGGAAAAAAAGCACACTTTCTAAAAGTTTGTATGAATAGGATGAAACAGCAGGAGAATACACTTTCTTTGTAGTACCACTCTCCTTACAAGCAGGAGGGGACTGTCCATCAAAGACACCTGCAGTTTCTCAGACTTAACCATTCATCACCACCACCTACTAGAGAAGAAAAAGGGTTTTATAAGCAACTAAATGAGCTTAATTCCCAACTCTAACAGACTTTACCTCCAGGTAGCTGAGCTATGAGACAGTGTTCTCACATTTAACAGCTTTATGAAATTTGATCTTTTTGTAAAGTGTGGGTGAGGATTGGGAAAGGGAATTGCAAGGGCACCTCTTGTGTTCTTGTAGTATTTGAGGACAGATGACAAAGTTAAGGGTCAGTCTTTTTTGATGAAAACATGCATGCCAAACTAGCATGCTAATACCTTATTTAAATCACTGCATATGAATTTGCATACTGAAATGTTTCCATATCCCACAGAGATCTTTCATGGCCTCAAAGTTTTGTGTTTTCCTTGCGCTTCAGTTTCAAGGGTTTTTTAACCTCTAGAAAAATTTATTATGTGCCTTCCAGATGGAAAAGAAAAAAAAAAAGCCAGTTTATTGTAATACACCTAAAAGAATTATTAACTTTTCACATGTGAGACACAAGACAAAATCTATGCTATTCATATGCCAAAGAAATTTGGGTCAATAATGTTGTGGTTTGATCCAGCAGATAGCTAAGTCCCACACAGTTGTTTGCTCACCCTCCCCTCTCCCAAGTGGGATGGGGGAGAGAATTAAGGAAGAAAATACAGTAGAACTCGTGGATTGAGATAAAAGCTATTTACTAAGACAGCAGAGAAAATAGAAGAAATAACAGTACATATATATATACACAAAAATTGATGATACACAAAGCAAGGGACCTCCGACTGATACTCAGCCAGCCAGCAGCCCTCCCTCTGAGAGACTGCCCTTCCGTGAAAATCACATGATGTTATATGATATGGAATAGCTCTTTGGTCAGTTTGGGTCAGCTGCCCTGGTCCTGTCCCCTCCCAGTTCCCAGCTCCTTATGCCTCCTAACTGCTTCGCTGAGTAACCTTGAGCTTGGAGGAACCTATTGATTTGCTTCTTCCACCTTGCCTTGCTTCTCGATCCTGAACAGCACTGTCATGGCCACTACATCCCAGGCTGCCCCCAACCTTCATATCCCCAGCCAGCTCTGCCTTATTAGTAAGAACAAGATCCAACAGCACACTTCTGTTCATTGGCTCCTCCACCACCTGCATCAGAAAATAATCTTCAATGCACTTCAGGAGCCTCCTGGACTGTGTGTGCCTGGCAGTGTTGCTTTTCCTGCCAATAGCAGGGTGGCTGAAATCTCCGTAAGAATCAGTGCCTGTGATCATAAGGCTACTTTCATCTGTCTTTGAAAAGCCTCATCAGCTTCCTCCTCCTGTTGAAGCAGCCTGTAGTAAACACCCACAACAGTGTCACTCATGCTAGCCTGCACGAGAGCATGTTAGCCTGTACAAGCGGAAAACTTGTGGGTGAACCTTAATTCTCACCCATAAGCTCTCTAGTTGTTCATCATTTATCTCCAGGCAGAGCTCAATAATTCCAGTTGCTCTCTCACATAAGGAGAAACTTCACTACATTGCCTTGCTGGTCTGTCTTTCCCAAAATGTACATAGCCATCCCTGACAACATTCCCATCATGTGAGCTGTCCCATCATGTCTCCGTAATTGCAGTGAAATCATGGCTCTACGACCACACACAGATCTCTAATTCTTCCTATTTATTTCCCATGCAGTGTGAGTTGGTATACAGGCATTTTAGAGAAAAAAAGAGAGCAGAAGATGCAGGTATCCCTAGAGGGATGCAAAAAGATCCCCCACCCTTGAGGTGAGTGGCCTTCTGGCTCCTGTCATGGGGGGCAGCTAAGGAACAGTTGTCACTGTTCTGGTTGGCCTAGCTTATTCTCCAGTTAGTTGCAATGGCATGAGCATTGCCATTTTCAACCCTGCTCCCATAGCCCTTTAGTTTAAATCCCTCCTCACTCAGTTAGCTAGCCTGCTGGGAAAGATTGCCCTGCCTCTTCTAGACAGGTGGATCCCACTCCTCCCTAACTTTCTTCTAAGAAAGTCCCACTGTCATAAAAATCAAAATCCTCACACCAGTACCAGCCATGTAGCCAAGAGTTGATATGCATTATGCATCTATTTCTGGCTTTTCTCTTTCCTCCAACTGACAAAACTGAGGAGAAGACAACTTGGGCACCTGTGTTCTTCACTTACGCTCCCAGGGCTTTGCAATCTTCTTTGATTCTGCCCATGTTCCGGTGTCCAGTGTCATTCATGCCCACATGAAAGAGCAACAGTTGATAGTAGTCTGTGCTCTTGACAAGCTGTGGCACCCTCTTGGCAATGTCCTGGACCTTGGCTCCTGGGAGACAGAATACCCCTTGAGACTCTCTGTCAGGCTGGCACAGGGGAGCCTTAGAGCCTTTTAACAGGGAGTCACCCACTATGAGCACGTGGCGTTTCACTGCAGGCTGTCAAGATTGTTTCTTCTTGCAGTTCTTGGTCATGGGTGTCATGGGTGTCTATAGCTGTAAGAGCTTCATATCTGGTTTTGGTAGTGAAGCTGGAGGGCGGGGACTGAAGTGGAGCTCTGCTTTTGTGGGTCACCAGAGACCAAGCTGCCTCTTCTTTAGCATTGTCTGCTACTGGAATATGATTGTTAAGTAAATGATCTATCTCCCTCTCAATGCCTCTAATTCTATGAAGCTTTTTAACTGAAAACTTGTAAAAAAGTAGACCAATTGAAAAGAGTTGCTGAAGACATAAAATGAACCAGATCTCAGAAGGTAAGATGACTTAGGAACAGCTACAAATCATTAAAAACTCAAATAGAGAAATAAGGGTATTGAAATTGTGATAAATTGAAAAGGTTTATGGAATGCAGCGGAGAGATGGTAGGGTGACTTGCTTTGGAGGGCTTTTAATGAACTTAATAATGGAAGATTTGTTTTAATTTTGAAGATGACAGTTGAATTTTTATGTTCAATTGTTCTGAATAATGAAGGATAGAAAGTGAATTTGTGGTTGGTCCAGAAATTAATTGGAAGAGACCATTAGAATAAATGTAGTGCAAGATAAGGAATCAGTATCTTTCCTGATGACATACTATACATATGTAGTGTCCCTGATATGTAACGGACTCTCCCTCCTTGGAGATCTTCAAAAGCCACCTGGATGTGGTCCTGGGCAACCTACTTTATGTGACTCTGCTTGAGAAGGAGGTTGGTCCAGGTGTCCTCCAGAGGTGACTTGCAACCTCAACCTTTCTGTGATTCTGTATCTTTCAAGTTTCAAAATCTGTTTAGCTGAACTGTGAATTTTGGTTGAGCATTTAATTTTTTTTATGATAATTTTTAAGTATAAATATGTAGAGATGATTTTTTCAGAGGTTCTGGTTATCAGTGGCTTCCAATGAGATCATAAATCCCCACTCAGCCCTTCAAAAAATATATATAAGGGCTTATTTTCTAAATACATTAATTTGCATTTTGCATCATTTGTAGGTAACTAGATAACATAATAAGCAGAAGTGTCAAATGTCCACTGTATTTTCCATTCTGTCCTCCTTCCAGCACTTTATTCTATCAAAGCTACTGCACTTTTCTAAGATCCAGGGTACTTTTCCTTAGAGCACATCCCATCCTCCTAGGAACAAATATTGTCATAACATGAAGTCATAATACTGAAACATGTCACAAATCTTTTCCGGACCTTTGCCTCCAGTAGGATTTTGCAGGTTGTGTTACTTTCAATTTTGCATGTTTCAGATGTATGCGTTAAGACTCTGGATATTTTTGTTCAGGTATCTGCACTTTAATTTAGCTATCTGTTTCCTTGCCTTATAAGGCATCCAACTCATGTGCATACTGGTTCATCAAATTCATTTAATAACACTTATATAGTTTATTTTACCAAAAGCTATACTATTTTGGTACAGTATTCCTTTTCAAACTCATTCACTGTGATGCAAGTTTGCTTTCAGTCTCATTGTCTTTCACCATATGAAAGATCAGTGAAAATTTAACAGAAGATGTCAGTCTTTCTCCTTACCACATTGTTAAACGTTCAGCTACTAAATCTTAATAATGCTGATCTTACTGATATGAAGAGTATTTCCTTGAAATATTTTCCCATCTTTGCCATAGGTTTAGTATTTTATGGTGACAAACTTCATCATTCATTACTTCATTATGAACATCCTCCTTTCGTAACTAACTTCTGCCATGGAAAAACCTCTTATCATTCCTTTAGACTGAGAGAAATATTTTAAATTATATTTTTGAAACACATGTTTCTGACTAAATTTATAGGCTAGTTCCCCTTTGTGTATCGACAATCTTCATATGAGTCCTGTTTAAAGTTCATACTTTATGTAAAGAGAGAGAAATTAAGTTTTCTCTGACCTGCATTTCTATGAAACATTTAAAAGCAAGCTTAGTGATAGCAAAGTTTTCTTTGGTTTGTTTGATATATTTTTATACTTACCATCAATGCTTTAGATGCACTTTTATTCTTTTGATAATCTGGCCACCAAATTAATAACTATTGCACACCTGATGTTTGGATGTTTTTTGTAGTTCTACTTTTGTCTTAGTTTCTAACTGAAACTTTCTCTCTTAGTGTCTGCTACAAAGCTGTGTTTTGGTTCTTGAAGAAAAACAAGGCTGATAACACCCGGCAGCATTGAACAGAACCCAGGACATTTTAATTCTCAGTTCTGTTGAAGGGCATGGGGGGGGCACAGGGAGCTGGGAGGGGACAAGAACGGGGCAGCTGACCCAAACTGACCAAAGGGATATTCTATACCATATGACATCATGTAATATAAGAAAGGGAAGTGAGCTGGGAGGGCCTGTTTGCTTGGGGATTGGCTAAGTAGTGATCGTGGTTGGTGAGCGATTGCTTTGTACAATCACTTGTTTTGTATGTAATTATCATTACTGTTATTTTATTCTATTTTCCTT
>WBMW01005920.1:0-56587 GCA_013396635.1 Penelope pileata
CACCCCAGGATAGCAGTGGCCGCCTAGGCCACCAGGGCCCACTGCTGGCTCACGGTGCTTCGCCATACATCCACTTTGATCGCGGCAAATACTGCTCTTTGTTGATGTATATTGCCACTTCTTGCCATCACTCAGGATCTGAAGAAGGAAAAATTATCTTTATCAAGAAATGTATATAGTGAGAGNTCCACAGGTGTAGGACTCTGCACTTGCCCTTGTTGAACCTCATCAGGTTCCTCTCTGCCCAGCTCTCCAGCCTGTCCAGATCTCACTGAATGGCAGCACAGCCTTCTGGTGTGTCAGCCACTCCTCCCAGCTTTGCATTGTCAGCAAGCTTGCTGAGGGAGCACCTTATTCCTTCATCCAGGTTGTTGATGAAGATGTTGAACAAGACCAGGCCCAGCAGTGACCCCTGGGAAACACCACTACCTACAGGCCTCCAACTAGACTCTACATCGCTGATAACAATCCTCTGAGCTCCACCATTCAGCCTGTTCTCAACTCATCTCACCGTCCACTCATCTACAGCACAGTTTCATGTTCTCCGTGTTCCTGTCACACTGCATTCACAGAGCTCCTGATGAGGCTTTTCACGGTACGTGGCAGCACGGAAGCCCCATGCTGCCCTGCACTCAGGGCTGGTAGGGAATGATGGCTGGTAGGCCAATGATCCACTCTGTCGCGATCCAACGGAGTAACAGCTCTGAATCAAAACATGAGACTTCAATCTAATTATTTCTTAACAAGCTTTCCTCTGGAAGGTGCCCTGGTTATAAAGGCAGGCTACATCTAGAGGACAATCCTGTGCGTGGGGCTCCTCCAGACCTGAGGGAAGGTTCTGGCACACGAGGTGCTTTGCCATACACCCGCTTCGATCGCGGCAAATACTGCTCTTTGTTGACGTATGTTACCACTTCTCGCCATCACTCAGGATCTGAAGAAGGAAAAATTATCAAGAAATGTATATAGTGAGAGATATTTCATCTAAGGGTTTTAAATTTTAAATAATGTAGCATAGTAGTATAAAGTGGTATTCACCATTATTTTGGCAGGGGCAGTCATTTCCCATATGCTTCTGCATCTGTGTGCATCACCCTGCAGGTCTGCACCACCTTTGCTTTGAACCCAGATGCACATTTGGAACAAGACATACACAGATCACTTCTAACCAATAAATACAGCCGTAAACTGGAATCCATGAACTGGAGTTCACAGTTGCAGCATCGCTGTCTTCCATTTCACAGCAGCACCCCAGCATGCCTTACCCCGCATTGCCTGTAGCTGTTGTCTGAGTGCTCCTCTGCTATTAAGGCATCCTGCTGCTGGGAGGGAGAGCAGGGCAGTGGCAGTCCCACTGTTTCAAGTCCCCAGGATCCAGGGCTGGGGCAGAATCCTGCATTTCCCAGTCCGACATGCCACTACTCATGTCAATGTATTCCCAGCAAGGGATTTTGTGAGAGTAAAATGCATGCAAATCATGTGTAGCAAGCTGCAGAGGGTCAGAGAAAGGACAGGCACTGCGTGCAAACCATCATTTTCTTCCGCAGCAATGAATAAAGAGTCTTCAGGAGTAAGGGACTGTAAGTTCTGTGCTGTGAGGTCACTCCTGTTTTTGCTGGAGATCCAAGGAACTAGTTTTGTAAAATCTTCTTCATTTGATTCTGGGCAAGGCACTTCATCGGCCTGTGCCTCAGTTCCTCCCTGCACCATGGGGAGAAGACCCCATCCCACCCGCCCGGATGCAATGGACCACGTCCTGCAGAGGCTGAGGTCCTCTAGGCACCCAGCAGCGTGCACCCAGCTCATCTCGCTTGTGAAGACCGAAGAGATTGTTCAGCACTTTGCATCACCAGGTCTGGAGCGGAGGGTAACGGGTCGGGTGATGCACAGACTCACATCTGAGGGTGGCTAAAAATAATGATGAATCCTTAAAGAGCTTAAAATAACTGAGTATGCACTTGTTGGACTGTTAGGTGAATTAGGATATATATCGTAGTATATATATACATATATGACATAATATATACATATATGAAATAATTGCAGAGGTAAACAGAGAGGAAAAGCCGTCTCAGCAGGTCACAGCTCTGTGGGTGTTCAGCTGATTGCTTGGAGGTTTGTGACGCACGCAGCAGTATCAGTGAGGCACCAGGCTTGAGCAGCAGAGGAGGAATTGCGCATTCCATGGTCTGGGGCACTCACTTCTGCTTCGAAGGAGCAGCTGGCAAACAGGGCAAGGAATGAGCAACTGCGTGGAGGAAGAGTTTTGTATAAACAAGGTAAATGCTTACACAAAAAAACCATTCAGTATTTAGCAAAACCATTCAACTCTGATCACAATTTAAAAAAAAAAAAGGAGGGGGAGCTGCTTCTGATGCATATTTTGCTTAGATTTCTATCCAACACTGGTGGGGCTGCAGCGTGGCCCAGGGTCCCTACAGAGCCCTGCCCCGAGGCAGAGGGTGGCTGTGGCACAGCTGTGACAGCAGCCGCAGGATGGGCAGCACTCACAGAATTGCAGTACAGGGCCCATGGATTTAATCCAGATTTTTCCTTTTTTTTCTTAGAGTAGCTCACATGTCTGCTGTGGGAAATCAGCACAGATTTTTCTTAGGAAATCAGCTCTTCAAGACCAGCAGTTTCGGTTGGTAGGAGAAGGTAAAATGCACCCATCTGCCAGGTAATTCCCAACCCTTAGATGGTGGCTGCTGCTCAGTCATGATCTGCAGCTTGATCCTCCACGAGTCGATACCTCTTCTCCCCTTGCCTCCATTTCCCACTTAGCGATAATGAAACCCATCTCATTTGTGAAGTGTGGGAGCGAGAAATGCCATCTATCAGCAGCAAGCACCGCTGGGTAAGATGGCCGATGCCTTGGAGACCCCAACGAGGGCTGCTGCTATCAGCAGGGCTCACTATTGCCTGGCAGAACAGCATCCACCTGGCGATGAAGAACAGATGAGGGCTGTGCCATCCTGTTGCCAGTCCCGCACAGAGCAAGCCAGCCTGCCCGGGTGGGTGTGCATATCACCGGCCTCCTGAACATCACTGGCTGTCCCTCAGCTGCAGAGAGCATTGCTCCTCTTCCTCACCTCAACCATCAGTCAAACTCGGGGCGACTCTACTGCTAAGTGGAAGCACGTTTGCTCTTCAAAATATGTCATAGCAGGGTGAAAAGGCTGGGGCCATTCTAATTACAGTAGCACCGGGGATTATAATTAGCCCATTAGTGGTCTAATTACTATAATCTTAAACCCAGTGAAGCCAATGATTTTTGGTTTTGTATGAAAAAAAAAGAACTCATTTGCAAATGTCAGTCCTTTGATAGAGGTAGCAAGAAAGTGCACAGGTTTTGATGTGACGACCTTAACAAATAGCAACAAACACGAACATAAATGTCGTCAACCACCTCTATTGAGCTTGCAGTCCTTTAGCACAAAGGAAAGAATACACACTTATGCTGGACACAAGCCAAATTGACTCATTCCTCAGTGCTTTCAAACACTGAAACCGAGGAGCATCATCAGCCACTGAGCTGCTGGACGACCGCCCGAAATGTGAATGAGTGTGGGGGCATGGAGCGAAGAGCGAGCGCAGCCCCTGGCACCTGCTGAGGTCCAGGAAAAAGCGAGCTGTGAGCATGCACGGGACGGGTTTTCAGGGCCAAATGTAAGATGCAGGGATCAATTCATCAGCCTGCAGTTATCAGTAATCACAGCGAGACTTGGAAACAAAGCAGCAGGGCACAAAGCAGAGGGGCGCAGCGCTCCCACCGAGGAGCTCCCTGTTGATGAGAAGGAATGCTTTCACAGCAGCTAGCTGCAGTGCTGGGGCATGACTGACTCACCAAGAATGCCAGTACTCAGGTTTCCCATTTTCTGCTCTTCAGGCCCTGCTGAGTTTACCAGGGTAACCGTCTCCTCTCCTTTAGGAAGAAGATATCAAAAGCAACTCCAGGGCCAACACGCGTTTCTACTCAAAATAAACAAAATACTTGAAGGAGATGGACCATGTTCTGTGAAAGTACACAGTGCTGTGAATACTTTGATCCCCTCAATAAAGAGGTTATTACAACTAAAAAAAAGATGACTTTAAATTAAAAGAGCATGTTAAGATTAAATAACCAATGTGCTACTCACAAGCAGCATATGTTTGCATGCAGAACTGACATGGGTCGTTAGCTCAGAGTGGGTCCAGTAAAGAACATGGGTCCTATGGGGAATGCCTGAGTGAACTCTGGTAGGTTCCAGGGCACTGTGCACCAAATGGAGAGGAGGGAAACCTGATCCATAACCCTACACCCACATACATCCACAGGGAAAGAGACACCAAGCTAAGCCAGTGTCCAAAGCACCATTACTCGCACCGAGCTCCAGAGGCAAGTGTCCCTGTCAGCTTGGGATCCAGAGACCAGCATCTCTCTGCGCCATTTTTCCTAAGAACTGATCGAGGCTCATTCTTACAAAGGACAGCGGAACGCTGCTCTCCTTCTATACGGGGGCTCCCTAATACCAAGAGGAGCTGCTAGGAACAAAGCTGACCAGACACGAACACCACAGAGAACAGAAGCACTCGGCGTTAGCCCTTTTCCATTTCCACTGTGTAGAGGGGAGCAGACGCTCCCCAGCTCCTGTGTGCCTGTTTCAACCCCCTTTCCAAAACACATGGAGGAGAACGACACCAGCAGTGTCACACACGTCAGCCTGCTCCCGCTGCCCTGTGGAGCTGAACTTCTGCCTCAGCTGCTCACCTCCATCCTTGGCCTCGCTCTCTGAGGCCTAGAAGGCCGATGGCAGCCTTGCTCTTGCTCCTGCAGCTTCAGACATTCGCCCCAACAGCCCATGTACCTACTGCACAAGACAAGAGTTGGGCAGGCAGACACCCACCCTTACCTGCCTGTGGTCCCCAGATCAGTTACTCACATTTAGCCTGGAAATCTCG
Source organism: Penelope pileata (assembly GCA_013396635.1). Classification (NCBI taxonomy): domain Eukaryota; kingdom Metazoa; phylum Chordata; class Aves; order Galliformes; family Cracidae; genus Penelope; species Penelope pileata. The sequence goes on from WBMW01005920.1 coordinate 4,942, forward strand.
AGCGAGGTGTGAGAATTTGAGCCTGCTGTTGGCAAGGCACTGCTCCATTTAAGAGAGCGCTCATGGGGTTCCAAGGACCGCGGTTCCAGGGCAGTCTTGTGCACTGGGGAAAGCTGTTACAAACATCTACAGCACCTTCACAGAAAACATAAAAAATGAGGATTTTATTGGATTAAACAGATCAAAATAAATAACAAGAGTGGGGCTCATTAAGTTTGCTTTGTATTCACTTTCCACATTTGAGGTTTCTCAATATGGCGTAAATAATACGTTTCAGAATAAACATCATTCTAGATGACTATGGGCAAGGTAGCACTCTGGCTTGTCTCTAGCCATCAGCAGGCTCAAGGAGACTTTTTTTTTTTTTATTTAAAGGCCTTTCTAAGGCTGGTTTTCAGTGGTAAGAGCTAGTCACAAGCCTAGTGGGATGACAAAATAAAATAGGGAAGTATTTTATCTAAACAGCAGGACCATACACATTTTTATGTTTGGAAGTTTACTCAAAAATATGAGAATATTCTGCAAACACTACAGCTTGAAAGAACCAATGACAGAAACAACCTGCAGGCCTCCCACGAAGAGCGGACATGATGTTGGTCTGATGGACAACAGGGAGATTAACAGAGATTACACAATCGTTGTCATTAAAAATAGGAAAACATTAATTACATTACAGGACATACTAAAAATACAGTAAATGTTGCAGTTCATAGAATCTGTAAAAAATGTTCTTAGTGCTCTGTTACGAGTTGTTACTGAAACTAAACCAGTACGCTGACATCACTAGCTGCTTAATCTACAGCGGCACTGCACATAAACTTCAGGATTTGTGATCTGAGTTGTACTGGTCTTCGAGACAGAAAACATTCAGTGAAGCTGAGATCAAACACCTGCTACCAAGAGAACAGATTTTTAAAATTCCCTGAAAAAACCGCACAGAAGCCACCAGTAGCTGCCAACAGCAGATAAGGGAGAGAGGAAACGCACCTGCCCCACAGCGTGGCTGCCAGCCGAGAGCCCGCTCTGGAAGTTCTCTCTTGAGAACCTCAAGCCTGTCTGTCCGTCCATCTGTCACAGGGGGCTTATTTTAAGTCTAGACAGAGTTGTTCTAGCCAGTTCCTGCCAAGGACTTCTGAGCTGCTCTAGGAGAAGTCTCCCTTTTGACAGTAATAGTTTATGAGACATCATGAACTCAGCATCTTTAAAGTACACTGAAACAGTTTACAGAGGATAAAAACACACCCCAAAGTCACCAAGACAGCTATAGCTTCAAAGTTCAGTCTCCTCTTTTATTCCACTCCTTTTCCCCTCAACATGAAGGCCCCTGTGCTTTTCTTCCCCCCCTCCACGTCTCCCTCCCTCCCAAATAAGCAGATGCAATCAAGGAGAAATTTATTTTGAACCAATTCTGCAAAACAGTTCGACAATGCCATACTTTATAAAAATACTTAGTTACATAATTAAACTTATTACTATTTATATAAAAAGTGTGAATGTGAATTTTAAACTCTGTTAGGGTAAGAACCACATCAAGATCTTTAGGTGAAACATAGATTTTCATAAACATACAAACTCTTTTGGAGAAGTCTTATAATACACAACCATTTACAATGAACACGTTCATTAAGTTAGTGTTTTATTCCTTTACTATACAAGTGTTATTACAATGAACTGTTCCATTCTGTAATCAAAATCCAAACAATGCCAGTGTCATTTTTGGCATTTTTTGTTATAGCTGTATTAATACATAAACTCATATGATTGTGTTATTTATTTTTAAAATATTTAGAAAAATTAAAATTCCATTGTATTTTTTTTTGATTTTTGTTGGTTTTTGTGTATTTTTTTTTTGTTTGTTTCTTTGTTTTGTTTTTCTTACAGAAAGCCCTTTTAAAATCTGATAACCACAGATGTAGACGTGATGAGTGATGATGAGGGAAAATGGAGAGTGATGGCACTGTTCTTACAAAGATCCGTTTGGTAGTTGGATTCAATGCAGTGTAAACTCATGAAAAATGATAGGTTTAGTACCAGAACTACATGACCAACTTTTCTGAAATTCATTTCTTGGATAGCTTTATAATGCTGATATAAATTCAAACCTGATAGCTACGAAAGAGTTTAGTGTTTCAAAATTAAAGTATATAAGCTTGATCAGAAATTCAAAAACGTCATGCAAATTGTTGAATAAAAGACATGATGTTATTGCTTGATATGTCAGTAGCCAAAGAAAATAAATCTAGGTGTAGCGTGAGCTGGGCTGACTGCCAGCAAATTTCAATGTCACTATATTCGGACAACATTAAATATATTTCCTCCCTTTAGTTTTTAAACTTTCACATTTTCTTTCGTTTATTTTTAGTTAAATAATTCTGTAGAAAGGGCATAAGAGGGAAGAGCAACTGTGTGTACGGGCGTCTTAATTAATAGTCGAGAAAAGCAAAAGTGCAATCAAATCCCTGAACTAGTGACAACTAACACTTGTGGCACCCACCCCCGCTAACACATACGAGCCACATACAACAGCACCAAATCTGTCTCTGCAAAACGACTCAGAAGTGGCCATTTCCCAGCTTCAGTCTCGCTTTCATGGTGAGCTTTGTTCAGGTAGCCTTCCCATACAAAAGCTCGCTGTAGGATAAGAACTTAAAAGATTAAAGGATTCCCCCCCTGATTGTATCACGTAGTTTCAAGTTCAAATATCATCATACTTTATCGACATCATTTTATAAAATATCACCTCATTTTCTAGTTACCTTCATTATTCTTAATTAGCTATGAAGAAAGAAAAAAGCGAAATCTCTCATGCTACTTTCCAGTTATATTAATACAAGTATTAACACAGTGCATTATGCTCTCTAATTTCACTATTGAGGTCTACCATTTAGATCAAGTTTGTCACTCACTGTTCCAATTTCTCTTTTAACCTGCCTACCCTAATTAAGTCCATGCAAGAGGAAGCTTAAAGACCAAGATTATGTATCGAATACGGCTGTACCTTCCTTAAGGGGGGGAGAAAGGGGAGCGACGAGGACACGTAATTTTGAACACAGGAAATTTTACAAAACTGGAACAGAATTGCTTGGTCCCACAAAGTTCTTCTGCTTTAAAAATGTCCTGCCCCACAATCACTTTAATTCCAGACAATTCCCTCTTTAGAAAGATGATTAAACGCTGGACAAATAAAGGATTTGAAACATTGTTTTTTTTCTGCTGTGGTTCACACCAACACTCATTTCCCTACCTCTTATTTTCAGTAAGCTTCCTTTGGACCCTGAAGTAAGTTGGGAAATAGGAAAAAAAAAATAAAGACATGTCATTGGTAAATTAGATTAAACACTTGAAAAAGTGGTTTTGTGCAACTGTATTATGAAATTCCAGTTTGCCATTAAGAGCATGCAAAGTAGCGAAGATTTTCTTTTCTTTGATTCCTTACAGACGTCAGGAATTCTTTGCAAGTCTTTTACATTTGGCAGATTTGTGCATGTTATATAGACTGTTGGCTTATAAATTGTCTCCAGGCTGGTACTGTGGTTCTGTAGCAGTAAAGTAGTCCTCCAAGAAAGACTGTATATATTCAAATGTTGGTCTCTCGTCAGGGTCCTTCTTCCAACACAGTTTCATCAGCTCATGGAGAGATTCTGGGCAGCCTTGTGGGCACGGCATCCTATATCCACGTTCCACTTGTTCCAGAACTTCCCGATTCACCATCCCTAAAAAAACAAAAGCATTTTAGCTTTGAATGACATTACACAAAGAACAGACAGACAAAGTTTTTCAAGGATTTCTCCACCGACAACGTTGTTCATGATGTGCAAGTGAACCTACCATACCAGAGTGTTTAACAAGTGCACTTTATACTGAATGAATTTTTAAAATCTTGCATTAAATACATTTCCTGAAAAGTATTTCATTGCACCAGTAATTCCTCAATACCTGGTCCTTGTCCATTTTTCACTGGTTCTTTTGCTACAGAACATTTACCAATGTCTTGGGCCTGCTCTTTCAAAAAGAAGATTCAAGCACAAATTACTTTCTGCCTACCTTGGGTTCCATTCAAGGACCACTCAGTTTGAAATCAGGCCAAGAAAAAGGCATTATATGCGTAGCAGAACTGCCTTACAACTCTAGTCATGGCATAATATCTGATAGAACACGTTATATACATTCAGTTTCCATGGTCTGGCAGGTTCACTCTATGGGTGCTTACTGTAGACTGGGAAAATGTATGAAGTTGAAATTTCAGGAATAGATAAATAGGAAAACATGAGAATACCCACTATTGTGAAAAGAACTGTCAGTCACATTTACATATGCTATAACCATAAAACACTTTGAAAATCTAAAACTAATCTGTAAATAAACGTTAATCTGTAAATAAAACAAGTAGCTTTGTGAACAAAGGAACCAGTGAAGCGTGACTACATTTTTATCTCTGCTTGTCAGCTGTGGGTTCTGGACAGAAGTAAACAAAGCACAAAAGGTAACTTCAGAAGCACAGAATACCACAAAGAAAAGAAAAATCTACTAAATTTTCCTCTTACCTGGATACGGCACTCTCCCCTTTGTTACCAGTTCTGTCAGTAAAATTCCAAACGACCACACGTCCGACTTGATTGTAAACCGACCATACAGCGCTGCTTCGGGAGCGGTCCACTTAATTGGAAATTTAGCTCCTGCAAACATTAAAAAGACAGAGATTTCTTTTCCCTTTCCTCTTGCATCGCTTACTTACACTTCAAAACATTATAAAAAGACTTCTGAACTCCACGTGTTTTTTGCAGTTTGCTTTGTTGACCAAATGCGAGGTGGTGAAGTATTTTAGTATTTAAAATTGGAAATCAGTTTCAAACTAGAGCACAACTACTGGCTATAATTTAAGACATATGAGATTCATGAACATGTTTCAAAAAGTGGAGTGATTTTCAGAAAGCGGTGAAGATCTGCTCTGGAATCTCAGTTCTCTTCAAACTACAGCAAGCTTTCATCCAGAAAAATAATTAAAAATGTTTTTTGAAAAAGCTGTCAAATAATTTTAAACATTAAAAAGTTCACAAAAACTGCGCTTAGGCAGAAGGACACCCAAAAATAGCTGTAAAAGCACACTTATATACATAATCTTTATTCATGCAGACAGAATATACTGACATTCTGCTAAATGCAATAGTTCTAAATAATCTTAAGGTAACTGAGCTTTTTCACTCGGCACAGAAATCAGTCTTACCTTGCCTTGCAGTGTACTCATTGTCCTCTATTAACCTCGCTAAACCAAAGTCTGCTATTTTACACACCAGATTGTCTCCTACAAGAATGTTGGCTGCCCGGAGATCCCTGTGGATGTAGTTCATTCTTTCAATGTAAGCCATGCCATCAGCAATCTTAAAAATAAAGTTTTATTAAAATTACTTTTCATGACTATGTACATTTATTCCAAGCATTAAGCTATATCCTTCTATTTCAGTTCCACTCTCACTGTATAAATACAGGAAGTACAGCACAGCAAGAGCTTGCCACTGCACCGATTAGAGCCTGTCTGGCTCTATAACATCTGCTAATTTGTAACTTAGACACTTTCTTTTTGACAAATTACAAAGTTACAGCAGAAGATGTAAGAAAGAACTGCCTGCAATGGCCAGAGCCTTCAATATTGATACTTAGTTGAAATCTGATACAGCGTTAAGTCTCCTCTCTAAGTACAAAATACAGTTTCCTTGGTTTATACAATGTACCTGAGCAGCCATGTCCACCAGCTGTGGGAGTTTTAGGTACTTCCCTTCTCCTTCTTTTAGGAAGTCTAATAAGCTGCCTGTGAAAGATGACACAATTCAGTGAAAAATTACAGAAAAAACACAATTAACTTGACCTGAAAACACAAACGACTTTTTTCCCTTAGATTTTATGATTGATGCATTCAACTTGCAAAATCTGAGTTTGAAAAGCCCTCACTTACCAGAACACAACCCAGTGAGTAGGCCTCTAGTTGACTGTGCCCTGGTAGTAAATGCAAGTTTTAGCCAAGCATTCAGGAATCTGTTTTAATAATTCAGATTACTGAACACTAATAAAGCCAACTGCCATTTGATAATTACATGCCTGAGGATTTTGCCTGATATACCTGGTATCAATGCATTTCCTAGTTTGAGTTTTTTTTTCCCCACAATTTATAATTAAATGAACAACAGAAAAAAACCCACCCTATCTCTTAGTCGAATTTTTCTGCCAGCTCCAATTCTGTATTAGAGAAATGATTCTGAAATTGTTGCTTTTATTTTGTTGCTTTTTCTTCCTTACAGGTGAAAACAAAAGTACCTTCCATTCTTTACAATATTTTATCTTCTCCCATTCATATAACACAACAGTGTCCAGAAAATTACAACATCAGTTGTATTTGAAATGAATTCCAAGGACTTGCAATTGTTTTAAGACAATTTTTACACGTGGTAAAATCTCATCTCTGGCATAACAGCTTTCCATAAGGGTAGGGGAACAGACTGAATAAAGACTAATCCCTGATCGGTCTGATTGCAATCGAAGACAGACAGACAAAATTAAAAGTGGTGATGGTGGGGGAAAAAAAAAATCACTAAATGGCAGGACTTGAGTGGATTCATGGCAACAGTCATGAATTAGGTACCTCTCGTGTTTTTAGTCAGTTACTGTGCGTTTGCATCGAAAATGAGAGACAGGCCAGACCCACAGTGCTGCTGATGTTTGCTTTCAGGGTTTGTACAGACCTTTTCCCACCTTGGCTCATGAGCTCAAAAGGACTGCAGAAGAAAAAAGATTTCCCACTGACCTGCAGTAACCTGCCCACATCAGAAAAATTCTGGGGTATCGTGCAGTTCCTAACAATCTCTTTTCCTTATAAAATGACACAGAAAATGAAAACAAACAAATGGTAATGATAAAAAACCCCAAACTTTGTCCTACTGACTTTGAAGCAGTTACCAGAGAGGTTTTATATTTTTCTGGTAAAATGTGAGGAAGATTTTCAAATGAAAACAGAAGCTTTCAATAGTATTTCAAATGTATAATTTAAACAAAATTTTTAAACATGCAACTGCTTCTCCAATTCTTCAGTTCTGCTTTTATAAGGTAACATCCCTGGAAAGCAATTGGTTATCCTGTCTGTCTTGCCAAAACCTGATTTCTGAATGATGAAAACTGATTTTGCACGGCTGCTTAAGATCCAACAGAGAGACTGGCTACATTTATTTAGGAACAACAGCAAAACAGAAGGAATTTTTCAGATTTTCTGCTCCTTTCTGTGCTTTGGAATTTATAAAACACTTTAAAAAACCTATTCAAAGAGCGAAAAAACAACCACAAACAATGTTTATGTGGCAGAGTAACGAACACAAGTAGTTACTCTCTTGAGCTTTGACATTATTTCTATTTCTTACCAGAATAGCAAAATTGCTCTGAGGTGAACAGAAGTCTGCATTTTTCAAAAGCTGGAAGAATTGACTTGAGAATCTGCTTCTTCTTAATACTAATATGCTTATCATGTTTATTTCCACATTCAGTCTAAATCTCTAAATCTCTATTTCAGGAGCAGGAGGAGGGGAAAAGAGCAAGGGAAGAAGGGTGAAGGACTGAAATCAAGGAGGTATAAAGGCTGGATTCTGCTACAAAAAAAGCCAGCCTTTTAAGAATTTATTATTACACTGCTAGAGAAGAAAAACAAAACAAATAAATAAAAAAAACACACAACAGCTGATTCTGTGGTCATGAGCATGACCTATCTACAAGGCAGGCATATTGGTTGTGAGGTGCCCCCAGCGACACCACCCAATTTAAACGTACCAGGCAGTACACGCTAGAAGTAAGGAGAAAACCAAAAAAAATCACATACTTGAAAGATTAGCAAGGGTGACACAGATGTGCAAAAAAATCATGTCTCCACCCATGATCTAAATCAGAACTGCTTCAAGTAGGTCAACCGTTGCTCATTTTAATTTAATCAGAATTATTGTTCATACTTCAGCTAGTTTAAACCTAACATTAATTAAACATTTAATTTGTTGCTGGGATCTTAAATAATCTTCTAAGTGTGGTATCTTTGGACCATCCTATCACACACCTTTTGTCATGAATTCAGTGACTATGTAGATTGGCTCCTCAGAAACAACAGCGTACAGCGGAACAAGCTTGTCGTGTCGTAATTTCTTCATGATCTGAGCCTCCTGAAGGAAAGCTTCTGGCATCATTGTACCAGGTTTTAGTGTCTTGATTGCTACTTTCGTGGTTCCATTCCAGGTTCCTAGAGAGGCAAACAAATTCTTATTCTCCACTACAAAACCAAAGAGCTTTTCTGCTAAAACTGTTTTCTTTTTGCTTCTGTTTTGTTAGGTAACAGCATAATCTTAAATTATTAACAATATTGAATATTATTTTTAACTTTACAAGACTGACCATTATTGGTTTTTTTTTCCTTCAATTATTTATTAGATTATCTTTTCAGATTCTCATACTTGCTTAAAGTATTATTGAAATATTATTAATGTATTATTAAAATATTCACACAGTTAATGGAAAGGTACCACATTAAGCTCTTACCCATCCATACTTCACCAAAACATCCTTGGCCCAGCTTAACTTCCAGCCTCAAAGATTCTCTAGGAATTTCCCAGGCATCTTTTGCTAGTCCCTGCGTTTGTGGTTTCACAGTGGGACACACAGTTGTTAGTTTATGACACAGCCCATCGGCATGTTCTGAAAAATGGAAAAGGTAAGCTTCAGAATTAGACAGTGGTAACACTATACCAGAAGTAACATCCTAATGCTGATAAAAAAAAAACCATTGCATTTACTGTTTGTCACAATCAGAAAGGAAGTTTATAACAGTGAATTTTAAAAACGGGTTATGTATGAAGTTTTTCTTCTTCGTGATATGCACAAGCTAGTATTGGAACACTAGAATTTAGGCTTACCTCTGTAGTGTTTCACCAACTTCTGTAGAGATTCAAATTGTGCTCTGGTTGTGATATAGTATCCACCATTGTCAAGTTTTCTGATTTTGTAGTGTTTCACATTATCACCTCTGACCTCATCCCAGTCACGTATGGAAAGGGAGTAAGCACCTAGAAAACAAGTCATACATGCTGCTTCACCAAAAAAATGAAAAGCACAGAGACTCATACAACAGTTTGGGTTGGAAGGGACCTTAAAGACCACTTAATTCCAATCCCCTGCCATGCGCAGGGCTGCCACCCACTGGATCAGGCTGTCCAAGGCCCCATCCAATCTGGTCTTGAATGCCTCCAGGGATGGGGCTTCCACAGGTTCTCTGGGCAGCCTGTGCCAGGGCCTCACCCCCACACAGCACATTTAACATATCTTCCCCACTGTTGTTATACGCGTGTGTATGTGCACATGTATATGTTTAATGTAATAGATATAAAAATAGCCATCATGCTCACCTTTGGGGGGATGAGAGGGGAAGAAGAAGAGATACACAGCAATACACATACCTTTAGTGGTTTCACTCTCTCTTACTAAGAAAATACCACGCTGGTTCCCAGGATTTAAAAGTAGCCTTTCTGCGTCCTTCCTGCCCATTTTACCAAAATACCACCTAGAAAAAGTCAAAGGAAATACATGTAAATAAAAGCTTCCCATGCTTTGTTAGTCATATAAACAGAAGATGTGGCAATCTCAAGCACTGAGTGGACTACTAATATCACAAAGCATTTACAGATCAACAGAAGTAATGATACCCATATAATCAGAAGATTAAGATGACCTATTTCTACACGACTAATTTCTATTGTTTGCTAAATACTTTATCTGCAAATACCATGTTTTTCTTACGGTTCAACAATAGACATCAACAGTATTCATTGCTGGAACAGTATTCATTCTTTACCACTCTCCTTGTGGTAAAGAAGTTCATGGGTCAGGCTAAATCAGATGATAATCAAATACTGTTGGTAGCAAACTCAGAACACTGCAGCAGCCCAAACTGCTTTCTCTAAGAAGTTTCAGCTATATGTTAAAAAACACAATTTAATACAAAGGTGGTGCGTGGCAACATCATGGGATCACAGGTTCATTCAGGTTGGAAGGGCCTCTGGGGGTCTCTGGTCCAGCCTCCTGCCGCAGGCAGGGCAGCTGGGGGATCAGTCCTGGATGCTGGGTGGTGTCCAGGCCCCTTGAAAGCCCTCAAGGACGGACCCTGCACAGCCTCCAGGCTCTGTGCCTCTGCTTGGCTGTGTGTCCTCAGGGTGAAAGGCTCTTTCCTGCTTCCAGGTGGAACCTCCCCAGTTCCAACTTCTGTTGTCTCTCAGCCTTCTGCTGTGCACATCAGTAGAGGGAGCACTTTTTCCTGCCGTTCATGTAGAAACAGTTGTATGGCAGTTACCAGGTACTTCTCTCTGAGTAACACCCCATCTTTGTTGTGTCCTTCTTATACTAAAAAATACACAGATGTTTTAACACACCTGTTTTTTCTCACCTACAATTCTTTCAGAAAAGGAATTTCTACTGCACTCCCAAAGTGCTGATGAACAGGCTGCACAGATAATTTTAAGGTCCAAACTTCACAATAAAACATATTTCTAAACATATATTGACAGTGCGTCTTGGAAGTCACAAAATATGTAAAGTGTAAATTTCCAACATTCTAATTTGGGATTGTTGCAGGATCAAGCAAATCTGGCTTTATGAATGTGTTGGATGATGCCAAAAACAGTTAGGTAAGAAGGGATCGTTTTGTTGACATGTAATCAGAATGGCCTATGCAATCATTTAGGGATTTTTACATTTTATTGTGCTTTTGGTTTGACTGCTTAAGTAGACTTGCAAATTTAGAAGTGGTCTTAAGAGTACATATGCTTGAGGCAATTTGGATGTAACCTACGGTCTTATTGAAGTTACCTTGAGCCACAGTAATTACTTCACATGAATATGCCTTTTCCCCAGACTATGACAATTTACAAACTATATTGTGAAGTATTATTTTATTTCAGTATCTATAAAATAATAGGGTTAACTCGTTCTGTTTATGAGCATTTAACGTTTATATAATAGCAGCATTTGAAAGCCACAAGAATAATAAGGGTCCTATCACAAGCAGTTAGCAATTTAAATGCCTTCAGGCTTAGAAAAGACCACTTAAAGAAAATCCTAGTAATTTAGGACTGTATATTGCTTTTGCATTTGTAACTCCAGCTGTAATCACAGCAAAAGAATTTATCAACACAATGAAAGCTAAGGGCTAACAAATGAACTCTAAAGCAAATGAACTCTATTCCAAAATGGCACGGTAATAACTAATAAAATTAGCACTGGTTCTTTAAAACAGAGTCACTTACCTCCAGTCATCACATAAACCTATGACAAATCCCAATCACTCTACTTTGCCTGTCCTTAGGGGGAATACTCTCTGCGCAGAAGCACTGCATTCTTAGTTTGAAAAAGGGCTACTGCTTCCATTTTACCAATGCTGCAGCCATAATGACAACATGCTTTTACTGCACAGTTTAAAAAATAATAACAATAATCTCAATTTTTTCAAAAAACCTCAACTCAATTTTAAAAGTAGCTGAAACGCAAGGGCATAAAATAACAGCGAGCCTTTGACACAATCACTTAGCAAAAAGCCAGGTGAGAGTAGCAGCTACATGCCATATTCTCAGCTTGAGATTCAGGAAGCATCCTGGAAATTGGGCAGTTTTCCCAGAAGTGCAGTAGGAAACAGAGGAGTGCCCAGATCGTGCATCAGGGAGCTGCTTATTGGCAGCACCGTGCCTGTATGTCACATCAAGAGCTGTGGAGCTTTATATTGCTAAAGGATAAACACAATCCCTTGAAACAAACATCACCTGAAAGTTATACTCCAACTCACAACTCCTAAAATAACTTCATCAATCCTGTAAGCTCTCTGGGGTCTTGGTTTATAAACAAATGTAGGAGTACTGGTACCCAAAGTAATGCAATGTTCCCAACTCATAGCTGTCCTTATACTAATTTTGTCATCAAGAAGTTGTTATAGATGAACAGATTAGCAATAGCTGTCAATACACATTTTTTTAATAATGTGACATTGGGTGCTATCAGAGATATAGCTGATTTTCAGTGAGGGTTTAACAAGCAAAAATATGCATAAAAACCTCAAGTTGGAGATGTGTGAACTCAACTAAAAACCATGCATTTTTGCTCTTTATGAAATACAGTACATGTTCCCAAATTTACATCTTCATTACTGCACTGTCCCACCCATTCTCCTTTAGCTACACATCACAAGCAAGCATAAAACATTTGCAGAAGTATCCACCTCACATCTACTAACGTTTTTACCTTTGACACCACTCACACAGCATTCCTATCCTTTAATTAGTGGCATCATCCTACTTTACCCTTAAATGTTACATGCAGTGACTTCAGCGGATAGTATCAGCACAGGGCACTAAACGCAGAGTGGATAATAAGAACAGATTGACAGGATGCAATGTCTTACTCTTCCGCTTGAATGGAGTCTGCAGGAGCTACATAATTGCTTGGGATGTAGCCTGTTTTTCCCGTAGCAATGGATCTTGCTTCCCACCAGTCTCCTTCCCTGCAACATAAGATGAATTACCTCTTCCACACATAAACAATACATCATTCCCAAACTGCCACAGCATCTTCACATGCAGATTAAATTTAGGTAACGTTTTATTTCAATTGAGAAGGTATCTAAAATAATATGTGCTGCACCTGAATATATTTTTCCCTGTAAACAATGTGAGCACCCTTCCTCTTAGTGGAATATTGTACTTTAAAGGATTTTTCATTTAATGTAAAAGTATATATATGCAGGCAGAGTGCTCACCTCCTGCTGTTGTCATCCACCCCTGTTGGATGTGGAAACCTGCAACACGCAGTGCCTGATACCTTTTGCTTTTCCCCCTCTGCTGTGCCTCACTGCAGAAGGGAATGCAAGGATGCAGCCCTAGCAGCAGGAGAAGAGGCGCCTCTGGGCTTCCCAACCACTACAGCTCGACATCTGCACCCAAACATGACCTCAGCTCAGAAGTATCATCTAACCAGTATCACTATTTTAACCCCCCCATGTGTTGACTCTCTCATTCAAGAAAAAAATTCCATCTACTCTCCACTGAAACATGATACACAGATTTCAAGAAGGGCTGAGCATCTATTTATTCCCAACGACTCCCAAGTGAAGTCTGTGAATGAGAACACTTACGTGTTGTTTATTATCTGGAACCGTTCACCTTTCTTAAATGAAAGGTCATCTGTAGTTCTAGCTTCATAATCGTATAAGGCCACAAATACAGTAACACCACCTTGAAAAGAAAAACAAAGCAATATAGTGGTAATGCTGAAACACTTGATTGAAGGACTACTCTGTGAAAACAACCCATCAATTTTAGTTTGGAAGCAATTGAAGGCATTGGGTTCCATCTCATTTTGGCAGCTGGGTCAATATTCAGCTCATTTCTTAAGATAAAGGAAAGCCTACAAGCAAATAGCCTTAAAAAGTATATTCTTTCCAGAGCAAAGAAGGCATTTAGATACATCACTGAAAGTAAAAATTAACAATTAAATTAACAATTAGAGCACTTACACAGAGACACTTGCAAAAGACGTCAACATTAAAGAAAAAAGACAGCTTCTTTAATAATTTAGTTTCTTTTTAAGAAATACAGTGATAGAAGATCCTACAACACCCAAAGACACTGGACTGGCAGCCATTATTATCACTATTGTTTTCCCAGAAGTTGTTTCCTGCTAAACTCTGCTGTAAATAGCTGTGATGTTCCCAAATTTCTAGGGTTACATATCAAGATCTACTCAAGGAGTTCAACTAGAAATAGAAGTATTTTGTTGAGGGCAAAGACATTCTCTGCTTTAATACCAACGATTCTTTTCAGTTCCATCAAACAGCCCAATCACTAAAGCCTACTCTTGCTGAGGAAGATGCATCAGCGCATTCTTCTAGAGAACCGTGACCAAGATACGGAGGTGACTCCAAAAGTAACGCTTCCTGTGATTTCCATGCAAACTACAGCAGATGTGAAAAGCACAATAACACCATTTGACGGATCAAATTCTCAGCTACAAAACACTATTTTGTTTATGCATTTTCACCAGCGATGAACAAGAGCCTGCATGCTGCACTTGTAAAAATCTGCACCAGCGGAGGTGACCCACTGTTTCACAGCTGCTATGACGGCATCGTTGCTGAAACACACCACCACTGTGCTCACATCCACTGTTTGGTCTCCATCAACGTTCAGCAAATGTCAGTGAATGTCAGTGGGTGCCATTTTTCCCACATGGAGGAATTCAATTCCACGCCTTTGCTTCATCCACACTTCCATGTCAGATGCCATTTTGTCAGACTGCCCCTCTGCTGCTGTCTGCCACACAGCAGAAAAATTTAACAGAATACTGGAGGGAAGGTTCCAATATCTGCCTCTGATGTTGTAGGCCAACATAATAACATAGGAGACACTGCTTTCAGAGCAGCCCTTGTATTTCACAAGGCAAGCAGCTGCGCTCCACCAGCCCTGAGGAATTTGCTTTTCCTGCCCCACTTCTGGCTCAGGTCGCGTTGCTGAGCATGGCCCACAAACACGACACAAGTGTGCGGGAGCAGGCGGGCTCCTACACTTACTGTAGGAACACGTTTTCTGTGCTTGAAAGAGCTACCTAATAAAACCAGGCTAAAAGAAGAGAAAGAGGGAAAAGAGAGCAGGCCATACGAGATGTATGAGCTATGAAGAAAAATACACACCACGGCCAGAAAAAAACTAAAATTGGAAAGTGCAGACAGGCAATTCAGAAAGACTTCCTAAGCTCTGGAAATGCTATTTCACAGTCTAGTGGGCATTTAGGAAGCCTAATGATAATCCCAGTAACAAAGTAATTAATTTTTGAAAGTACAACATTACATTTCTAACACGCATATGTATGTACCAGGACACACACATAAGACCACCTACAGCAACACGCTGTGTCTGACCTCAGATGCTGCAACTAACTTGAGGGTGACTGGAAAAGAAGAATACGTAACACAATGAGTATTGTCCACAGCTAGTGTCGTTATATTAAGGATACTTTCACTTCAATATTTTTGATTCAGAAATTCCTGTGCTTACACTATCTCAGCAGCCCATAAACGGAAATGAATTTATAGATCCTCTAGGAAAATCAGAACAAAAAATCTCCATAAGATGGTAAGCAAGTGAGGCTTTATTTTAAAGGATGATTTATAAACTGAAAATTAGTTGGACTATCCCCAAGAAGTTAGCAGCACCTAATCTAAGTTAAATACCAACATAGCTCTTCCATTTTTTGCCTGCTTTATTACACTACTGCATTATTTTGATGACAAACTGCTACACAGAGTAAGAAAATTGTGGTAATACAAACCATATTCACACAATCAGAAACCGAATATTAAGGAAATAAACATTCCCAGAGAATTCTTCAGCAGATTAAGAAAACCAATACTATCAAGCCACAATATTACATATAAATGCTTATAAATATTTATAAAACCACTGGGATACTCCAAAAACTTCAAAACAAACTGTACGGTGTCTGGAAAGGTACTAATATGGGAACAAGAGGGTTTCATTCCTCTAGAAAGCTCAGCACTAATTAGAATAATGAAACAATGCATTCAAATGTAAGTCATGAAATAAGAAAATTATCATTAATTATCAATATTTGTGTATTCTTCATTAGTTTTTAAGAAAGAACTGAAAAAGCTAACATACAATCCTTGCAACGTTTTGATTTCAACACTTCAGGTACCACATAACCTCTTTTCACTTTCACTCATAAGAAAGTCAAATAATAATAAAAAGCTTCAGGTGAACAGCATCAGCACGGAATATTTTAAACAAACAGATACAATTAAAATGATTTTTGAAGCCTCTTGTAGATGTTTTCTTTCTGAATCACCAGTTTAGTTGTTAAAGCTACCTGGGGTCAAAACATTTAAGGGGATCCTCTCATTAGGGCAAAATTTCCATTCTCTAATCTAGGACTGGCTTTGGAGAGAGGACTTTACTTTCTTGTTGAGCATGAACACTAGAGAGTGCTTACATCGCTTCACAGGAGTCAATTTTTCTGTTTTCATTTTCAGTAATATTCTGTGAATTCATAATGTCTGATGATAGAGAATGTGTAATACAAGAGCAGTGGATGTAACTCAGATTTCTTTTCCATTTCTGCCTGAAAGGAATAAAGATGGCTCAGCTCTTTTGCAGCCTCACTACAGGCTGTGATGACAATGGTATCATCCTGTCAGACATCACTGACGGACTGGGTAAGTACTACCGGCACTTACGACACGGTTGACAAGCTCATATCTTTTCCTCTCTTGTAAAACAAAGGGCATCAGAACTGGACCCAGTGCTTTATTTGTGACAAATACTGGAGGCTTACAGCCAGATGAAGTTTGTCATTTAATCCATTAAAAAAAAAATACTCAATTTTAATTGATCTGAAAATCAAAAGTGGATCTATCAAACAACTGCTGGTGCGTTTTATTTAAAAAGAGAGAGACAGAGAAGAGTGTGCATGTTTAAGGATGAACAGGTTTCTGGTTTTACAAAACAAGGAGGAATAATTATATAAGAAAAATCATTTTACCTGATCGAAAAATAATGGGGGCATTCCCCCAGATCAATCTGCCTGCAGGTAACTGAATCCACACTGATGAGGTTCAAGATCTCTTTACAAGAACTCCCTCCTCTTAACCCTGAACAAGATATAACATGCTTAACTACTCTAAGATGGACAGGCAAGAGATCAGCCCTTCTGGTCCAGGCAGAAAAGGATTTATGGTAGCTGGAGAGGGCTGCACTCCTGATGTCTGGTAATACCCAGCACTGCCATTACGCACTGCAGGAGATTCCCATGTAAATAAAGAATCAGCTCTAACAAGAGGCAGAGGTTTCTTGGAGGAGACAAAGATTTCTGTAGGCACACAAAACTTTACTTAGTAGAGCTAGTGAATAAAAAGAAAGGCTGCCATCATTTCACTTTTACACGTGTTTATCTAACAGTAGGTTCCATATGGGGTTAAAAATTTTTGAGATGGGATAGATGCTCATTTTCACTATTTGTTTTTTAATGAATTTCCAAAAAGGGAGTATGAGGTAATCAGTATCTGACAGTTCATATTTGTTTTTCTGCATTTCTTAATGCCAAGGCCTCGGTGGATTTTTATAGACCTCAAATTGCTTGTGTTTAAAAGCTTTTAAATGCCACTGTAGCTAACCAAACACTTAAACAACACAATTGTGCTAACATTAGAGTTTTGTGGGAAAACTAGTAGACTAATAATGAATTATTTACCACATATTGTGAAGCGTCTGCACAAGGCTCCTGTTCTCTCCCTCCTTCCAAATAAAAGAAAATTAGTTTCCTGTCAAAAATATCCAGCAAAACTAAGTGAACTACTGAGATCAGCCGTGAGTACAAGAACAATGTTTTTTAATGCTTCAAGATTTTGATATAAATCAAATATGTATACTGAACATCAAATATATGTATTGCTTTAAAGTGCTGCATCTTCAGAGACTATATGTCAGCCAAGAAGGTCTCTGCACCTTGTAAATTCTGCCTTTTACTATGACCACCAACAATGGGAATTCTGCTCTTATATTTAACACATTCTGATAATATATTGAAGTACACAGCACATACTGAATATCCTGATTATCTCTGTAAATGAACAGACTCCTCACTGCCTAAATGTAAATAACTCACAGCTAATCATAAGATTTGAAAATCAGTTTAAATTACAGTATTAGTTTCCTAAATTTGAGATGTTTTTCATTTTGCCTCTCTCTCCAAATGTGTGAAGTCATTATTTCATGTGTGTCCCTTCAAGAGCTTAGAATTTCTAACCATTTTATCATCTATTCCCATTACTGCTTCTAATGTATCAAACACCTTTGTGCTATGGTGCTAAAAACACAAAAGCCAAGAAACCCAGCCCCCAAGTTCCATTCGCTAGTGTATATGGGCTGATTATTATCTGAGCAGTAAAGATACTGAAAATCAGAAAGTCCTAAAAGGTAATTTATTTTAAATTCCCAATTTATTTCTATGTGGCAAGAGGTTGCATTCTTTTTTTTTTTTTTTTTCTTAATATGACTGTGAAGCTTACAAACAAGTAGTAATACATGAATACTTTTTTTTGTAATGCTCACCTGTTAAAGTACTAGGATATGGACTTGGCACAGCTGAAAACGAAGACGATGCTCCTCCAAAGGGTGTCATTCCTGAGGGCCCTCCAAAAGGAGTCATGGAATGACTGTTAAAATTAACTGCTGATCCCTTTATTGCCGGCGACTGTGTTGCTTGGCTGGAGTCTGACCCGTAATGGCTGACGTGGGAGCTAACAGGTTCTGGAGTGTTATCAGTCCTGTATTTCATGGTTGGACCTTTATCTTCTTTGCTTTTAATGCACCCCATGGTTGCTCCTGTGAGAATGAGAGGAAAAAATGACTACATCTGGATGCTTCATCTTTTCATAGTTAATGCAGAACATTCCCCCAAAGTTACTGAAAATGGTGATTTATTAGTGTTTAAAAAATAATAATAACCTCCACCAAATGCTACTATGTGCAGATTACAAATTCCCATGAAAAAGAATTCTAGAGTAAGATCTAAGCTATTCCTGGACTAGAGAGGACATCATTATTTTTCCCTACCACAACACACAGGAACAGCACATCTGGATTATTCTTCCATCCCATTTCCCTGCTGGACTGTACATGGTAAACAAACAAACAAACAAAAAACCATACAGGCAGCTGGGCAAAGGAGGAAAAAACACTGAAAACTTCTACAGCAGGGAGGCTGGGAAAGGCCAGGAATTCTGAACAGAGGTGACAAGTGCAGAGCCACGTAAGCCATGACATGAAGAAGTGGGGCATTCCTGCTTCCTTTTTTAAGCAATAAGGCCCTGGGCTGTGGGTGCCATTACAACTAAGGATATCTTTAAAGCTGTAGATAGAGAAGTCTCCATCCATTTCCAGCCCCCCTGATGCAACTCACAAATGAACCCATAATAATCATTGCTGCAGGACAGGATTAAGCTCCAGCGTTGAAGCAGAATTAGAAAAAAAATTTACAAGAGTAATTACAACATCTTCAGTAGCTTAGAAACTGAACTGCACCCTGAAAGGTGACAACTTCCAGCCCTGACAGCCCAAGATGGCCACAAACTTCCATTACAGGCAGACCACAGCAGAGCTGTTGGCTGCAGGGACACCTCTTACCTGCTGACAGCCATCAGAGAGGAGACAGTCACAAACAATTAAGATGATCATGTCTTAAGAAGTCACCGCCTGTCACTTATCAGGTGGTGACAACTGATAGCAGGCATTTTCTAGCTTGCCCCAGCTGGGAAACAAATCAGAACAAAAAGAGGTGCCTGTGTTAGATGCACCACTAGTCTGACATGGAAATTCCTATGTTACTAGGGGGGAAAAACCAGCAAAAAGCACCAGAAAAACCTACTTTAACTTCAAGCATAGACACCTCCACACTAAAGGCATTTCTTTCAATAATTGCAACAGCATTGCCATGGATTGTTCAGGTAAGAGTTAGGAAAACTGCTTCCCATTGTACATCCATCTGTTTTCCCTTTCAGTTCTCTCTTACCTTGCTGACTATTAGATACAGAAACACAGAAAAAATTAAATCTCACTAAACAAATACTGCTTTAATACAGTCACAAAGAGGAAATTTAATTTTGCAGTCTGAAAGTTTTCTAATTTCCTCTGTATAACTATTGCAATATTAAAGATATTACAATTTCCTCAAGAACCTCAAATCAGAGTTCCTGGGAAGAAGAACATCCGTGGCTATTGAAGTACCTCACAAATTTTAAAATTAATAATATTCACCTGTCGTTTCAGTCCCTATTACTGTAATGCATTCCAGACAATTACTGGAGCAGAAACAAGAAGCAGAGTCAAATAACTTCATTTTTAAAAACCTCATCTAAGGATTTTACACAGAATAATGAGGCATCACAAAGGCACACCTTATTCAGTGTATTTACTACTTCTGATATTATTATTGTCAACTTATTCTACTAGCAAGTGGGTACAATTAATGGGACTCGAATACACACGTGAGGAATGTATCCTGTCTAAGAGCCTTACAAAAGAACTATGGTAGAAAAGCTTGTAGAAAAGCATTTGGTTAACTTGTAACAGGCTGATAAAACTTCAAGATTTAAAAAAAAAAATAAAAAAATAGAAGCACATTTACTAATCCCATGGTAAGTGACAGTGGCACTGGATGACATCCATATGTGCTCATGCACTTCAGCGGTGGTTAGCAGCAAAAAGTGAATTTCAGTGCAGTAAAAAGCGCTTATTGAAGACATGAAATCATTCTAGAGAAATACAGCCTGCCTCTCCTTCCCTTGCTTCCCCCCTCCCCACCCATTTCACTGTTAAGGTAATCGTCTTTCTGGGGTTAAAGGGATTAACAGCAGAGATTCAATCAGCACTTCAAAGAGACAGACGTTCAGAAATAGGCAGACAAAAATTCAAACATTCTTCTACCTTGATAACTGCATATCCACAAAACAAAATTACAGAAGCAAAGCACTTAGCTTTTGCAAGTCAAAAACATATGCGGAAAATTCCTATAAATACTGAGTATGAATTTAAGAGTAGTAAAGACAGAGAAGATGACATAAGGGTGAGCAGTAAAACAGAGAAAAATGACTGCCCACACTTTGGAGAGAAAAAAAAAGACTCATTACTGTTCAGTCTAGCAATATATTACTGGATAAAGAAAAAAATCCTAAGCAGCCAGTAGCGATGTTGGATTTGGTTATTCTGGTACTGCACTTGCTATTAAAAATTTATGTAACTTACAACACTCTTTGTCTGACCAGCAACAAAACATTAGGGAATACATTTCTGCCATAACATTCATGGCTCTTTCTGAAGCAATGAACTCTTTTTAGAAGCAGGGAAATGATAGGAAGTTCCTGTTGGCTCTGTAGGAGTCAGTCCGTCTATTCAAAGAAGTGCTGACCAAGGTAAGTCATTCCCAAACCACAGATCCATTCCCATTAGTTAAATCATTGCTGTAGATCACAGAATAACTTAGTAGCTTGTTCTTCCTTTGAAATGAATACTTTCCTGTTGGTTGTGATTAGTGTGCCGGTGCGTTTGGTGGGTGGGTTAGGAGTTGCCTTCCTGGAAGACTGTCAGGGAGCCACATTCTGAAAGGCATGGAGTAAAACCACAGATGCCTTGTCCTGCTCTCTAGATGGAAGCAATCCTGTATTAGAATGCTTTCAAGAAGCAGAAGCTAAAACGATTACTGGAAGGATGGATGAAGGTTATCAGGACGCCCACAAAAATCAATAGAAGAATGAGCATATGCCAGAAAGCAGTCGTCATCAAACAAGTTTTTAGGGACATCTAATTTGACTTGGGATTTCTGGAGAAGTCACACAAAGGACAGAAGTTGATCGTGGTTCAGTACTCTACGAACACCTCAGACAATGAATGTCACAGGCACCTTAATAAGCCCTCTGTCAGACACAGCTATGAGTCAGTGCTGCTCTCCTGTACTCCCAACTCAGTTTTACAGCAGAGCACTAGATCACAGAGACAATATTATTCAATACATCAAAAAGTATGGCTTGTAAGGTTCTTACGTCTTCTTTTTTTTTTTTTTTTTTCCCCACCCCCCTGCTTTCATTGCAGGAGGATGATGTGCCAGCCCAGGAAAAGTGAGCTTTTTCTCAAGAGACGTTGTATCCTTTGGTACTGACAAACTCTGCCCTTGGGGTGCCTCCAGCCTGGTCCATCCCTTCCAGAGAGGTGGGTGCCACAAGGGAACAGCTACTTCGTCAAAGGTGTCTTTGTTCTTCCAGCCTGACAGATACAGAAGATACTTATTGGCTGGTTCCTTCTGACACAAAGTTTCTCAGAGTGCTTCAGGGAAGGTCTCCTACAGGCACGAAGGAACATCATGTGGATAAACTGGTAATGCAAGGGCAAGCATTCTGGCACAGCACTCCGGTATGCCTCAGAACTGAGTATCATTCCCACTCCCCCACAGTCTACCCATCGGAATCAGGAGCTTGAGGGACAGAGGTTAGGCTCAGAAAGCCTGAAGACCAAATGCTGGGAGAGCATCACATTCGTTTCACTTGCTGTCACTGATTTAATAACAAAAACTGTCCACTGCGGGGAAAAAAAAAAAGTCTTTTCCTCCTGGGGCCAAACTGAAGGCGTTCTGATCTCTCACTCCTGTTATGATCCATCACTTACTTCCTCAGATGTCCTCTGGAGATTTCACCACAACATAAGGCAGCCGCGCAGAGAGGTTCTAATGTGCCGCAAAGGAAAAGATGCTCTAGGGAGCTGTTCTCTCTAGACTAAATCGGGTACCAAAATCACACAATAACTAAATGCAAGAGGTAGGGAAAAAAAGAAAAATCAGTAAGGGGCAAGGTGGGACATAACACTTTATTTCCTCCACTCCTTTTAATCACTGAAGTTGTTTGAGTAGCCACAAAGAGTGTGCAAGTCCTTTTCCACTGCAAAGAGAAGTTGGAAGATCACTAAGCAAGTCAAATCTCCTAGAAGAATAAAGCAAGACTACAAGNATACATAATGTACAGATTCACAAACTGTTAATAAAAATACCAAAAAAAATTGAAATTCCCACTGTTCCTTTAACTGCACTTCTCAGCATTAACAACAAAGTTTCTATCAATAAAAGCAGCATCTTTAGTACTGAAATGTGAAAAACGTTCGGCAGAAAAAGCTCCTCTTAAGTTCCAAATAGTCATGATTTGAAGTTATTAAAATTGCATGCAGTGATGACTACAGGATATTCCGTAGAAAGTTCACAAATGGATGCATTAGCTAACAGCTGACGATGAGCTCAAACACGTGCAGGGCTGACCCCGCAGGTCACGAGAGACACGCAACCTACGCTGGCGTGTTTTACACCAGGCAAACAACGCGGGGCATTCACCAAACAGGTGGTTTCAGAGGCAGTATTTAAAACTCATTTATTAGAAATGACACAGACCGACAGAAATGAAGATAACCAGAAAAGAGGCCAATAGCCCTTCTGGTCAATACCATTACATCCAGCTAATTCACTTCATCTTTAAAAAGCCACTGCTTTGGTATGAAACTATGATTATTATTATCTTCTTTTTTAAATACAAAGCGATCCACCATGTTGGTAAAGGAAAATGCTCTGAAGAATGACCAAAACTAGCCTCTTTGCACAGCACATACAGTTTTCATTCTCAAATCACGCACTTTTTATCATGTGATAGTTTATCTTCTATGAGCGGTCATAACTTGGAACATCTCCTTATCTCACAATCTATGACTTTTCAAAGAACGATGTTCCACTGGATTCAGTTTTATAATTAGCAGTAACATTATCATAACGAGACCTTAGAGAGTTTGTATGATTATGCATTTAAAGTGCGACTGACATGACCTTGTAATTAATGATCTAATAAGAAGCGAAAAGTGAAGATAAACGAAGAAGCATAAAAAAAGACACTGAAGCAAGGACTTAGGTTATTTGAATTTCAGTCTTTGCTACACATCTAAGCAAAATTCTACCCAGAAAAATAATGATAAAACAACACTACTGGACCTCAGGCTGCTCACACACTAAAAATATATTTAAAGAAATATTGTCTTTCATCACCAATACAATCTGAAATTTTTGATCCTAATGTTTCTACAGATCAAATCCTGCTTTCAACATGACTGTAAATACATACTCAAGGAAAAATTCTGGGGCTTCTGCAGTAATGTTTTTGATTTCACAGAAGCAGAACAAACTCCAGAACAAACCATAGCCAACAGAACTGGTATAGCAGAGGACACTGCACAGAGAAAACAATGAGTACAAAATTGCTTTTATAACTGGAAATTTCAGAGAGCTCAAAGGTGTTGCAAGCACTACATATTTCTGTTCTAGCTCCTGCTTTTCAGAGAAATCAGATTAAAAAATTGAGAATAAATTAATGACTGAGCGTGACTGACCCTTCTACTGGAGGACCAAACCGACTAGGCCATTACAACTGTGCTCTGAAGGAATAACAGATCTCAAAACACCACCAGAAAATTCAGTATGAGCAGGAACTGCATAAGAATAAGATCCTTCAACCTTTCATGTCCTTCCAGGATTTCTTAACGTTTTTGTCATGGAAGACAAGAAATGTGATGGAAGTGTGTTTCCTCAGAGGCTTGACCGCCCAGATGTATCAGACTTTGGACACGCTATCTATGAAGGACACTGAGGATTTCAAGTCCTCCAACTTGCATTGTCTCAGACAAAGGCCTCTCTCCAGAAGCAACACCTACTGTCGTTTCGGAACCGAGAGGTAGGAGATGGAGCTGCTCCAGAGGGCAGTACTGCTCTCATCTCAAACCACACCAGGCTCTGTCATCCAACTGCAAGGCCCCATCAGATGTCAGTTTACAGAGATAAAGGAGAAATTAACTACTGCAATGAAAAATTCTAATAAACAAAACGGAACTAAGGGTTGTCAGTGATGCAATGTCAAGGAAGATGCAAGCAGTCTGAGTTTTCCCTCTGCCACACTACTTTTGTCTGGACTAAACATGTAGGATCTCCTCCCGCTTCCTGCACACTTGGACAGTGGAATCTGTAGATGGCCTGTCATTTCAAGGACAGGCAAAAGTTTCAGGAGTAAGTACATAGGAGAAAGTGATCATGTCATGGATGACACATGGCCTGCTCTGCAAAATACATGCTCATAAAAATGTGTTTACTTATAATTATGGTTTTGCCTACACTGTTTGAGATATGCTAGGTTTACTTTGACCACCTGTTGTATGACAAAGGTGGCTTCTCCAGTCAGGCCAATGCATGCTCAGGAAAGGCAGCAAGCCTACTTGGTGGAAGACAGCAAGCCTACTGTAACTTTCAATGACTTCTCCAATCAAAGATTTAGTCTAGTATCCCGTCTTCTGTACTGGACTTTGCCTCTAATCATGAGCTCCTAATTCACCACAGCCCCGGGCACAGACTCTGACAACAAAGTTGGCTGTCTATCTGTAGGAAGAGCAGCTAGTGCCAGATGCCTTGGAAGGAGACAGCAGCAGGATAAGCACAGCCTGAAATGTGTGTTTCACTGATCCACACAGGAATGCCATAGTCAGACAGAAATTAAGGACTTTGATACACTGGAAAAGTCCTGCAGGCATGAATCAGCGAATGAATCTCATCTAATAAATGTTATGTTGATGAAAAACATGGGTAAGATTTCCATTTTACTATGTCTTTCCTTGAATTACTTTATATTGCCTGGTTGAAACAGGAAAAATCATATGCCAGAGAATGTTATTACAATAGCACATTTAAACATCATAACTTTCTATTCTAGACAAGGCTTCTGACACCCCCAAGGTGTGTGTCACTGCCAAGACCTGGACTGAGATCTCCCAACTGCAATGGTAGCGGCCCGTTAGTCTGAAGCACCTCAGCATGGCTTCTCATCTAAGTTGCTCAAGCCCGTGAAGAAGCACACTTCCATCATCAGCCTCCTCGTCCTCCAGTTGCTAACATGAGCAACGTCAAGCTGGAAGCTGCCCACCTTGCATGCAAAGTAACAGACAGCATGAAAGAAAGCAGATGCTGGCAGGAAAACCAAACAGAAATACCCAACAGCCCAAATCCAGCTCCACAGGGCACAGAGTCCACCCAGGGCACCTGACTGAGCCAGAGGCAGCTGCTCTGAAACTTCAGAGCGCAGCAGAGAAAAAAAAGTCAAATTTAAATGGTTAAACTTCGTTTTAAAAAACTCACAAATTGTTAAACATAACTTTTATTTTAAGAAAGTATATGTCTTTTATTCTATACTCAATTTTCAGCAAAGCCAGCATAGTGTTCGTATCCAGAAAGAGTAAAAAATTTATATTTTTAATACATCCAACAAAAAACTCGCCAACAAACCTAAGGCAGATGATGCAAAATGGATGCACAACACTGACAGATTAATTTTCTTTATTCCAACGGTCCAGATCACAAGGGAGAGATTAACTACGATATCACAACTGCAAAAGCAATTTTATGAGCTGAAATATATAATACATGCACACAAAGCTA
Organism: Penelope pileata; assembly: GCA_013396635.1. Classification (NCBI taxonomy): domain Eukaryota; kingdom Metazoa; phylum Chordata; class Aves; order Galliformes; family Cracidae; genus Penelope; species Penelope pileata. The sequence goes on from WBMW01005920.1 coordinate 31,066, forward strand.
CATTTAAATTTAGAGTTATAATGTCAAGCCTTACAAGTTGAAGCCTTTACCGCATAAAGAAATTTTCTCTGACAACAGACAACACCAGACTAAACAACAGCTATATTGTCTAGACAGCATTATTGCTGCTCCATTGTCTCGAACGTTTAAGCATACAGTCAATAAATAAATTCGAGCAGAAAAGGACAATTCAGTGCAATAGCTATTTATACTTTGCAATTTGTAAATAATTAGAATTATTTTGAAAACAGAAAGCCTGATTTATTCAAAAAGTCTGCACGAAAGATTGTTTCAGATTACAGCAAGACGCGTCACAGCTTGTCAAGCTATCCATTCTATTTCAGACAGGATTTCTGAACTGATTTATACATAGAAAGATTTTATTTTCATTGACTCTTATTCAGAAAGGAACAAAAAGTATGCCTGGCATCACATAATACTTCTAGATATACCATTTCCAACTATCCTATTTAAGTGTATTATTTCAAAAAAGATGCCTCCTGATGGTATTTCAAAAGCAACTTTTAAATATTGTTTACTAAAATAATTGTTCTGTTTCCAGCAAGAAGCAGGCAAATTGCTTTCCCAAGGGATGTCTGCGTTGGAGAAAAAGCAAAGCAAAATGTATGCAGCAGAACAATTTGAAGCAGTTTTGTTCTGAAAAATTCTATGAAAAATTAAATGTCATGTTTTTCAAAGTTCAATTGGAACTATATATGGAAAGCAGGCTATAAAATTTGCAAGCTCACAAAAGTTCAGAGATCCTGAAATTCATATGAATCTAGAGTAGTTTTTATCTTCTCAGCTGGGCATACAGCTGAAGTGACCATTACATTCTAAGAGAAGAAAACACAGGAATTCAGCACTAGCAAGACTCCAGCTGCAATTTTGTTTAGTCACTGTCAGTCAATCTAAAAATATTAAAGAAAAGAACGGTCATAGTAACTTAAAAAGTGAACTAAAAAAAAAAAGATGCTATGATGCTACAACATATGACTGTAACATCTACCCAAATTATAACACAGGAACAGTGCCGGGGCATCTGATGGAACTTCAGACGTACTGAATTCAGTGTGTGTTTGACACTCGGTTACTTTATCTTTGCACACATACCTGCTTTGTAGAGATGAGTTTTCGCAGCTACTGCTTGCCAAACGTCACTCTAAGTTGAAAGTAAATTCCCCTTTATTCTCACACTATTTTATCCCCACTAACATAATTGACACAATTAGCATATTAACAAAAATCAGTAATTATTTACATCCAATTAGCGATAAAATGTTGCAGCTCACTCATTCAAAAGCCATAGACCCAGATCTCCTTCAGCAATTAGCTCTTTGCTGAACAACACGAATTTCAGCAAGCCAGCTGGAAAACACCAACCTTCTGACTAAAACAAAAAGTAAAAGCATGTATAAACAACTACAGCCACACACGTACACTGTTCTTCATGATTCAATAGCTTGTGTTTTCCTTTGCACACAAAACACAAATGAAGAGTACAATTATCTTGTAAAGAAATTCAAAATTAAACAAAAAATGCCAGATGACACCTGCTAAATAATACCCTTATGAAAAGGGAAGAGCTGGATGATGTTTTAACTAAACAAGAATTATAACCCTAATAGCTATCGTTACCGCTGTTCTACTTCTTTCTCTTCTGACAGATACAATAGTTGTCATAGGAAAGAAGACCAGAAGAAATTATCTTAATTAGCCAGCCTTGCACAATAGAGGCCATAGGGCTGTCCTAAATTAATTTCTCTTTTTCTGTCTTTTTCAAAGTCTACACATGCTCAAACTCATTCAATTTCAAAATTACTTGAAAAGTCTGCCCACACTGGACAAGTCCTAAACTTTAAACACAGCAATCATTAAAATAGCTGCCTCGTATCTGCTCGAAATTTCACCGAGACGCACCTCTGCCTGAGAGCCCCATCCCCACCAAGTTCCCTTCTATGTGGGGAGCTGGGCACCCTGCTCTGGGTGGCCCTGCCCGAGAAGGGGTTGGAGCAGCTGGACCCGGAGGGCCCTCCCCAACCCAGCTGTTCTGTGGCTGTGTGTAGCCCACAGCTATGACCTTCCCTCTGCTAAATGTGATGTGGCCTCACCGGAGTGCAAGTGCTCATCAATCTCATCTTCTCCAAGTCCCTGCATTTTTTTTCAGTACTTCCCTTTAACAGGGATCAACAAGCACAGACGGCACTCTGGGCAGGGAATATTCTCCTTACTCCTGCTTTGGGACTGTAATATTTATTTCAGTTGCGCCACAGTCCTTTAGATTCCCAGGGACTGTTCAGAACTGCTCTATAACAGAAGCTCCCTCATCTCGAAAGCAGAGTCCCCATCCCTCTTACTAGAGGTACATTGTATTTTGTTGTATTAAACAGCCACAGACTAATCCAGATTATTCTAATCATGGAGCTGTGAGACAGATTTAGAAAAAGAATAATCATTCACTCATCTGAAAGCAGAGACAATGAAACACGGTAGAGCGGAGTCTCACCATTACCCTACCCTACCCTACTGTACACATATCTCCAATACTTCACTGCCCCATTCATCACCCACCCTACAAGTGGCTGGCACTGTTTTGCAACACGCTCAGAGCTCAGCCGAACAGCAGCTCTACTTCCCAAACTTCTGCAAATGAGAGAGAGTTCTGCTGCACCTCAGTACACATACTGCAGAGGGAAAGCCTTCACTTTCCTCCTTGGAGGCAAAGCTAGAGTATTTGCACACTACAGACACTTGTCCTCATCCAGGCTGGGCTCCTGCAAAGCTGCAGGATCCTCTCTCTTCAAGAGAGAAATTTTGTTCTCAAAGCAGGCACTCTACAAACTACGAGGGCTGCTCTGAAAGTAACACCTCCTATTTCATGATGTTGGCCCATGATGTCAGAGGCAGATGTCAGAGGTACGGCAGTAGAGGTTGAACCTTCCCACCCACATCCCGTTCCATGTTGTTGCCATGTGACAGATGGCAGCAGAGGGGCACTCTGACCAAATGGCGTCTGACATGGAAGTGCAGATGGAACAAAGGGGTGGAACTGAATTCCTCCATGTGGAAAAAATGGCACCCACTGACATTCATTGATGCTTGCTGAACATTGATGGAGACCAAACTGTGGATGTGAGCACAGTGAGGCGGTGGTGGTGTGTTTCAGCAGTGGTGACAGCGGTCACCTTCGCTGGTGCAGATTTTTACGAGCATAGCATGCAGGCTCTTATTCAGCACTGGCAAAAATGCACAGCTAATGGTGGTGACTATGTTAAAAACTAGTGTTCTGTACCTGAGAATGTGCTCTATCAAATAGTGTTATTGTGTTCTTTGTATCTGTTGCAATTTCCATGAAAATAAATAGGAGGCATTACTTTCAGGGAGACTTACGCATTCGTGAATCTGCTACCCAAAAAGATCTTTGTTCTTTGCTTTCAAAAGCAAGGTGCTGTTTTCCCCTCATTTCATGCTGATCCTTTTGCCTAAGGAATCAAAATACCCAACTCTCTCCAGCTCCAGACCAGCAATTAGAGTGGCATGTATGGGATGTACCGAGCCTGCAATGATGGCATGTAATGGAAAACCACAGAGCATTCACTTTCCATTTTGTGCTGGTTTTCCTTTAGATGGATCATCTGCTGATTCTTCCCTTACCACTTAAAACTGATGAACGGGCTTTACAAAAAGAAAAGACAACAAACATTTTTTCTGAGGAGCATTTCTTGTGACGGGGAGTTTTATCAAAATGCAACTCAAAAAAAAAAAAAAAAAAAAAACACATTGAAGTCTTCAGGCATACTCAAAGGATACAATAAAGAATACACCAGTTTGCCATCCATCTCTTTAAAGGGTTTTCCATGCTACGCAACAGGTCGTCCCTCTAACTACCATGCACACCACAAAATCCAAGTGTGAGCTGCCCAGCAACGCATAAAACACATTGTCACCAGTTCTTGAAGTGAACATGATCGATAACTTGGTAAGTTAGCTGTTGCACATGGTACCAAAGAGGAACAGATAAATGTGTGATGAGGAGAGTGAAGAGGTGCAACTGGACTGAGATGGGTTCTCATTAGAAAAAGAATCAGAAAGAATATTACTAATCAACAAATAATAGAGCAATAGAAAAGTTTTATTCTGATGTATTTCATGCAGGTGAATACTGTTCACCCACAATAAAGTACACCACAGCACAAGGATATCCTTGAATTTTTATCTGTACTTTCAGATAACACCATTCTAAACAAGACAGCAAAATGCCTTAGACTTTTTGTATTTTCCATCATACAATGTTTTTAGGAGCACACAATTTTTATTTTCAGATTCACTTCAGGCTAAAAAAATAACCGCTGTAAACAGAGCTTTTAGTAATACTCTTTTGACTTAAGGAGTGTAACCAGAAAAAAGGACAACTTCCACTTTAATTAAATATTAAAGGTGGAAACGCTGAAGGGTGGGGGTAAGATGACCAGAATCCAGTAAAAATATAAATATGCATGTCAAACAACTTATTCCTCAGTAACTTCCAGCAGTTATTTACATTCTGGTCACAGGTGAGAAAGACTTAAATTCTGAGTAACAATAAAGGAAACTAACAACATTTGAGAAGAATGATGTCTAAAATAGAAAGACTTGTGATGGCAGAACTCTTAATCTTCAAACACAAGCAGCATGCCTAAAAGAGCTGAAATACATATCCCACAGCACAGCTGAGAAGTGTCAACTGAAAATTTCAGTAAAACCAAATATTTATTAAAAACAAATAAAATACACAAATATTTTTTAAAAAAATCTATTTTTTTCATGTTCACAGAAAACGAGATAGGGAAGAAGACTTTGCTCCATGTCTTTCCTAGGAGGTGGTGGGGAAGGTATTTTAAGTCCTTTTATGTGGTTTTCCTATCCAGTTCAGTGTTCCAGGGCTTATGCTGATCTAAACTAGTGGCTTACAAATACTTAAAAACTTGTATTTCTCCCTTCTCACAAGCTTAAACAGGAAGTTGTACCTAAAAGAAACGTGAGAAAGTTAAGAGCTATTCCCAGTACACTAGAAATGGGACTTCTTTGCTAAGCCTTAAATCTTCTAAACATCAGAAATTCCTCAAGTCTTCACCATTTTATAACCTCCAGGTTTCTGTGCCATCTCTCAAGCAGGGTGAATGCAATGCTATCATCCCACAAGTTCACTGTAAGACTCAATTCTGCATATTTTTAAACAGTGTCTTCTAGACTAAACAGTAAATGAATCTGCTGAAAAACAAGTTGTGCTATTTGGAGAAACGTGTGGACTGCTGGGTGCCAGAATCCACTGCTACTCACGTGGAACAGCAGCAACAACGATAACCCTGGGGCTGAACAGAATTAGCAGAAGTAAATACCTGTGCCTTCAGTCACCAGAGGAAAGTTGGCAGAGGTAACAGCAAAGACTGCTACGATCTGTACAGTCTAGCACTAAACACCAAATACAATGTAAAAAACAAACAAACAAACAAATCCAACCCTGAAGGGAGTAATTTCCTTGAAACTGTCTAAATGGAAGGAGTAGGCAGTGCTATCAAATGCTGGTTTTGACTCAACACAAAGAAGGGATATTGTCCCCGAGCGAAGTCCTTGTCGATACCAGGTGGAAACCTCAGAGTTTGCTCCTTATCACACAGGCTGACAGGTTTGTGCTTCCTGCATTTCGTACAACGCCCAGCATTAAATTGCCAGGCTTGGGATAGGGGGAATTATCCAGCCATCTCCAACTGGTTTTCTTGTGCCCTTCTCTATCAGCGAAGGAAGGAGTCCCTGGCAATGGCTATCTCTATTTGACAAATGCTCTGTGAGCCTTAAGGACCGACTGGCAATGTGCTTTGTTTTTTTCTGTGTTTTTTCTCATGTTTTTCTGCAGCATGTCATAGTTGTGGCTCCTGACTTTTGCTATTTTTGTTAAAGAGCTGAGAACTGTTTTACACCCTTGTTGGTACAAGCAAGGAGTTGACATAAAATCTGTACAACACTCAGCTCCCCCATTCTGAACCACAACAACCCTTCAGATCTGTTTTGCCCTGTGCTTGAATCAGATACTTTAAAATTCACGGAAAAGAAAATGTTTGAAGAATACGTGTTTATCTCGGTGTACATAACCTGAGATGTTGTTTTGAGCTTTCTTCTTTTCCCAAACTACTTTTCTAGAACGTTAAGGCTGACAGAGGAAATGAAATACTAACTCTAATGGAAGAGAAAAAAAAAAAAGAACCAAAACAGCCTTGCCATAACTCTATCAGCCTTTGATATGCAGCTGAATGTATATATAATGAATAGGATACAAGAGTAGAAGTGTACAGCAACAACAGGATTGTAATAATTCTTTTCTTCCCCCTCAGATATAAGGATAGAGCCTACTAGTAGGACTCGATCAGTGTGATCAAGAAGATGAATTTGCCAAAGATGGTGACATAAAAAGCAGAATTCCCAAAAAGAAACAAAGAGAAAAGGAGATTGCTGCCAAAAAGCATCATGACCTATAAATAAGAAAAACAAATTGGGGAGCAGAATTTGCAGTTTTCAAGAATGACATAGCAAGCAAGCATGGCACAGCATTAGAAGTTCTTAAAAAAGGATACAAGCCATTCCAATTGTCAACCTTGTACAAACAGAAACAAAACTTACGGAAGGTATCTGCATGGTGTCTTTCAGTCCAGAAAGTGTCTGAAGGCTGCATCACCTGTGCAACCCACAGGGAGACATGGGCTACTCCAATGGAGGAGTTCCTCTAAGAACATCTGAAGTCTTTCTTTCTTTCTTTCTTTTTTTTTTTTTTTTAAATCTTTAACATTTAACAAAGTTTAGAGCACAAAGAATATTGTCTTATATGCCCTGCTCTTCTCATTACGGCAGCCAAAAAATCTCAAAAAATCTATCAAACCAGTTGGTAAGAAGACCACTCAGATTGCCTAATTTTATGCACCTAATTCTGCAAGGCTATATGAATATACCCTGTTTGTTAAGTTTCAAATCTGCAACAAATGCAGAGCAGCTTCAAATAACACACGACACAGAACAGGATACAGAGTGCCGATTTTAAATATCTGAAAACTAATTTGTGGGAGAAAACAAAACACTTCTATCCAATTGTTGTACCAGTCACGCCAGCGGCCTTTTAAAAACTCCCTAGCCTAAATAAATGACATTTCTACTCAGCAATGGACTTCAGGTGGAATTCATCTTCCAAATTTAGATCTATAGCTCAGGATGAGATGAATCATGCAGTCAAAGTGCTTACTTCTCTCCACTGACTATAAAGAGAGCCTACAGAATGAGCTCACGTACACGCAGCTGAACCTGGCATGCACCAAGCTGCCTCCTGATAGCTAATGCTGAAGTTCATGTTGCATAGCGTGCTTAATGGGTACTGAATCAAAGAATTAGACTATAAACTTTTCCTTCAAAAAGGTGAGAAGCAGCACTACCCTAAATAAACCCTAAAAAATACCCTAAAAACCATTAACAGTAGATAAAAACCCCATACATCTGACAGCTTTGTACAAACACCTGCTGACTACAAAATAATTATTTTAAGATACTGCAATCACATACAAAAAGCTATTCAGAAGCCTGTATCTTCTCAAAATTATACATAACTAGATGAAAATACCCTACTAAAGATTACTAATTACCTAAACCCAGCCTAAAGTTCAAGAACTTATCTAAGACAAACAGGGTCGTGAGATTCAAAACCAGTAACATAGTAAGGTACATTATATTAAATCAAAATTATTAAGATTGAACCAAAAAGTAAAAATCATCTGTGAGCTGTGCAGCTGCCACATTAACAAAAGGAAGAGGGCAGCTATTTCAAATAGCAGTCTGTTGTTTCAAATAGCATGAATCTTCTCCAATGCAGTACTTCTATCCAGCACACAGTACGTCTTCTTAATATTACTCCTCCCTTTACGAGTAGAGAGCTCTCTCTAGTCACTGCAGAAACAAAGGAGTATATTTTTCATCAACAAACCGGTCACATACAACACAGAGATACAGGGTGCTGAGTACGTCTGTGGGAGGGAAGGGCAATACAAAATCACTGCAAAGGAGTCTGAAAGGAAAGCAGGAACAGGCAGCCTATGGACAGCCCAGGCCGTGCATTTGTTTCATCAGTACCCACTCAAAAATGCCTTTTTCCTAAAATACCTCTTTCCCTAAAGGGCCTCTATTGCGCACGGAGTGCAAGATAGATGTGACTGGAAGTGCATCCCCTAAATGACCTAAAAAGTACTATGCAACAGTAACACAACAAAGTCTGTGGTTTGACATGTACCAGCAGCCCTATCCCTGCCCTGAACGTGAACTTTATGGAGATTGAATATTTTGATGGCAAATACAAGGTGACACAAAGAGAAGACTATGTAGCCTATGGCTCTAAAACACCTCATAAATAGGTAAGTGCCCCATTTTGGGCTAACATTTGAGTGCTACTCACATAAAGGATTCTGGAAAAACAGTAAACATAAATTTAATGTTATTAATAAAAAGATCAAGCTTTACAACAAAGGAATGGCTGTACTGAGTAGGACCAAAATGTCCATTCAAATACCCTCTAACTAACAGTAGCCAATACTAGATAGCTAGAAAAGCGTGTAACAACGCAATAAATTTATAGCAGCATCTCCCTAGAATATTCTCTGAGCTTCCAACAGATTGCAGAAGTAGGATTTCCTGAACAAGTAGGTATTCACATTTGATGATTTTTGTTCCATGAAATGGCAGTTTCCCTTGATAGTGATTTCAATGTTTAGCCTCCTGAAATTCCTGAGGTAGGAAATTCTATAGCTTAATTACACATTCTGTCGAGAACTACCTCCTTTTGTCTGTTTTCAATTTATCAGCTGCTAGTTTCATTAGATACCTCTTAGTATGCTTTTGCACTAAAAAAAGGCAGTGAATAAACACTCTGTATTTATGTCCCCTTTGCTACTGATCACTTTACAGAATTCTACCACACCAATTTTCAGCTACCACTTCTACCCAAAAGAATTCATGCTGTTCCTCTAACAGAAATTGTTTCCTATTGATTTCATATTTGCTCTCCTAAAACTTCAACTGTGTTATTTCTGAGACTATGTTTGATTTCAGTTTTTGTGATTTTTTTTTTTTTAAGAGTAGGCGTGAGTGGGGCGGAACTATATAAAATAAAATGATTTCTGATTTTTTATTAGTTTACCTTTGCTTCCTAAACATTTCTAATCTTTGGCTGTTTTTGACATCAATACTGAGGGGCAACAGCCAGTTTTGATCTCATCTTTTTAAATGTGAAGTTAAGCTTGCTCCTCCTGTCCTCCAGTATGCACCACACTGAGCTGTTGATGGGAAACAACTTCCGCCATTTTAAGATCCAGTTGCTCAGCGTTATCAAGTCCTTATGTAATGCTACAGTCTGCCCATCTTATCTTGTCCTCTCTGCTCAATCTTGTTAACACTGCACTATGATGGAAGGGATCATTGGAGGAGCAGAAGGGACAAAGTCCATCAATGTCGCTTCTCCAATTCTGACAGGAGTGCCTGTGGAGATGGGGATATAGGGAAGAGGACAGTGGTCCCAACACTCTGGATGAGTGGCCACACAGCAGTCTCTGTATCTACTACCCATGAGTAAACTTTGTGAGCTCACCTTTCTCCTACACCCTTTAAGAACATGAACATTCCCTATTAGCATAACTCTGCAGAATTGTTACCCATGACTCCTTTCTACTTACTCCAATTCTCCATTTTTTTATACTTCAGTCATTAATTTAAACATGTGAAGTCCTTTTCCATATCCAGTGGTCTGTGAGGTGGCAAACTCAACACACACAAATCCATGGGCCCCAGTGGGATGCACCCATGAGTGCTGAGGGAGCTGACAGAAGTGATTGCCAACTCACTCTCTATCATCTTTGAAAGGTCATGGAGAATGGGAGAAATGCCTGAGGACTGGAGGAAAGCCAGTGTCACTCCAGTCCTCAAAAAGGGCAAGGAGAAAGAACCAGAAACCACAAGGCCAGTCAGCCTCATCTTCGTCCTTGGGAAGGTGATGGAGCAGCTTATTCTGGATGCCATCTTCAAGCAAGTGGAAGAGAAGAAGGTTATCAGAAGTAGCCAATGTGGATTCATCAATGGGAAAATATGCTTGATCAATCTGGCAGCCTTCTGTGGTGTCATCACCAAATGAGTAGATGAGGGGAAAGCAGTGGATGTTGTTTACCTTGACTTCAGCAAGATTTCTGACACTGTTTCCCATAACATCCTCTTGGATAAGATAACAAATTGTGGGACAGACAAGTGGACAGTGAGGTGAGTTGAGAACTGGCTGACTGGCAGAGCTTGGAGGGTTGTGATCAGTGACACAGTCTAGCTAGAGGCCTGTAGATAGGGGCGCTCCCCATAGGTCAGTGCTGGGCCTGGTCTTGTTCAGCATCTTCATCAATTACCTGGATGAAGGGATAGAGTGCTCCCTCAGCAAATTTGCTGATGATACAATGCTGGGAGGAGTGGCTGAAATACCAGAAGGCTGTGCTGCCATTCAGTGGCACCTGGACAGGTTGGAGAGCTGGGCAGAGAGGAACCCGATGAGGTTCAACAAGGGCAAGTGCAGAGTCCTACACCTGGGGAGGAACAACCGCATGCACCAGTATGTGAGGACAGGGGCTCACCTGTTGGGAAGGAGCCCTGCAGAGAAGGACCTGGGGGTCCTGGTGGACAACAGGTTGGCCATGAGCCAGTAGCACGCCCTTGTGGCCAAGGCCACTGCTATCCTGGGGTGCATTAAAAAGACTGTGGCCAGCAGGTCAAGGATGTGATCCTCCCCTCTACTCCGCCCTGCACAGGCTTCACCTGGAGTATTGTGTCCAGTTCTGGCCTCCTCAGTTCAAGAAAGACAGGGATCTTCTGGAGAGAGTCCAGCGGACGGCTACAAAGATGATAAAGGGCCTGGAGCATCTCCCTTAAGAGGAAAGGTTGAGAGACCTAAGGCTATTCAGCCTGGAGGAGACTGAGAGGTGATGTGATCAATGTTTATAAATATCCAATGGGCAGAAGTCAAGTGGATGGGGCCAGGCCATTTTCAGTGGTGCTCAGTGACAGGACAAGGGGCAATGGGCACAAACTGGAACACAGGAAGTTCCATATGAACATGAGAAAAACTTCTTTACTTTGAGGGTTACAGAGCACTGGAACAGGCTGCCCAGAGAGGCTGTGGAATCCCCTTCTCTGGAGATATTCAAAAGCCACACGGATGTTTTCCTGCATAGCTTACTCTAGGAAACCTGCTTTAGCAGAGGGTTGGACTAGATGATCACCAGAAGTTCCTTCCAACCCCCACAATTTTGTGATTCTGTGTGATTCTTCGTTGCTTCCTGTGAACAGCACAATGGCCCTTGACTTGCTTGCAGTTTGGAAAGCTAGACTTCCAGGATGTAAGTGTAAATGCAAACCTCTAAAAAGAGATGTGAATGTTTTTACTTTCCTTAGACAGTTTAAGCAGTACCTTTTGGAAGACTGGTACACGATAAAGATTTACTTTAACAGTAATACTACAAAGATTTAGGTGCATCAAAAGAATTCTCTTATCTTTTCAGTCTCTAAATTATAGTTCCATAAATACGTCCTGCTGTGCAGCAGTAGCTATTCAACTCTTTAACAGTTGTCCCAATAATCAGAAAACACAAATGAGCTTGTGAAAATGCAGTTATTCATTTGTAAATGAGACATTGTTCAAAGGGAAGTTTAATTTTTAACATCTTGCTGGAAGACTGGAATTGTGAACTTCTGCAACAACTAGGCAACTTGAGACAAGGGCTATATCAAGCCAATTTTCAATATACACAAGTATTTTTATCCTCACCAGTTGTATGAAACAGCAGTTTCTTTTTACAAGGTTTCGAAATTTCCCTATAAATTTCAAGTCAAAGTTCACCCAATTTTTCTTCAGCTTAGCTTTGACTGTCATTTTCTACTCAAGAGCACAAAGACAGAGTCGAAAATGAGTCCCTTCGTACTGTTAGGTGCCTTTCTACGATGCAAGCTCAAAGGCTTCATTGGGCCTACCTGCAGCAGCTTTCATTGTGACCATGTTTCTACTCATAGAGATAATGGCATATACAAATCCACATGCAACAGTTTCAGTTGTCCCTCACCCTGCCTCCCCTCTGTATTTTGCATTAGTTAACAGAAGTTTGCAGTTCTAGTACCAACAGAACAACAGCATGGATTCAACAATTCAGGATGCTTAGTTAAGCGTAAGGAGGAAAACCAAACCAAAACAAAAAAACACTAAACTTTTTCACCATCCATAAAGGGATAATTGGAGCAAGTATACTGTTCACATCCTAGTTTTTTTTACAGCATTAAGAGAAAAAAAAAAGATGACACTATAACAGATGTTGAAAGAACACCTTTCCAAACATGAGATGAAAACATTTCCTTGACCCGTGCCAGCATGGGTTCAGGACGGGAAAGTCCTGTTTAATGAACTTAATTTCCTTTTTTGACAAGGCCACGTTTCAAGGTCACCAACCTAGTTGACCAAGGGAAGTGAGTTGATGTAATCTTTCTGGATTTCAGCAAAGCTTTCCATACAGTTTCTCAAAGTATCCTTTTGGACAAAATGTCCAGCATAAGGCTAGACAAAAACATAATGCAGTGGGTGAACAACTGGCTGATAGGTTGGGCTCAAAGGGTTACATGGGGTAAATAGGTTATGTTAGGCTGAAGGGCAGTCACTAGAGGGGCTGTGCAGGGCTCCATATTTTAGGATCAGTTCTCTCTGATGTTTTCATCAATGTCTGGATGCAAGACTTGAAGGTATACTAAACAAGTCTCAGGAAGATACTAAACTGGGAGGGGCTACTGACTCCCTTGAAGGTAGAGAGGCCTTGCAGAGTGATCTTGACAAATTAAAATGCATCACCAACTGCATAAAGTTCAACAAAAGCAAGTGTCAGATTAACCTGAGACAGGGTGACCCCAGATCTATGTACAGACTGACTGGGGGACAAGAGCATCCTCACGAGGGGAGCAGAGGGGCAGCGCTGATCTCTGCTCTCTGGTGACAGCGACAGGGCCCGAGGGAACGGCATGGAGCTGTGTCAGGGGAGCATCAGGCTGAGCATTAGGAAAACGTTCTTCACCAGAGGGTGGTCAGGCCCTGGAACAGGCTTCCAAAGGCAGAGGTCACAACTCCAAAAGCTGCTGGAGCTCCAGAGGCATTTGGACAACACCCTCAGACATAGGGTTTGAATTTGGGGTCGTCCTGTATAAAGTCAGGATTTGGACTCCATGATCTTTGTGGGTCCCTTCCAATGCAGGATATTCTGTGATGACTTAAAAGCCTCTGTTGCTGCTCAGCTTTGCATGCAGCAGAGAAATTAATAGCACCCAGCTCCTCTGCCCATGGGAGGAGGGAGACACGACAATGATGCCATACACAGACTTTATATTAATAGCAGAAAGCAAAATACCGAAGAGAACAATGCACTTGGACACAGTGCTCCAGCTGTGGTCTCAACAGTAAGGAGTAGAGGGGAAGGACTGCCTCTCTCGACCTGTAGGCAATACTTTGCCTAATGCAGTCAAGGATACCAGCAGCCTTTTTTGCTGCACGGGCATGGTGCTGGCTCATGTGCACCTTGGTGTCCACCAGGACCCCAGGTCCCTTTCCGCAGAGCTGTTTTACAGCTGCGTGGCCCACAGCATGCACAGGTGCCTGGGGTTGTTCCCCCACCATGTACAGGACTGCATGAACTTCATGAGGTTCCTGTCAAACCATTTCTCCAGACTGACATGGCACTTCCAAATGACAGCAAAACCCTTCAGTCTATGAACTGCTCATTCCAGTTTTGTATTCTCTGCAAATGTGCTGTGAGTGCACCTGTTTGACCACCCAGGTCAGTAAGGGAAGTGGCAAGCAGTACTGGCCCTGTTATTGAGCCCTGGAGTTTACCACCAGTGACAGGACTGCAGCTGGACTTCATGCCACTGACCGCAACCCTTCAAGCCCAGCAGTTCAGCCAGTTTCCAGTCCCTCTCACTGTCTACTTGTGTGTACTTTTTCAGTCTATGATGATGGTACGGGAAATGACGCTGAAAGCCTTACTCAAGTTGAGATGACATCCACAGCTCTGTCCTTATCCACCAAGAGTCATCACATCACAGAAGGTGGGTTAAGAACGATTTCCCCTTCATAAATCCACGCTACGCTGGCAACTCCTGACCACCATCCAGTCCTTCACACTTGGAAATTATTCTAGCTCTCGTTCTTCTTTTCCAAAATAAATATTTTTATATCTATACAAACACACATGCTCATCAGTAGTAGCAGATCTAATAACCGGGATGTCCTTAAAGCAACTAACAATCTCAGGCCACTCCTTCAGAAACTTCTTATTTCAGCTACACACTGGAACAACAATGCTTCTTTTTTCTCTGACAAATGTATCTAAACCCGTAGTAATGTTGTTGCAGCTGTAATGGCTGAATGACCTCAGAGATGCAAGGAAAACACCCTGCCCCCTCCATCTCGAAAACATTACTTATTGTTCAAAAAAGACAAGTTTACCAGGCATGCTATCTGACAATCATGCCTGTAAGAACTTTTCTCTCCTTTAAAAAAGGCATTGTTAAACACATCTTCTCTACAGATCTAGTTTTATTCCCACATTTTGTCAGGCTTTTGACAGAAGTAGCTCGCTTTCTCAGATTCCCTGGCCTGCCAGAAATAGAAACATCAGGAATTTTAGGGAACATCTTCTCCATGCTTCTTCCTTAGCTTCTTTCACCTTCTGTCTTCCCTTCATAGTGCACTGAAGACATATGAGACCACAAACTGTGCTAAGAAAGCACCTGTGCTTGTACAATCACTTCAGTGAAACAAGGGTTTTGTATTGTGCCCTCTTTCTTGCCCCAAAGCATGTATATCCAGAAATCATCCTTTCAACCCCACTAAAAATATATCAAAAAATTCTGACCAAAGAAATGATGAAGTATTCCTAAATCCCAACCAGTTCTAAATGTTTCCAGGTCTTGGGTAACCCAGGAACGGTGTGGCTAAACGGTAGATGAGCTCTGCATTACAGTAATGGCAGGCTGCAGTTGTGGTTTTATACCGTATTACACATCTGACTAAGTGCTTCAAACACAAGCTGTGGCATTACACTGAACTGGAAGAGCAGATTACAACACGAATCCTGTATTCTTTCACCAATTTAGTGATGTACTGCCAAAAAAAGAGTCCATTTTAAAAGCCATGTTGTACATTTGGCCAGGGCACATCGACTATACTTCTGATAGACCAAGGATGATTGTCTAACAATGGTTTCTAGGATATTAATAGTCGCTGCAGTGAAGCGGTTGACTTAAAATATTTTAAACAAATTTGGACATGCTCCCAATAAGATTATAACAATTTTCAGGCAGCTGAAACCTTGGGCCAACACTAGTTGACAGCATCCATTTAAAAACTCTTTCACACTTGTGCAAAGTTAAATCAACTTGGCACTCTCTCTGGTAGCCAATTGTCTCCTTAAAGTATGAGCTCTATTCATTCCATTGAATTGCTGCATTAAGGGGACAGTTGGCTGGCATGGGGAGGTTTGGGCTGATTGACAATGTGCTTTAGTCACAAAGAAGTTGCAGCAAGAGTTTCTAAAAACCAAAAAGCAGTTAAGACTGTGAATAAATGAGGCTAGCTGAAGACAACAAAAGTACAGGATGTTTCCGGGAAGAAGCTTGTGGTTCAATAAACTTCCTAACTATGACTAATCCTAAAGCCTTTTTTCTTGCTTTGTAAGTATAGTACCTCAAACATCCCAGTGAATTTTAGTTTATCACTTAATCCCACACCAGCTAAATATTGCAGCAGCAGTTAGGGTTTGTGGAATTTTTATTTTTGCAGAGCTGCACAAGCTTAAATAGATAAGATCTGCATTCTTCCCATTGATGGGATTTTATTTTGCAAGTGAAATGTTAATAAAGGAATGTTGAACAGCATTTAAGAGCTCACTCTACAATTATTCTAATG
Source organism: Penelope pileata (assembly GCA_013396635.1). NCBI lineage: Eukaryota > Metazoa > Chordata > Aves > Galliformes > Cracidae > Penelope > Penelope pileata. The sequence goes on from WBMW01005920.1 coordinate 47,102, forward strand.
AGATTACAACGTTCCAACCACTCTTCCCTTTGTGAAGCTTCAAAGAGACGATACAAGAAAGCCATACAGTGCTTAGGTCAAAATAGTCACAGACTGTTGGATTAATTAATGATCCCAGCAGAGACTAGAAGCACTCAAAGAAAAACTTGATACACAAAACTGACAAATACATTTTACAAGAAGTATAACACAGTATTACGTAAGTAATCGCTGTATTTGAGTTCAGTTTTCAAACACTCTCTCTTGCTTGTTTGTGTACACAACACAGATACCATTGCACAAAGCACAAAAAAGATGCCAAAGACACTACAGCCTGCTGTGGAAGTCAGTGAATTACTCTGAATGCTCTTGGCAAACAGATAGCCTAGCATCCAGTCCAGCTCCTGGTGTAAATGAATTTCCTTCTTCCCACCTCAGCAAGACCATAGAAAGTGCCCCAGTCTGATGCTGTGGCTACGTGAAGCAGGTGTACAGGCTTGGGGAGCTTTGTTTATTTTCAACTTGTAACAAAACGTATATCAACTTTAAATTGCATGTAGAGCTCTTTTAGCAACTGAAAAGACGAACAGCTCGAACATTTGCTAACAGTTCAGGAAGTGCTCGAGTTTTCTCCTCCTAATTCTTGTGTCACATAAGGAAAAGAGTTCATAAACAGGTTTTGGATTTCAGGTGCTAAAAGATTAATACCGTAAAATACTGGCAGTCCAAAGTAAGTGCCATCTTGAACTACTCAGCATAGTGGATCAGCACAACCACACTATCTAACTGGAAAAAGGTATAAAAACCTCTTTGATTCAAGGGCTAAATTAGCCTAGCTGTTTGAGACAGCAGATCCAATTTCACTGCCTGTTAAGGCAGGCCACCCTTCTTTGTCTTCATTTTATACTCCAGTGAAGTCTGCTTCAATACAGTTGCCTCCACTTATCCCAGTGGACAATTCGGTCCTTTTACGTGAAGCTAATCCAGCTCCCCCTGAAGTCAAGAGGAATTTTGCACTTGACTTCAATGTGGAAAAGGATCAGGTCCTAAGAACAGTAAAACTAAAATATCTGAGAATGAAAACAGATTTGGATTTTTTCACTTCCTAATTAGCTGGAAAAAAGCATACAATTGATTAAATGAAATGAACAGTTCAAAAATGGGGGGGAAAAAAGCCAAATTTTGATTTCAGTTTAAAGCATGTGAAAAGTTACTTAACATTACAAGGTTTAAAAAAAAATTTAAAGAATCCCATTCTAATTTCTGACAGCAGAACTGTACCATTTCATGCATCCTGCACCTTGTCTTTCCAGTTCCACAGGAACTGAGGGGGAAAAAACAACAATCCCCCAAGTCTATGAACTAGATTAACAGAAGCAACAGTTAATTGCACCGTTTCCAAGGTGCAGAAGTCACACAGTTGTAACTCTTAGAAACTTCCCCCTTTCCCATCAGTATAGTTAGGGTTTCCTCAAGAATCCCTCACGGTGTGATCAGCCCACTGGCTCAATAGTTTTGGAAGGTTACTCCTCCATCAGTCCGAAGATGATTTGATTCAGACATCTGAATTATTTGGTCAGTTGTGTATACTATATGACATCTAATGCAGTAAGTAATGCTAACTTCTGAGTATTCATGGAAGAGCAAAGGGAAAGTGTAACAGATCTGCACAGACAAATGCAGTCATCATATACTAGCCGACCACATGCCATATTATCCCAGAAAGCTACCTCTTTGATTGCATTTTTTTTAGATATTTAAAGTAGAGAAATATACATTCCTTCTTAATGATAGCATCTATTTATAGTCATTTTACTGTTTGGTAAGATTACAGTGAATTTACTGTTAAGGAAAATTAATATTAAATCCAAAATGTTTTCAAACTGTTATTTTTTTAAAACAAATTGAAACTAGATAGAGTTCGTTTGTAACCACGCTGAATCAGAATTTGAATACCTAAGGACTTTACCCAACAGCTTCTATAACAAGCGTAGAGGATTTCCACCCAAATTAATATTATAAATATCAGCTCACTAAAATCTGAGAATATGATCTGATATATGATCAAAAGAGGAGAGACTTTTGTTCATATTTTCAAAGAAAAAAACCCTCAAATGTATGAGGTCTGCTCATTCTAACATTTTAGAGGTTTGGTGACCAAAAACAATTAACAAATTAATGCTAGTATTCCCTTTAGTAAACAAATCCACCAGATCTAAAATAAAATATGTTTTCCATTTACAACTATCACCTTCTATAACCTTGTCTGAAAGTTAACAACTTGTACCTTAAAACATAACGGAGGTTATCTATATGAACTGCAACCACGATTTCCATTCAGATGCCCCTGAAAATCAAATGGGAAAAAAAAAAAAAACATCTTGCAAATAAACTGGGCTTTCATTGTTTAACAAGTCTATACATATCTTAAAAGAGTTATTAAGATTCCTTTAAACAACACACACTGAAAATCCATGCCACTAGCAAAAAGCTCGCAAATTTAGCACAACCCCTAGCACGTAGTTATAGCCAACTTATTTCACTGACCAGGAAGACTCAATCTCTTTCTTTGTGAAAAGAATCAAGATGCACAAGTGCAAAACCAAGTTAAAACAATCACTTAAAATAACCATGTAAGATAAAGGTGTTAACAAACAGGACATAAGCCACCTTACAAATCATCCTGTATTAGCGTGGTCATAGTTTTACCATGTACACACTGAATTTAAATAATATTCCAATGGTATGTCAGACTTAAGCTAAAGTTGAGGGGAAAAAAAGTAATCAAAAACTCCTAGATTTAATAAGCAATGCAAATTAATACCAGAATACTTAAAGATATCTACTTTGTATGAACAAAACTAACACTTCCAGGGAAATAAGTTTTAACACTACTCTTTTTTTGTGTATCATGATAGTCTGAATCAATCAGTTCTACGCATTTCTGCGGTATATGAGCTAAGAAATATTTCCTAAAATGAAAAAGGAGATTGATATCTTTAGCATATTACATAATATAATTATTCAGCAAGCTATTTTTAAGGTGATAAGAGTAACCTCGATCACTATGATTTATGAATCGTGTTTTAAGTGTAGAACTGTACTTAAAATACAGTATGGAACTGCACTTAAAAGTAAAAAAAATATATATATGTGTGTGTATATAGTCATATTACTGCTGCATCGTAGGTAGCCTCTATCGCTCTAAACATAAGTCAGTGTTTAATTTTTGTCTTATTTCAGGAGTTAAGAATCATGTCCCTGCATTTTTTCTCATTTATTTAAAAATCTCAGAATGAAAAAAAAAATCCAAAACGTTTTTTTCCACCCCTCACAGAACACCACAGAATATTAATCCTACGCCTACTTACTTTTAGGTTGAAAAAGTGTGGCTGCTGAGAAAAGCAATTTTGCTCAGGACAATTTCCACTGACCAGCAGTAACAGCTCAGGAATTATCTTGGTTTTCCCTACTCTTCTCTTTCCTTCATGGGTAATTTTTTACAAAAGGAACAGTATTTTACTCTATACATTCTTAGAGTATTTAATTTTACTATGAAGAAAGAATTAAATACAGGTGTCCTCAGTAAGAATAGCATATTTCTCTTTCTCTCTCCAATGCACGTTTTTCAGTTAGGTACAAATGATCTGATCTGGACAGCACTATTATAACCTTAATAATCCTTTAAACAAATCTTCAGCAATTAACATTGAAATCAGTCAAACAAACCCCTCTTTCTCTTTGCATTTAGGACATTGTAATTCTATTAATGCATGTTCTAACTAGAAGTTATGGGCAGGATGGAGAAGAATAAAAAATGAGCAAACAAACAAACAAAGCAGAACATATATCACATTATTCAGAAACCAGAAAGCACATGTACATTTGAAGACAGTACTGCTGGAAGAACATCGGAATACTTCGTATTTAAAACAGGCAGAATCAGAACCACCGTCTGCTGTTGAAAGAACCTACTCTGAAATTGTCCCCTTCCAGTGAAGTTGCTTGAGACATTATTATTTCTGAGATCAGGATAAATTCCTAACAATAACAATGATGGTATTTTTGGTCTAGTTGGACTCCTGGTCTGATTCACAACAGCTGTTCTTTCAGGAGGCTTTACATAATGAATATGAGCATCAAAGAGGAAAAACACTATTAAGATTTGAGGTAAAAGGAAAACGAACACCAAACCAAACAAATCCAATTCTTCCATCCCCACACAGCACAGGACAGCCTTCTTACAACAATGATGCACAATTCACTTTGGTTGCTCATCACTCCAAGTAGAGAACAGCCTTTGCCCCATAAATGTTCCCTAAGCCTTACATAAATTTGCATTAGGAAACATAATAATTTGTGTTTTCACGTGGCATTTAAACATTTGCAAGACTTTCTATTTAGTGAAATTACCCGGAGGTGTGTAAGATGTGCTATTACGTATGCTTGCAGCTTCACAACAGCACCAAAGTAAGTCTGCACCTGTGAGCAAACACGAACTACTTCAACTGAAATCAGAGCTAAGCAGAAATACCATACATTGTTAAAAACAAACAAGCAAACAAACAGAAAAAGCAAACAGAAGAAGTAAAACATTTTGCCTGCACATTCAGTTTGCAGCTCAAAAAATTATGGGAAAAGGGATATGAAAGATTTACTTCTATTACGACATGCTTTCTTCCCATTCCCTCTCATCTTTACCCAGTCCTTATGTGAATACAAATTCCAGTTTTCTGGACTTTTGGGTACAGTTTCCGGCAAAATAGAATATTTGAGTTGAGCAAGCCAGGCTGATAAAGGCAACCAGAAATAGGAAGAGTGTAGAAAAGTAGAGCAAGATATACACAAATGCTTTGGAGGCTTCTTATTTATTATTATTCTGTGGTTACAAGTGCAGGTCCTGATTTTAGTTTCCAATATAACGTTCTTGAAAAGCAAGAGACTACACATAATTCAGACTTATTTTTCCTTTGTCAAACTTTAAGCATAAACATTAATTTTGTTATCTAACCATGCTTAAAAATAACTTATTAACAAAGAATTGTTCAGTATTAATTTGTTTTATGCCTTCTCCTGGCTGACTGCCAACACAGTTACAATGCTGCACAACTGCAATACACAAGAGGTTCACAGCACCCTCTAATTACTCTTTAAGCACCACACATAAGCACTGCATTTTCTTACAATTGCGAGGGTATTAAGTATGGCTGAAAATTTCAAAACCTTTAGCACAAATATTGTATTTTCATTCCTGAAGCTGAACATTACAAAGAGAGCAGAAACATCAGGTCTTCCTGAATAAGCATTTGGAACTGGACAGAACATAAACACGTCCTCTGCTCCCACTGTTCTTCTGCTGCAGGGCCATCCATCCTGGTAAGCATACTTGGGACCGGAGTGCACTTATGCTTTGTCATTCACACCATGAGTAAAACACTTGTACTGTCTCATTTTTACAAGATTAGAAGGTGCTCTGGGCATGTACAAACAAAGGAAAGTAACCTCACTGAACCAAAGCCTTCTGATACAAAGACTGACTAAATATCAGATGAACACCACAAAATGCCTCTGGAAGTTTCCCCAGAAACAAGCTAAAGGCCCTGACCTACAAAGATTTACTCATGTGACCGTGTTTACTCAACAACTTCCCTGTCAATGAAAGCAAATGAAGTTATCCACTTTTGTAAGCCTAGTTTACCTCATCCTAAGATCTGAATACAAGGGGTGGCTCAAAGTTTCTGAAGAATCTCTGGTTTTTCTCTGACTTCTCCAGACTTCTGGTGCAAAGAAAGCCACAGAAACATGTACCGTAAGCCACAGAAGTTTTGCTTCCTCCTGAATTACCAATTTGAAAGACAAAACTATTTGAAGTTCAGTGGCACCATCAGAATTCAAAACTTACGTAAACACTTGAGACAGCAATAAGTATATCTGCATCGATTACTTCTATCTTATACAACGCTATTACAACAGCATTTGTCCTACAAAAATGCAAAGCTAAAATAGAGCCAGACTGGCCAAAAAGTCATCTAATCCCATATGCAGCATCCTAGAGTACTCAGGGAGTAGAAAAACAGATAATGCCAGTCTGAGGTTTTAGTGGTCATTACTTCCTCTGCATTCTCCTGCCATATCCTGTACCATTATGCAAGACTACAGTCAAGAAAAATCAAAACAAAACCACAGCCCCAGTGATAATGGTCAACACAGCCCAAGCTCTGCTTGCTGAGGATCCCCACTGCAGCACCCTGCTCAGCTGCAGGGCTCCGATAAAAGCCAACGGGGGCAGTTCCCAGCTCAGAGACTCACTGAGCCTGAGCACAGCTTTGGTTTGTTGGCCTTTAGGACAGAGTGAGACCCAGTGCTCTATGCAGGTGCCTGCTGAAGTGACAACAGAAAGGGACGCTTGGCATTTCCAATCCTATTTCCAGCTGTCCTTCACACATTTAAAGAATATGTATTTAAATCTAATGAGAACAAAACTCACACACGAGTAATAACCTTCACTCACTCCTAGCATTACCGTTACTATCATCTCCATCTCCAATCTTGCCACCAGCCACCTCTGACTGCACTCGCCTCTGTGACTTGCCTAGGCGCTGCTTTCTGCTTTGATGCATTGGCACAATTGGATGCACTGTTCTTCTTTGAAGAACAAAGCCTGTTCCCATAGGCAGAAATGGCAGTAAGAATGACCTCTTAAAAACCAAAATTAGACTTGTCCTACGGTTAGCTGACAGCATCTTCTCAGCATCACCTTTCTCCTTCAGCATACACATGGGAATTTGTCCAGTTTGCTACACAAACCTGGCAACCGATAACACGATCTGGAACCCTACAGCTCAAAGTCATTGGTTTGAATGCAGCCCAGGACTGTAGTGATTGAAAGAAGTTACCATATGGTAACTGTAAAGCAGCTTGTATTCAAAATAAAAATATTTTTAAAGAAGTGGTTGCTACATCATAAAATCCGTCACCATGAAGCAGCATCCCACTAGTTGTTCAAGAATAAAGATGAAATAAACACAGAGAATGAGCTATCTTCTCATAGTTCAAAGTGGTTCCTCCAGGTCAAAAATTAAGCCCTACTTTTTACTTTCAGAAACCACATTTCTTCCTCAGTAGTGGGTCTGTTCTGTCAGCTAGGAGAGGACTTCCAGTTCTAGAAGCCCGACACCTTTCAGAAGGGCTTCTCAAAAGCCGCACTGTATATTCATGGAAGGTGTCCTAGCTAAAAAAGGCTGCTTAATACGACACAGCAGAAGAAGCAAGAGCTCTTGAAGTGTTCTTTGTGTTAATACTGACATCAATTTTTAAATTAACATAAAGGTAGCTTACTCAAACTGTGATCAAAGAAAGAGGCAAAACAGCTTGATCCACAGAGGGGATAAAGATGAAAGAATGTATTTCTTTTAACTAACGGTCTGAACACGAGGAATATCTGCTGAAAACATACTGCTTTTGTCCACAGGCGGAGCACACAGGAAAGTAAAACCGTGTGGCTACCGAGTTCCTACGGCAAACTTTGGCCACATGAACTGCCATCAGCCACAACGCGGGCGTTCACATCCCTGTCACATGACGGCAGCCATTTATCAGAGCGAACACAGCTCTGATTTCTTCTTCTGGAGTTGAAAGAAGCAAGCAAATCTCAGAATAAAGAGTATTCCTCTGGCGAGGAAGAGGATCGATAAAAACCTACATTACAAGCTGCAGTTTTTCAAGAAACAATTCCATCACGTGCACGCAGCACACCAAAGACTTATTAAGCACGATCATACGATATTTCTGTTTCAAATAAATTGCCAATTCCAATCTACTTTTAGTACAGTTCAATTCTTTCACACCCAAAGAACTGATAGGCAGTAAATATTAAAAATAAATAAGTAAAAATCCCTCTTCGTATAATAAAATAGAGATTAAAGCTTCCAGGGGCCCACTCTCATTCCAAATGAAGTTCTCCAGATTTCAAATAGCAATATCGGGGTCCAAAAATTAAGAAGTTGTTAAAACCTGCACAGCTAGTAACCCCACGAACAGCAAAGCTGTGGAAGCCTCCTTTTCCGCATCGATTTCCAGCTTGAGGAAAAGGTCCACATGAACTCTCTGCCGTGCAGGCGAAGAGCTCTTTTCTACCTGCCTTTCCTACTTTCACAAATTTTGCAGCAATTGTCCACCTGGGAGACCTCTGCTGCCAAATCTGCTTGAAGCTGGCCAACAGCTGGAAGAGTTATCAGAGGGGCTGGCAGGCACACAGGCGTTGTGGCTGCACCTGAGCTGCACTTCTTGAGGAAATAAAGCTCTCAAAACCCACCGAGCAGAACAATCACCGGCAAGCACTGCCACCAACTATAGCCATGGTCCTGCATGTTTGGTGGCATGTTGCGAGGTTTTTTTTCTTTGCAATCCAGCACAGTTCCTCTGAGCGCTGCTCTGTCTGCTCATGCCACAAAGGGCACCTTACCCTGAGATTAACCCCACGCACAGCCCGGCTGCGCAGAGCTGTCCCCGCTGTCAGGAGGCACCTCCTAGAGCTACAGGTACAAACGTGGGCAGGAAACACACACCAAGTGCGAGGTTCTATCAGCTGAAAAGGAGCAATTCTGAAACTTACCAAGTCTGCAGTAACACACAGACATGGCAACGCTGTGCTTCGTGCACTGCACGTGTAACTGACAACAAAACTCTGTTGGAAATCCCTTTTCTTGGTCTTCCAAAAAGCAATGACAACACTCCCAGGTAAACTTTCCTCCCTTGCTTCCTGACTAAAGGTCAATCCTACTTGCAAAGTTTGCTGAAATGTCATTCAGCCTATGAATGATAGAGAAATATAACACACTTGGCAACATGCTCTCAGTTCGAAACCCTTTTTGGGATCATTCTGCCAGTGGAGGTGAATTCAAACACCCATTTTTAGTTAATGACCGACCTCCGCCTGGGCTCGAGCTCAGCAGGTAGGCCCAGAGCTCAGCTCCTGGGCTGCGGGCAGGCTCACACCCCGCTCCTCCCAGCACAAAGCAGCTCCTGCCTGGACGCACACCGACACCTGGAAGGGCCCATCTTGAGACGAACGCAACAAACCTGTGTGCTTAACGCTGGGTGCCAGAAGGAAACGCGCTGCCCGTGCTGCTGAAGGGACGCGCACAGAACTTTGCACGTCGCACGCACACAGCTCACGCGGAATCCGCAGCTATGGGGATGTCACCCCTTTTGCGTTTTTTTTTTTCTTTTTTTAAAGCCGCGAGGAACACGAGGAGGTCTGACGAAGCGTCAGGACGGAATACTTAAAATTAATGACTCAGAGATTTCAGGCAGTCGTGTTCCTGCGGGATGCAGGGATACCAACCGGAACGGAGAGTCAAACACAGCCAGCGCCGACACGCCGGGAGCGGATTACATACATTTCCTCCGCTCCGTCCCCCGCCTCCCCCGGCCCCAGAGCCGCTCCAGCGGGAGCCTCGCACCCGGCACCCCCCCGGCAGCCCCCAGCCCGGCCCGGAGAACTCC
>WBMW01005920.1:56667-95990 GCA_013396635.1 Penelope pileata
ATCGGAGGCCGCGGGGAGGAGCCGGGCGGCCCCGGGCTGGCGGCGCCCCCTCCTCGGAGCCAACATGGTGGCGGCCGCGCCCCCGCGGCCCTGCGGAGCGGAGCGGGGGGAGGCGGAGGCGGAGGGGCCTTTCTGGGGGGTGCGGGGAACTGTCTGTGCTCCCCCCGCTTAACGGCGCTTCAGGTGCGCGGCTTCAGCACGAACGCTGAACATTTCGGCAGCGGGGCCCTTCCGCCTGCGGGGGGAGAGGCGTGGAAGGATCCCTCTCCGACTCTGCAACGTTTTTGAGTCACAGAATCACGGAATCGTAGGGGTTGGAAGGGGCCTCTGGAGATCACCCAGTCCAAGTTCCTGATGAAGCAGTCCCCTACAGCAGGTCGCACAGGAAAGCACCCAGGCAGGTTTGAATATCTCCAGAGAAGGAGACCCCAGCACCTCTGGGCAGCCTGCTCCAAACAGGCACAGCCCAATGCTGCAGGAAGGGCTGCCCCGGGGCCAGGGCCCTCCAGCTGGGAGGGAAAGGTGCGCAGAAAGGCAGCGAAACAGCCACAAAACAGCCAGAGTGAGGAGCGAGCTGCAGGTCATGCACCAGCACCTCCAAGGTGTTTCGTGGTTATGTCTCCCGCTAGTCTCAGTCCAGAGGTCAGTGTTGCACGTTTGGGAGATAGAAGTTGGGTTTCTGTCAAGATGGACTTAAAGGAGAAAGGTCGTTCAAATGCAGCTGGCCTTCTGGATACAAGAAGTGAAGGAAAAAAGCACCCCAAAGAACCCAAACTATTGAAGTTGACACAGTCAAGTTGGTGGATGTCATTCAGAATTAGCTTCTTCTGTTTTCAGCTTGCTCATGGTCAGATTTGGTCCTGTAAAAGCATTTACGTCTCTTGTATCTTTATTTTGTTCAAAGGCTGAACGTAAAATGGTAATTGCATTGGTCTATAATGGTCACCTAATACAATGTATAGGTAATTTTTAAAACAATTGAAACAGGAGGTCTGATTTCTAGGCAATGATGCAGAGTGAAACCATTTGTCTTGTGTAATTTAAGATGAATGCAAGCATGTGCTTTTACAAGACCTATAAATACACTAGGCAGTCAACAAATAAATAAATATAAAAAAAAGCAAAAGTGTTTCAGATTGTGAGGCTCTTTGCCATAAATCGTACTCATGTAATCCTGTTAGAGCGGTGGAGTTTATCGTCCTCTTGTCCTGTCAGGAGCCTAAATCACATTATACAGAATTGATTTTTAATTTAGAAATCAACAGCGAGTTTTTCAAATTGAGCTGGGCAATGAATTACTGAACCGAGGAGTGTCTGTGGAGCAGTCAGAGCTCCGGGTCTGTCGCTGCTTCCCAGGTCGGGCTGGGCTTACAGCAGCCCCACGGGGCTGACCTCCAGTATCGGTCGTGTTCTCTGTATGCAGGCAAGCACTGTTGCACGGTTAAATTTACAACAGAGCAGTAAAACTTGCATGTCTGGAAAACAGACTGAGCCCCAAGCATGTCATTATCAGTTTCAAAGTTCCTCGTTTTTGTGAAGAAATGTAGCAGCGTTGGGCTAAAGCTGTATGGTTGGAGGCAGATTGGTTCCTGCCAGCTGTCACTGTAATTCAGTGCCTAGGTTTCAGGCCCCAAGTGGATGGGATTTCTCTCAACACCTGGCTGTGACCATGGGATACCAAAAGGTTTCTTGGGATTCTCTGTCCATCATACCTCTCCGATTTCTTTCTCTCCTAAAGACCAATATAGGGAGCAAAAGAAAGTCTCAACAGTTATCCATGACCTCTTGCTCTCCTCTGTGCATTTGTGCTATTGACTGTCCAGATGTACCACCACAAATAGTACTAGGGCTGCACCAGTGATCGGTTTCTGTCGATGGCAAAGAGAATGGCATGCTTAATTTCAAGCCCCATATGATTAAAATAGTGCAGCAGTTTGGGAGAGGACAAGATGGCCAGCCCCGTAACTAGCAACAAGCTTAGCCCCGTACCACATGGATGTGAAAGAATAGATTAGGGCCTGGAGTCGTGGAGGCTAGGCATGCTTTCACTGCAGCGGAAAAACCAGCCGCTTCCTAAATTGTCTTGCACTTGTTCCTGGCAGTCTGAGCATTCCTTGGTTTTATAAGGCCGTGTTGAACAGGTGACATAAACCCATCAAGCTGCTGGTTGCTCCCTCCCTTTATTTCTGCGCCGGAGGGGACTTGGGGTGTCTTTGCCACCTTCTGCCTGTGAGTCAGCCTGCAGCCTGTCGCCACATTCCACCTAGGTAAAGCTCTCTTACGCTGCTGCTCTGCTGCTATTGAGTGGGCTTGAAAATCTGTTGCAGTGCTGTAAGTGCCATAAGCCACAAAGGTTGGGCTTAACCCCTCACTGTTCACTCAGGGAGCAGCAGCTGTAGCTGGCACCAGTCTTGGCTGAGAGTCAGCTAAGACCAGCGCCTGCTTTAGGGAATTTCTCCACCCTTTTATTGTTCTGGTCTAAATTAGTATTTTTGACTTCGCACAGGACAGGGAAGGAGGAGCTGCACTCCTCTGCTGTAGCATGGCTGGAATACGCCGTGAGATGCTGCTGCAGTTTGCTGCTGCCAGGTGCTGGGTGCCATTTCTGGACCGGAACATCAGACAGGCTCTGCACCTGTGAACTCTTCACCTGCGTTGCATGTCCGATGTTCTAGGAGGAATGCTGCTGTTGAGATTGGCATTAACATAGTTGCAAAGGTTTGTGCAAATTCCTTGATGTAGACTATCTACCTGTGAAAATTCTTTCATATTTGATTCGATTTCTAAAGAAGGTAATCATTTATATTTACACAGTTCTAAATGTGTTTTTGTTTTTGGTTCAAGTTACCCAGTGATTGGTAGGATGGAGAGCTTATTATGCCAAATGAAGTATTGTTAGGGCTGTGAGAGGCGATGCAGGTGTAAGAGCAGAAAGGAAGAATGGAGGAACAGAGGTGGAGAAAAGCAGACTGGGGTGTTTCAGGCACTGATTTGTGTTCACTGATTTGTGATTGAGGAATACAGGAGATTTTTATCCTGAGATTTTGAAGGAGGTGGGCAGATTGGTTTTCCAAAGGGCTTTAGCAGCGTGTGCTGAAGGTTAATGTATGGGACACATTATAGGCACATAGTAACTTGGAAACATTGAGACATTCTGGAAAACAATTGGTGGAATTGTTGTCCAATAAATCAGAATAAAAATAAAAAATAAAATACTGTGGCCTCCTGCAAACAACTTTTAAAAGAAACCTTCACCTAAATTCGTCCTTTCATTTTGAGAAATAAATGGTAGTCAAGGCCTCATCTTAGTTTTAGAAGTGTGGAAAAAAATGGCCTTTCATAGCAGCATCTCCTAACATTCATGGGCCAAGTTCCCATTGCTTATTGTACTGTGTGATCAAATTACAAAAAGCAGTTCTTGGAATTAATTAGTATTTATTGCATGCTTACTTTTAAGCACTTTTAAGAACTAGGAGTTTAGCAAAGCATAGATATTTCTTTGAAATGTTAGTTAAGTAAGTGGGTAGTTTTTGTTTTGTTGTGTAAATTTCTTCAAGTGAAGCTGTTAATAAAATCATTGATTTTTGGGAGTCAGACATCTTACTTGGGTGTACTGCAAATTACATATGAATCCTGTAGATCAGTGAAGAAGCAGTGTTAAGTCACCAAGTGGTGGATCTGTCATTTTTTCTTATTCCGAAGGAAGCATTCTACTTACACTTTATGTTAAGCTTCAAAAAATTTTCTTCACAAATGTCCCATTTTGCCATAAAATGATAATGCGTCTCCAAATGACCGGGATCCTTGTGTTCAGTACTCACTTCTTTCTGCAAGATTAAGTATTCCATTCTTACTCAAACGCAAATAACATTTGCCTGCGATCTTGTGAAACGTGACTAACTACTTACACGTTACACTTTTAGCAAGTGTATAGAGGTTTTTTTTTTTTTTTTAATTGATTCAAACATTATTTGTGAAATGATTTAAAGTGAATTCTGAGACGACGTTACACTCTGACACTTCTAAACCTGTTGCTATTTACATTTGTGTCACAACCAGTTATATCAGACACACGGGATTACATTGTATAATGAAAGCCGTATTGCTGTACTCTAATCTTTATCTCTTTATATCCGATCTCCTTTGAATTGCACATGAGTATTGCTTATGGTTACTTAAAATAACTACTGCTTTTATTTCAAGGGCACTGTTATGTATGGTGAACACTTAACACTCAGCCCTGCTTTGGCACAGCTACAGATCCCGTATCCTTGCTTCTTGCATGATTTAATGTGAAAGCTGCACAGATACAGGTCTTTCATTTGAGTTTCACATTTGAAAAATCTGAAGCCTGTGAAATTGTACTCATGCAGAAAAATGTAATGCTTATCTTGAGCCGCTGTATTCTTCCGAGCGATTTGGAACATACACTTTCTTCCTCACAAAGCAGGTCGCGCGTTCTTACTCGGAAAGGAAAGGAGCAAACAGCAAGAGAAAAAGAAATACATGTGTTAAAGCTGACCTGAACTACTTTTGGTTTTGACATCAATGCTTGAGTCATACCAAGCCTTTAAGAGACTTCTAACTTCATTCGGCAGCCAGTGGAAAGGAGCAGTTTCTGCTGAATTTGGGAGACTTGTACATGTGCGTGTTGGTTGTACTTATTAAGTTATTCTTGTACATTGTGTGGCTACCTCAGATAGCACTGTGGAAGAAACAATGGTATTATTAGCTGCAAAACCCAAGTTAGTGCAGCATTTAGAGAGAGGTGTTAGGGGGTTCTGCTGCAAATTCTGTTCTTTTCCAGTGCACGCTGAATTTTAGCTGAATATACATGCTCTTACAGAGCTTCTATATGTGAAGTGGAGCAGAATTCAGCAACTTCATTTTTACAGAGACATAGCAACTCCATGCATCATCTTAGTACGGCTCTGTGGGACCAGCTTTTCTAATGAGCCTCTCCCCTGCCCACCCCATTATTCCTGCTGTGTTCCCAGCTTCTCCTCCTCCTCATGGCTGGTTGGCAGTTCCTCTGCTCTCAGTGCGGTCCTTTCCTCTCAGCTCCCACCTTGCCTGAAGATGGACCACTTCTGCAGGCCTGTGTCAGTGCCCTTTGTTGTGCATAAATCCCTAACAAATCTGAATTTTCCATGTTAGGTTGTTGTTCTTGCCCTAGTGTTTTGAGGATAATTATCTGCCAGTGCTCTGGGCACCAGAAAGCCGTCCCTCTTCATTAAGAGATGAATGTGTTGAAGTTTATTAATTTGGAAACAGCTCCAGGAACAAAATCATTCCTCAGTCTAGGATGCCAGACAAATACTTGGAGTGGAGCTTTGATCAGGATGGGGCTGTTCCCTGTTGTGGTGTTCCGCATCGCAGGTGAACATGAATGTTGAGCAACATCATCTAGAGATCTCAGAAAATTGGACAGCCCTCAGGTGTGTTTGTTTTTCTCTTGGCATGCGCTGTATCTCTGTTTTTTATCCCCCGTCTTCTGTTTTCTCGTCACTGTTCCTTCAACTGGAGGCTGCAATCCTCTCAGGTCTGCCAGCATAACTGCAACTATCATTTTTTTTCCTGTACTTCTACACTTCTGCCAACATGATCACAGCCAGTTTAAGTCTCCTAACAGTTTTCTAAAAACTGAGATTTGGTTGGTACAACTTCACTAGGGAGTGACATGTATACAGTTGTGCTCACTGCTCTGAGGAAAGAGGTAGCCACATGTGGAAGAGACCAGTGTCTCCTTACTTCACTTCAGCTCCAGCCAGAACACTCTGAATTTTCCTAAAATTCAGCATTTAGAAAACCCCAATGCAATTGCATTGATAGAAGAGGAGACAGTGGTGGTGGGGAGGAAGGAAAAAACAGTGGCCCTGGTTCCCTCAAGTGTGAGTTTCTTGGCCCTGCACGGATCTTTTCTAGCCCAGATCCAGATGAATACCCTTTTGTTCCTTCCTTGTTACCTGCTCTGCTCCACTGAAGCAGCTGCAGCCTTTTTGTTCTTCCGTAAGAATTGGTGCCAGGGTGAGCGGGAGCATCGTGAGTGAGCCAGCCCAGGTAACAAATGAAGAGAAGAGGCACCTGTGGAAAACTCATTGTTAGAATATTAAAAAAAGCATTAAGAGATGAAAGAAGCCTGGATTTACTGAAAGCAGCTTTGGCACTGGTTGATGATTCCTAGTATTTCTTGTAAGAGTTCTCAGTTGTTTGTAACCTCCCAGCTTCAACTTCTTGCACTGAGATTGTTCTTGGCAATTCTCTGTCTCACTGCTGGGACACTCACACTGTGCAAATGTGCTGTTCTCTCATGTGAGAAGAAAGTAACTGCCAGCTGATCTACAGAGAAGCACCTCGACCTCCCGACTGGGAGCAGTCGTTTGAGACTTAGCAAATCTCGCATGCTGATGTCAGGGATATGCCTTTTGCGGTATCTCTTAATAATACACCCACATTTGACCTGGTGGTGAGTAAGTCTCTGCACAGCCTCGCTTCGCATGTAGGGGCTTAGCTCATCTAAGCTGAGTTCTCCCCAAACTATCTGCATATCCTCCCACAAGCCCTGCTTGCCAAGCAGCCTGGAGATGCTCTGCTCCAAGGCTTCACAGGCGAAGCCAGCATTTATTTGCAATTAGGTAGGAACGTACAGCTGGGATGGACCTCCCACCATGCAACAATCGTTGTGGGAAAGTGGTAGCGGCCCTTTCCTTCTCCACCCATTACTTAAAAAGAACAAAAAAGTGCAGGGATGAATAAATGAGGACGACTCTGCTTCTGAGTTGCTCTCCTCTTGTTCTGTGAGCTGCTGTTTTGTCCTGCTCTTTCATCAGCACACTTCTTGAGGAGCTGACTCTCAAGTGGGGAAATGAGCAGAGTGAACCCCAGCCTGAGTCCCCTGCATGAGTATTTAAGCTGGGGATACATCATAGCTTTTCAGAACTTTTTATGTTTGTATTCTTCAACAGAGGTGAAAATGCTGCTATATTCAGTAGAAAACTCTCTATATACCATGAACTCAGAACTGAAAACTATAAAAATGTCAATCAATTTTGTTTTTTTCAGAAAGGAGAGCTTAAAGGAGAGCTTTTATCAACATGTGTTTCTCCAAATGTTGAGTTACTCAAAAAAAAAAAAAAAAAAGGAGCTGGCAGATATTCCTTTTTTTTCCCTTAAATATGTAAGCAATTGATCCTGTTGTTTTGGAGAACTGCAAACCTGTGGGGGGAATATCAAAATCTTTGAATTTTTTTTTTTGAAGTAGCATCTTCGCTATTCTCTCCTTTAAGTCCTTACATTTCTTTAAATGGTTTGTGGCAGCCAAATAATGTCGTGTAACTAGTATTTCATTGTTCATAGAATAAACTGTAAATAATGGGATAAAAAGATACATTAATCGTTCTCATAATAGTGGGACAAATTTAATAATATGGAGACAAATACAGTTAAAGAAAAGAAGAGAAATATTAACCCAAAAATATGTGGCATTAAAGATTACCCTGATGTGGGTCACATGTTGCTTCCTTCTGCTTGTTTTTCCTTTCACTTTTGGTTAAAGTGAGATTTTCCAAAGCACGGGAATTTGCTTATCCTATTCCTAGTTCTTTCAAAACAGAGCCTATTGAAAATTAGACTGTCTGTCCTACACTGTCCCATATTTTTGCTTTTGTTTTCTAATTGGGAAGAAAAATAAAACATGGAAAGCTCCAAAATATTTGGGTTTTGAAATGTGAGCTTGGGGCATCTTTGATGGATCGTCCTAACACAGCTAGAAGGGACTCTATTGTTCTTTATGGAAAATGCAATTCATCCAGGGACTCCAGATGACAGGGGGAAAATGAGGGGCCTAAACCATGACAAACTCCTGATGAGTAACGACAAACCATCCTGAAGCAAAACATTTAGATTCACTTGGACAGTTCAAAACATTTTGGATTCTCTTTTATTTTCCCAAAGGGACATTTCATTGTTTTGGCATAACCAACTTTTTTCCTGTGGAAAAAGAAAATATTGCAGAAACCACTTCTCTATTCAAAAACATGAACAGAAAATTCTGGAGAAGCAATAGAGGGAAGATGTCAGGCCAGAACCAAGCACATTCAAAAATATTCTCCCTAGAGAGCATTAGGACTGCTCCAATCTGGCAATGAGAATTTTATATCATCTCCATATTTTACACTGAGCATAAAGGTAAATATATTTCATGGACAGTGAACATAACGTGATGAAATCCATGTGGCATGACTTGATATGTTTCAACACATTTAAAATATGATGTTTCACAGAGGCCCTCAAAAACTGTGTTTGTTTAAAAAAATATAAAAAAACTCTTGTGGAAAGCTCTTTGAGGTGAAAAATTACACTCGAGATTTCACAACTGTTTTGTTGGGACTTTTTAAAAAACTAAACACTGCTTTTGAAAAAATAAGGGCCTACAAAGCAAAGGCTTCAGCTTTAGAAACATACTTTTATCTAAAGCTAAACATATTTAAAGCTAAATTTTTAGCAAAATTCTTTGTTATTTATATTCAGAGACATCCTGCTAAGTTCAGTTATAAAGAAAGGGCACAAAACCTTTTAACAATGACAGCGAGGTATGAGGTATGGGATGGAGTGCTCTTCCTGAAGCCTTAGGTCACTGGTAGTTAGGACAACCTGCCAGGCCATCCCACGGCCTTGAGTCTCTGATGGCACACAGAGACTGCAGAGTAGAAGAGAAAACCCTTGCCTTTCTAGAATTGGCAACCACCTCAAAGTTTATATTTCAGGGCAGCTCTGACGCTAAATGTGGCAATTTTTGCCCTGGTTTCTTTTTTATCAAGGCAGGCTTCATCCTGATGGTGGTGTGTAGAAGACCAGGCTTGTTATTTCCCACAGCCCAAGTTAATCACAGGCTTTGCTTAGAGTGATAAACAGGCAGCTCACTGAGTTTAAAAGCAGAAGGGACCATCAGATCAGCCAGTCAGGCTCTGAATATCACCACCACTCAGGTTTCACCCACACATGAATCCAGACCCAAGCATCCCATGCAGCTCAGAAGGCACCAAGAGGTGGGGAGTTCCCAACTTTGGGTGGCAAGGGCTGAAAGGGAACAGCAAGCCCAAAAAGCAAAGCAACAAACTGGATCAGGAATCTGCCTGGTATTTGTCAATGACCGCCTGTCGGCACATGGATCATGTGTCAGCTGTGTTGTACAATCACTTGTCTGGTTCTTGCAAGCATGCATCATTTTTTTGTACTTTGTGTGCAGAGTTTTCAAACTGGGCTTGCTAGTCCTGATGGCAAGTCTGTGGGGTGCTTTCATACTAAGAACCACAGTAATACAAACAAGCCTTGCTAGTCAGACATGCAAAACAATCCTTACAATCCTGAGCTTCATCACACCCAGACATTGAAGCCCCGGGTCATTGCAGACTCATGCCGGTAAATGCAGAAAATGCTCCACTTGCTTCATGATGTTTCCGAGAATGTCTATGAAGTCAAATTAAAATGGATGAGTGCATTTCATAGCCGAGTGCTTCAATTTGGAGCACTTTTCTCTCTTCACTAGGTCAGAATAAACGAAGTACAAATGGTTTCAGAGGTACTTCATTAGTTTTTTTAGCCAACATCATTTGACAAACAGTGCTGTTTATTAATACTTTCAGTGTTTTGATATATTTTTTCTCATCTTTTACTGCTCTTGATGAGATTTTTTCCATAATTGCTTTGGTTAGTCATTTCTGTAGGCAGCTAGGCAGCTGCTGCAGCCATTTGTTATTTGTGGTCGGCTCCAGACTTAACAAAATGCAACTGCACCCTCTTGTGGTAACTAATAAGTAGCTTATTTTGGTTTCATGGTTTATTTTTCCTCAACAAGAAAAATAAAAACAAATAGCAGAAGTGTCCTGAGGCCACACAGCAACAAAGCTTCCTGGAGAACTTCAAAAAACTAAGCTGCAGCGTAGGAATGTCTGAGCTCCAGCAGCCTTTGAAGACAAACTCCTATGGTGAAGGGCTTCAAAGGCACCCTGGGAAACCTTTGTGCTCTTGACTTTTGGGGGGATTCCTATCATAATATATTCTTCAAGAAAAACTGAGTTAGTATGGCTATATGCATAGAAATGGTACGTTTATGACAAGTCTGAAGACAGTAATTCAGTATTAGTGTCCAGCGTGGACTTGAAAACTCGTTTATGCTCATTGCCTGTATGTATAAATCCATGAATTCTCTGTTTTCGTATGTGCAGTAATGGAAATAATGTTCTTGGAGGCAAATGTGCTCGTGAAGAGTGTAGGTGATTCTGCATATTAAAGGTTCAACTTTGAACACTTGTAAATCTCTATATGTCTTCTTTCTTTTTGCGACTCCTGTGAATACTATATAAAGTAAGTGCATTTAAATTCATGAATGCATTTATACGCTGTTCTCTGAGGAATGGTGGCAGGAACTCCTTCAACCTGTGAAGCAAGTGTATTGGCCTGTCTGTCTTCCACCTTGCAGTAAGTACAGGGACTCACAGAGAGACCTTTGTTCAATATTCCCCTAGCTTAAAAAAATTTGGAATTGTATATATGAACCTCCTTTTTCTGTCAAAGAAACCCAGTCTCTCTCTCTCTCTCTTTTTCCTACTGTTAGTGTGAAAATGAGTTTCTTCATGAGATAAAATGAAGTAAATAAAGATTTAAAAAAAAAAATTGTCACCTCCTCCATAAGCAGTCTCTGAAGAAAAAAAAGGAAAATAAATGCCAAGAAAGTAACAAAGTATTTGTGAAAACATCACTTTCCACGAGTAAATTTTAAATAAAGAATAGCGAAAAAAAAATAGCATTTTATTAGATGAAGTACCCAGATGAATTAAGCTCCCCTTAATGCACCGGTCATTCCTACTGGGGCACATCAGGGGCAGTCATTCACAGTGCGAAGAATTAACCCAGAGCCTGCTTTAGTGCCAGTTACAAATATGGAAGAATTTGTCTTGGTCTCTGCAAATAATTAATACATACGTATATAAGAGGTAACTGTTGCACAGCACCATGACCCCTGCTCTATGAAGAATTTAAGGAGGTCAGCTGGTCTACCTCTTTATGCCCAGACGTTCTCTGGCTGCTGGTGTGCATGGCGGGGCGGGGTGGCAGGCCTCAAGATGCCTTCTGGACATTGCAGTGAGGGATTTGTGGGCAGATACTCACGTTGCCTTACTAGTGATGGGATTGCTTGGCTTTCCGAAATTCCTCTGCAACCATTGTGTGATTAAAAAATTATATTTCTACTTGTTTCTCTGTCATGCTTTTCTCTGTGCCTCAGAGGGCCCTTCTCTGTCCTCAGTTGGTATCAATTTCTGCGGTCAGCAATGTGGGACTTTAGGCCAGATGAGGACCTGAGCCTCATTGTTATGCCTCCAGGCTGTCTGCTCCTGCCCTGCATGCTGTCCTTCTCCATGCCCACGGGAGCAGCTATTGCCTTGAGTCTCTGGCAGGAGGCTCACACCCTGACCAGCCTTGTGCTCCATGAGCTGTCACACAGCAAAGAAACAGGCCCAGTACTCCCATGACTGTTGGCATTACCATTTGGTTATCTCTGCAAGGGCCCTCCTGTATGGAAAAACTTCTTCCTTGATCCCTAGGTGGACTGCTTTGTGCCTCTGAAAGCAAAGGGGTTCCCAGTCATGTGAGCTCACTCATTCTCCAGTGTGAGTGTGGATGCGAAGTTTATGCAGCTGCATCCCTCTTTCAAGCTAATTACATCACAACAAGTGCTTCGGCTCTGATCAGACACAATCCTGTCTTGAGCCTGAACCAGCCTGCTGGTTTCCCTGGGTGCCTGCCACAGAGGTTACCTCCCTGCTGAGATCCTGGCATGCTCCCAGCCCTCTGCAGCCCAGGCTTCTTTCAAGCTCACGTACCCAGAGCTCACTGCTGTGGCCAAGCCTCATGTCTCTGCATGAACTCAGCTGGTTTCCCAGTCTCCCTTGGGGGAAGGAGCATGTCCAGTCTCATTTACAATAAACATTGCTGAAATTCAAGATTCAACTACCTAAAACATCTCCTTTGTGTCTAATAAATAATGAAAAGCCATTTTCAGCTCCTACTATTGATCCCTCACTTGATAGTCCTGAGCATCTGTTCAATAAAGTTATCCAACCCAGGCCTGTTCTCACCACACGCTCCAAACCTAATGCTATTTCTAATTTGGCTTTAATCAGAAGTTGGCTTTAGGATACACATGGCTTGGGAAATGCAAAAAGCAAAAACGTTCAATCCTTTCCACCCAGAATCCACAATCTCAGTTCTAGAATAGCTACAGAGCAGTGGCCTCCATTTCTCCCAGTTCACCATAAACAAACCCTCTGTGCCCTCGGCACTCTTCCTCACAAGCCTTCTGGCCTTGGAGAATCCATAAAGAAACCCAGAGGTTCACTTACACTTGTATCTTACCAATCATCCTACCCAGCTTAAACGTTAATTTTGGATCCCCGCTTGTGCTCCAGGTAAACACGGGTCATTGGGTGCTCCTGACTTGGCATAGCAGAACAGTCAACAAAACTAATTTTTAGCTCATTACTTCTGAAGCTCTAATTCGAATATTAATCATCCTCAGCTAGATGCAGTCTTCCCAGATCTTGCACAAATCACTCAGCCCTCCCAGAACATCCCTTCCAGGGGCTAGGAGTGAATGTGACTCATTGGTCCCTGCATTGTTAGAAATTTAACTCTGGTTGTAATCCCAGATGCATCATGGGCCCCAAATCACCATCTCTGTTCTCCTAAACACTCTCCTTTCCCACAGCAACCCCAACACTTCTCATAGATGCTCCAGGACCTTGACGAATTTCTTGCTGTCGCAGAAACAGGACAATGGTGGTGGGTGGCACGGTGAAAGGTTTGTGGTAGCAGAACAGAGAAGGGTAAGTTCTGAGGCTAGCGTTAGAACTGGAATAAGGAATTGGGTTCAGAAAAAGAAGGCATGAAAATCAGAATAGCAAAGGATGTGTGTCCTTGTGGTGAAGGCTGGAGTGGCAGATAGAGGTTCAGGTAGAAAGGGTTGATCTAGAAAGGTAACAGGGGATGAAGGTGCCGGTCACAACTGTATGTTCAACTCCAAGCTGTGATTAAAGCTAGAGTAGGGGTTTGGCTGTAATTCAGGAGGATCAGGGCTCAGGAGGGCTGAAGGGTCAGATGATTGCTGAATCCAAGAGGGACACAGGGTGAAGATGTGGACTGACACTGATAGATGGAAAAAAAACCATCTCTCTGTTTCCAGCAGCTCATGTTGGGTTGAATTGGTGGGACATATGCAAGCCCTGTGCTCGGGTTAGTGTTAGTGTTCGGTTCAGATTCAGTTCATGGGAATCTGAAGAATGCAAGAAAATCCAGGATCTTCTTCTCTAGGGCTTTGATGAAGAATGAAGCAAGGGTAGGTTGAATTTATTTTCATGTTAACAAAAGCCTGATCTGCTCTGGGATATAACAAAATTAGCTTATATCAAGGCTTTGAAATTAGGTTTGATTCCAGGAAAAGAGGAACCGAAGGGTTCAGCTTACTGTTGAATTCTGCAAAACATACAGGAATAACACGATCAGTGCTGGCAAATAATTTATGGCTCATTCAGAGTCAGTTAGGAATTTCTGGATGATGGTTATGTGTAAGGATTGGGACAGAGAGCTAAAGGACTCAGTTTACTTCAAGTTAAGTGCAACAGCTGACTTCAAGCAAAGGAATGGTTTATGCATTGTTCCACAGTTACAGTTAAGATTAAATACAGCAGGGCTTAATTTCTTTCTACTTTAGTAACAAAAGAGTTGGGCTGCTTGATGAGTCTGGTAAGTTTAGATACTAAGATGAAAGGGGCATTATATTAGCTTATTTTGTTTAGTTTAATGTTTGCTTCTTTCTGTATCGGCTCTGGCAAGGCAAGAACCTCCTTATGGGAGTTCAGCTATTTTGTTTTTGGGACTGGAGGGAAGAGATTGTGTTGGACAAAGCCAATTTTGGTGAGTTTAAAGCCAGAAGTGTTTCTGAGTGAGCACAGTTTGTGACTCCATCGGTAAGTAATACCTGTGTTCTAGGATTTTAGCCAGATTTCCGGTAAGCTGGCTAAGATCAGTAGGATAAACAAATGCATTTATGCCTTCATGAAAGTATTCATGCAGATTGAAAATTAACAAGCTTTTTCAGGGTCCCATACAGGAAACATGCACACACACACACATGTATAAATACACACACATATACCACATACACACTTATGTTTAATTACATGGGCTCTTGGAAAGTTGAGGAATTAAGGCATCACTGTGGGAAGGTTTCAGAAAGTCAGAAAGCTTCAGCTCAAGGCATAGCCACCACTTTTAGCAAAGACCACTCAATGGAACTCTAATTAGCTTCTGTAGTTACCATCACAGAACTCAGACAGTAGAAATTACCAATTTCTTTATGCATTTTCCACGGTTAATGTTAAATTAAAACACGTTCATCCATCTTTCTAAGCATTCTGAGTTACATCCCCTTTTAACAATGATTCATGATTGATAAGTATCATGCATAAATAATAAATTGCATAATGCATGTTGCAGAGAGGAATGCAGTCATCCATGCACTTACCCAATACTTTTGGTAGCTAACTTGGTTTGATATTTATAGAAAATCTAAGGGGTCTTTCAAAATTGTAGAATCAACATTGCAAGAATAGAAATCTACAAAAATGCTTAGAGCAATTCTATCACATTATAATACTAAATAGTACACTTTGGAGACGTTCAATTTCACCTGAAGACTACAAATCAGTTTATGTATTACACTGCAGAACAGCTTGTTTCACTCAGCCTTCTTGTATGCCATTTTTCCAAAAGCCACTGTCTTTTTTATTTTTTCTTTTGCCTTTTCTGGATGGCCACTTCTGTTCAGCAGCAGTTGATCACAGGGCCTACGCAGCTGTCCCACTGACCTCAGCAGAGCTGCCCAGGACAGAAAATACAGTTGAAGGGAGCAATTGTTTTCATAACTAGGAATGTAACTTGGAAAGAACCACCTGAAGTGACACTCTCCTCCTCCTTGCTGCAAGAGGCACTTCTGCCTTCAAATACATTATTACCTGTACCAGACATGCTTGTCTTGTAGAGCTAAATAGCAGACAAACGCATAAAAGAGAGTGGGTCCTTTGGCATCTTTAAAATCGGGAGTCAAAAGAAGCCCGTTGCTGGGATAAGTGCTCTGAGAAGTACCAGAGTATGGGGCTTGTGAAGGAGGAGCAACAATTTCAGCTCCTCTCTGTGGTGGCTCTGGTTTTAAGCACAGCCTTGGGATTTACGTGGCAGGACAGCACTCCCATCAGCTGTTTATTTTTTAAGTCTCCTTCCTCTCAGAGCTTGATGGCCAGGAAAGCACTGCGGCAACAGCCCTGACACTGATTTTGGGGAGAAATTTCAGAAATCTCTGCAGGTCAGTGGATCTGGTATAGCACTGGTAGTGCAGAGATCAGGGTTTTCTCCTGCCTCCCTTTTTGGTTTGCTTCAGCCCCATGATTTCTTCTGTCAATCTGCAGGATTCAATTTGCATTACTTAATTTTTTTTGCATGCCTCTGTGCCTTACAAGCTGCAGTTCTAAATTATAAATATCAATAGGATGATGCACTTAAAAGAGCATATCATTCAATAAAACAGACACTTTCCATTTTAAATACTCATTTTAATCCCATTTTTTTTCCAGGACAAGATAATTGATGAAGACAAAAATAAATGTTTTGTCAGAAGATCTCAAAAGATTTACCCAGTTTCTTTAAAAAAATCCCCCAAACATCAAGCTGCAAAAATACCCATGTATGGAAGGTATTTATTTTTTAAACTAAAATGCACTGAATTATTGAATACAAGATTTTTAAAATGGAAAGTTGTGGAAACAAATATTCTCAAGAACGCCAACTAGCTCTAACTTCAAAGTGGGCAATTCAGTTACAAGTTACAGTCAATTACCTTTCTGAAAGCAGAAGCTGTGCTAGAAACAAAGCAGACCAAGGGCAAGCCTGCTTTTTAATACAGCGTTAGAGCAAGGGTGAAGAAATGCATTAACTAAAACACTGGCTGCATGCTGAGGGCCTCTCTGTACATGAAAGCAGACAATGAGGGCAGGCTGCATTCATCGCTCATCCACCATGGGCACAGACAATGGCCGGGATTGGACTGGTGAAAAAATAACTGCTAAAAGGAAAGCTGAATGCTCGCTGTGTTCTCGCAAGCTAGCTCAGGCCTGCTCGTGAAACTTCTGTCAATCCCCAGAACATTGTGGTTCAAAGAGTTCTTGGTCCTGTGCAAATTGTTCTATTGCACAGGAGTGAATTGGTGTTTTTTTCTGCTGGGCAGCGTAAGACGAGCTGACCCTTGGTGCCAGGGCTGTGCGCTGTGCCATGCACCTCCCCGGAATGCTGCCTCACAGTCATTTGCTATTTCCATGGTTTGCAGGAGACATCTCGTGGTCAAAAAGCAAAATCACAGAGCGTGCAGAGACTTGCTCGTGCAAGGAATGGAGCAGAGCCTTTCTCCTGCAAAGGCTGCAAAGGAGAGGAGTCAGCCTGCCACTGCCTCTCAGGCATTTTTGCTTCATTTTCACTGCCAGGGAATGAGTGAAACAAAAGCTGTCCATCTGTCCAAAGGGTATCTATGAACTAGGGCAGACTGCCTGCTTTGGGCCAGAAGGAGCTTTGAAGCTATGGGGGCAGCAGTGGGAGCCTCCTCTGCAGGGAGGACCTCTGCTTGGATACCTCTCGGACAAAGTGATGTTGTCTGCTTGCAGCATCATCCCTCCAGCACAGGACACAGACGCAGTGTGCCACAAAGCATGGGAAGCACAACAAGTGAGTGTGCACTCATATTGCACTTCAGCACAGTGTGGTTTTTCATGTGACGCTTCCCTCCTGAAGATGGACACAACTCAGTGAGTTCTGAATCTCTCTGACCACTATTTCTGCAGCACTAGTACCAGATAAATACAGTAGGATGCTGAGAAAGCCCATTTCAAAACAGGTACCTGTTGTTTTTTTTTTAAGCAACATTAAAAAAAATAAAAAGCAGGAAGGAAGATAAGAACACCACAGGGAAGCAGAAAGGCAGGGCTGTTTTAAGCATTTTTGTGGTTAGTTATAGATATCTGTCTCTTTGATGATAATTACAATCATTGCACAATTATATAATTGCATTTCTCAGCTGGCCTGGCCTTTCAGTGCGGCAGGTGCCATTTAGACACACACAGAAAATGACAGTACTTGTTTCAGAGAGAGTAACAGCTCGGAGACAAAATGAATGGGAAAAATAAGTGGATTGTGATGGGGCGATGGGAGACACAGTAACGGTAAAACAGGGATGGGTGCAATTCTAAACTTATCACCATACCATGCTGTGCTATTAAAAAACCTTGTGAGAAAGCAGAGAAATAGTGAGCGTCCATGCTAGGTGTGCTGGGAACAAAACAAGAAGCAGAAGGTAAACCCTAGAAGATGGATAGCAGTGTATTAGCTGACTACAGAAGCCATTCAATAGATGCTGTCTCAGGTGAGGCAGTCTGGTAATGAGACCACATAGTAATGGTTTGTCCCCAAGCTGCTATTATCCATCTGGTAATCTGATTCTTGCAAGTGTGAAATGAGAAAAATCATGATCTTCCAGACCCCTTAAAATCACAGTTTATTTACAGAGCTTTGCAAAAGATGGAAATTCCACCTGGCAAAGGAATGGGCACTTGTTCTCATTAACTGCAGCACCCGTAACTTCACAAATATGATGCAGAAGGATGTTTCATAATGAATTAGTGTCAGGTCAACCTGGATATTTCATTTTGAGATGCGGGCATTTTAGATTTTATAGTAAATTATAAAACTAAATGAAAGTCCTTTTGGAAAAAAACCAAAAACAAAAACAAAACACACCTCTGAGAATGTTTCCACAAGTGACAAAAAGAACATTCCCAACATTTTTGCAACTTCTTTTTTTTATTTCCCTTTGTTGAAGGAAATTACTGAGAAAATTATGCCATTTTGCAAATGTGTCAATGATAATGAAGGTGAATTCTCTGTTCCAACATTGTTTCCCCAACAAGCTCTATTAACCAGCTCTCACTGGTCTTCCAGAGCTAAATTTTGTCCCTTTCCTTGAAAATTGAAACAATTAATTCTTGGCCCAGCAGTATACAGCTGTAACACACTGACTCAAAACAGAGCAGCCCTTCTGCAAGTGAATGCAAACTACTCATGTGGGAGCCATGCATCTCTGGCAAGGTCTCTTGGAGTGAGGCTGGGGAAGTGGCACAAACATGGATGAGCTGGTCCACCTAATCTCCTCGGAGCTTGCTGTGGCCTTATGTACTGGCTAGATCTGCCCTGATGTAAATCTTTGCTGTATTTGCCTCTCATTTGCTGAAGCTGTTGGGAGTGGCTGACACAATAGAAAGGCAAATGAAAAACTGGTTCTTCTGAAATGTTCCTTGGGCTATGGGCTCCAGCAGAGAATGAACCAAGGCCTGAAGGCTTTTCTTTACTTTCATCCCACGTCTGTTGGCCAAGCATTGAAATGGATGGCCTAACGCATTGGAACGATATTTTCAGCCCTTGTTCTTATCTACCCAAGCACAGAGAGATCCACCTCAATGCTGGACCTTTCAAGGATTCCTTAAAAACTTTGAGAAGGGAATTCCTGTTTCTCAGAAATGCCTGTCTGTGCTCAAAAGTGGCAGGCTCATCAGCATGGAGCAGGCACAATATGTTGTAAACGCTGAGGAGCAGCTCTGTGCCATTACTGTTGCTGGATGCTTCTGGGCTGAGCACAGGAGGAACATTAAAGCGGCAGGCACTGACAGTCCAAATTACTTTATTTTCTTCCTTTTTCTGGCTCTGTTTGTGTAGAACGTGTATCATTTTTCAGTATGGAGTTTTCTTTGTAAAGCAAAATAGTCTCTGTAACAGTGAAATTGTCTCTTTGTCTTCTACAGGAAACACTACAAATAGAGCAAAAAAATGCTTAAAAACCATATTGCATTTGCAAAAGCTGTTTCAATACAAACACTTGGCTTACAATATCAGCAAAGTGAATGGAGAAACGCAATGCACCACGTAAAACGGTATCATAACCAGTGCAGTTTAGGTATTCATACTGCAGTCAGCCACCTCAGGGCAAGCTCAGATTCAATCTAGGTAAGAAAGCAGGTTTGCAGCTATGTTGCTACATTGGTTCAAAAATCTGTAATATAGTGGTTTTTTTTTTTTTTTTTTTTAATGTAGTTAATTTTCTTCAATATTTGCCACTAAGCTGCATCAAGTCACGTGATTTCTGTGCTGCACAGCTTTATGGATGTCAGATAAATATTAAAGACATATGTCATTAAGTACAATAACAGTAGTTCTCTTTTTCATTTCTCTTTTTCTTTTCTTTTTTTTTACACATTATTAACGTGTAAATTAATACTTTGTAAATATTTATAAGCTACATATATACTTTAATACTTTGTAAATTTTATAAACTACAATACTGACTGAATTTTGCTTCTAAACAGGCATTGGTGACACAGTAGTAGCTGGGCATGCTAAGCCTGAACAGACAATTAGCTCACCTCATCCTTTTGCCCTTAAGAGAAACGTGGAAGGCTTGGGTGCTGTCTGTCCTGTTATTTCCCATCCTCCTCAGTAACGATACTGTACTTCAAAAGTTAAACCTGCTTGGCACTTGTTTCAGACCATGTTTGTCTTCAGGCCCCAGCAGGAAGCTTGGCACCAGCTTTTGTGCTCCCCAGCCACCAAGTTGCACTGTGGACTCTGGTTATATCTGAGTGACAAGTCAACAATGCCAATAATATGCACATGAAGAATTTAGCTGTCATCCACAGAGGGCGATTCTGTATTGCCCTGTATACCAGAGCGTTGCAGCGAAGTGATGAAACAGGCAGCAGTTCTGGTTTAAGAAAAGTGTTGAACTTTGAAATTCTAGTCACACTGATGATCCCTTTGAAACAAGATGAAGGGGAGAAAAAAGGCTCATAGACCAGTCCAGAATAGACACTTGATTAGGCACAGCTCCTAATTAAGCTGTGGAACTTGTTTCACATATCTAATGGAAGTCAAAGGTATAAACCACTTTGAAATGTAATTAGACACATTCACAGGGAAAAGTCAAACAAGGACAGAACATCAGAATGAGGATACACTTAATATCTCTAACTCCTTAAGCTGCAGACACCCAGAAGCTGTACGTATGTGTGGAGAAACCATCAATATATGTGTACCTTGTTCTTGTACTCTTTTCTAACCTTCTTCTAGTAGCTCCTGTTAGAGGTAGGCAAGCAGGTTTAATGGACCACTGGTCTGAGACAATGTGGCAGTTTTTACTCTCTTATATCCCCAGCTTTGCTCTCTACAGTGCTGAGGCCCCATAGTACCATGAACGTCAGTCTGAGTGTCCTTCAAACATGGGACTTCATTTTCAAACAAGTATTCTTGTTTAAAAACTCAGACTGTAATGGCATCTATAAAGTCTTGCGCATCTCTTCCACTTGTCTTAGCTTCTAACTGAAACTTTCTCTCAGTGTCTGCTACAAAGCTGTGTTTTGGTTCTAGAAAGAAAACATGGCTGATGACACCCGGCAGTGCTGAACAGAACCAAGGACATTTGTATGTCTCTGCCAGGAGAGTGAAGAGGCTGGGGAGGCCGCAGGGAGCTGGGAGGGGACAAGAATGGGGCAGCTGACCCTAACTGACCAAAAGGGATATTCCATACCATATGACATCATGTAATATAAGGAAGGGAAGTGAGCGGGGAGGGCCCGTTTGCTTGGGGATTGGCTGAGCATCGGTCGCGGTCGGTGAGCGATTGCTTTGTACAATCACTTGTTTTGTATATAATTATCATTGCTTTTATTTTACTCTATTTTCCTCTTTCTGTTAGTAAATAGTTTTTATCTCAATCCACGAGTTCTACCTTATTTCTCGATTCTCTCCCCCATCCCAGCTGGGAGGAGGGGGGGGGTAAGCGAAAGGCTGTGTGGGGTTTCCAGGCCTGCCTGCTGAAACCAGAACACCACTGTACAAAACAAATACCAGAGTGCTCTCAAACTTGTATCTCTGCAGATTAGCCTCTGCTATTAGTTTTTCTGCAGTAAATTCCTCTCAAAAAAACTTTGTCTTGTAGTAGGAGAGAGCCTAGATTTTGACAGCTGCCATTTTCTGTTGATTATTCCCTACACAATTAATTACAAACACATCTGATAGTTCCTTTCAAACACATATTCAACAGCTATCACATGAACACAGCGCAGTTTCTGAACAGAGCTTTTCTCACAAGAGACTCATTGCTAAGGTAGCATGAACACTGCCAAAACTGAAGGCCAGGGGCCCTGTGGGGTGTGCTTATCCTGGTGAAAATCCATTTTATGAGTTTATGTCTATTAATACCAGCAAAACTGTTAATCTACAAGTGGGAAAAATGCTAAATACAAACTCTGTGAAGTAACAGCCATATTGCATGCATTGTGTGCGTACAGAGAAAAATGAAGTTGATTATTGACATTTTGCCTGAAAAAGAGACCATTGAAGGACTAATTTCTGGTAGTATTAAACATGGTTTAAGTAGATTTGACCCCCACAGATCAATTGCTGTTTTCTGGAACCAGATACCACATATGACATAAAAGCATTCCCACAGGAAATCTATTCTTCTTTACCCAAATGTCATTATCTAAAAGTGGATAAAGATTATTTGCATAGAGAACTTGAGGAAGATATTTTTCAGCTATTACGATGCCACTGGGATTAGCACTTTCAGAAGAGATGATTTCTTCTTCCTTTTATTTTTCTTTTAAATGGATGAAAAAGTCAGCTTCTCACTCTGGATTTTCTTTTGTTTTTCCTTTTTTTGCAGGTAAGAGTCAGCAAAATTTTCTGCTTTTCACGATTTTATTATAATGCAAGAGTATTGAAGACAATCATTCTTTTAGGACTGGGAAAAACAAAATATGTTTTTGTTCTTTTTTTTTTATTATTATTTTTTTTATTTTGAACCGATACCAGGAGTCATGCTGCAGAACACATATGCGTTTTGATGCTATGTAAGAAATATGGATATTGCTCACATCTCTACAGTGCAAAAAAATACCTTGGTCCTAGCAGTAATAGAAAAGATATCTTAGAAATCTGATGTGTGAAGGACCTCAGTAAATAACCTAACTGATTTTTTTGGTGACAGGAATCAAGCATACCTAGGCCACTGGCAATGTTTGTCAAATGATTCCTGAATGCCTTGAATGAAAGAGATCCTGTGTCATTTCTCTGCACCTTGACCAGAGACTCATCATCTTCCAAGTTAGAAAGCACATATCTCACTTAGCCAGTCCTTGGTGGAGGTTTCTTCTTGACCTTCTTTCAAGGGGTCAGCATACTCTTGTTTCACTGCAGTATTTCACAGCTTCACCAGTACTATGTGTGTAATGGCAGCCTTCCTTCGCAGCATCCTCATGCCCAGAAATAAGACTTTTTGGTTACCTTACATTTGCATATGCTTCCTTGATGCAATAAAAGACTTGCCAGCCAGTGCACAGGGACAGTGACAGGCTGGGACATGGGCACGTGGGTGGGCCAGGCTGGCAGGGCCTGTGGCCAGAAAGGGCAAGGCTGTGGGGAGCTGGCAGCTGGTTCTGCTGCTGCCTTTCTGGGGCAGGGGACAATGGCCCCATGGCTGAAATGGGGTCTGGGTCAGGGACAGCAAGTGCTGGCAGTGCCTCAGGGCTGGGAGACTTCAAGCTTTGCCACCTCTCCACCCCTCTCAGCTAGTGGTGCTTCTAGCACTAAAAGCTGGTGGATGGAATAGGCTTGCCCTGAAGCTCTTGTGATTGAGTTTCATATGACCCTTTGACATGATTGCTACAATTAACAGGCTCCTTTTACCTTTGTTTTGTGAGGTGGAGAGCTCAATTTTCCCAAGAGAGGAAACACCATCCCTTTTGGTGCAGTTACCAATGAGTCAATCCAACCTTGGAGATCACTAGGGTCACTTGTTCAAAAGCTCTTTACACAGATCACGAGACATGGAAAAGTGAAAGATGCCATACTGGTGGAGTATTCTTACAGCTATATTTTGTTTGAGGGGCGTCAAATTTCAGTGGTCTGTGAAAAACCCAAGCAACAGTTGGAAATGGGTGGACCGCATACATCCCAAGCACACCTGAAGGCATGACACTTGTCTGTACGCTTCTCAGATACTATCTCCTCCCCATGTCTTTTCGTGAAAAACTGTGGAAACTAAAGTTGAATGAGGAGGTCTTCAGGTGGTAAGGAATGAAGATTGTCAAATGTCTCTCCATTTCTGGATATTTTTTGGTCGTGCCAAATTTCTTTCAAGGTTTTACAGCATCTCTGGGACAAGCCATAAGAAAGAGACAAAAAGTTTTCTGTTCCAGGACATATTCAGACAAAACCAAGTGGCTTATCTTTTTGTTTGGACAAACAGAATGATTGAGTTTTTTTCAGCTCATAACATATTTGGTTTGATATTTGATAAACAATGTTGAAGAAGTGAAATTTAAACAACCGAATTCTCCCTCTTGGAGTGAAAGAACAAAAATTTTAAAATGTGGATCAGAACTGCTGAGAACAGAAGCACAGTTCCTCCTGCCCACTGGTATGGGTATGAATCACAGTCCTACCTGTGCTATTAAGGCAGGGGCAGATGAAAGTTGTCATGACTGCAGTGATACAGCTGCATGAATGAAAGCAGAGCCTTTCCAAAAACTTGATTCTTAAATTTCCAAAGTCGCAGATAAGGGTGAGACACTGTATGCTGTCAGCTGGCAATTACTATTTTGTTGCTATTTTTTTGACTTTGTTAGTAAAAATGAACTGGGAATTGTCTAAACTTCAAGCTTGTTGTTTACATTTACTCGAAAATAAATATCTTGCCTTTAGAGACTATTATATGTCTGCAAAGAGGACTCTTTTTTTTTTTTTTTTCCCTGATCTCACAAAAGTAATTTACCAGAATAAGATTTTTTTTTTCCTGGAACTGTGGTACTTAATCATTTCTAAGCAAATGTGGAAAAGAACTGTCATGTGTCCTTTGCTTTGTAAAGAACCATTAAGCTTTGGACCTATTAGCTTGTGTTTGGAGGTTTCATTTGGCGCTCTTTGTAGTTATATAATGAAATATTTATTGAAAAAGGAGTAACCGTTAAATCTCTTCCATCAGTAAACAAGCATCTCCTTCACCTTGTGAAAATCGAAGATGGACTGATCTGCAATTAAACGACAGTGGGTACACGTGTTTGCAGAACACATTTTGTCTGAAGAGTGTAACATCTGTTCTGCCTCTCAGATTTCCTCAAGGAATTCCTCTTTTAAGCTATCACAGTTTTACTTTCTGCCAAGGATTTTATTTATCACTCTGCTATGTTCAAAATTGCTAACCTGAGGTCCATCCAAACTGTACAAAAGTAACTACAGTATCTGCAATATTTTGTGCTTGGTTTTCTGTCTTAAAGTTTGTAAGCATCTGTTATCCCATAGGTATGTGCACAACTTGCATAAAAAATTCTCTTGTGCCCTATCTTGCTAGACACATACGGAATTCACTTGCTAATAGTGCCTGATTTCCTTTTAGGCACTTCTGTTTTACGATTCTTTAGAATTTTATATGTTGCTTCCATTCCCATACTAACTGACAGTGCTGCGATATTTTGTAGAGTTTTATTGTTTAATAAATATAAACCGGTTAGACTTAAAGTAATACTAACTTCTGGCAATTCAGATGCTTAGGAGAGTCCCAGAGGCTTTCAGTGCATGCCCGTATCAAATTATTTCTATAATAATGGGTTATGATTTATCTTTTCTACATAGTACTTTTCCTGTATGTTGTTGAACAAATTGGCTTCTAAATACTTATTAAGAGAGTGGTTATTAAAAGGATTCAGCACCCACCTACAAAAAGATGATTTTCAAGACCTTAGAACCTCACCTTTGCAGAATATCATCTTTTCAAATAAACCCAGCACCCAATGCCAGATCCTCAGAAACCCGAGTACCTTTTCTAATGTCTAACTTGGAAACGAGCACTGCTAAATCTGTTCATGTGCACCTTTTCTTTGGCATCAGACTCCCAGAATACAATGTGTAGTCATGGATGAAAGATAATTTACAATGCTGACTTAAACACATTCAAAATAAGTCCTGGATTCCAAACAAATATATTTTCCCAAACACGGGAATCACCTGCAGCTCTGACAGTCTAAGTCTGTATTTCATCTGAGTGATTTCTGACCCAAAAGTTAGTAGACAAGGCAAGGGAGTCTCGTGTAAACTCCATGGCTGCCAACACACCTGGACCTGACCTCTAAAATATTTCAGCTGTGGCTCCTTCTCAGTGTCACCGTCAATCTCAGTATTTGCCTTGTCTGGGGAAGTACAGGAAATGAAGATTTAGGAAGAGGTGGAAAGAAGCATAGAACTGGTGTTCCTTTGGCGAGATATCCCATTGTGTGAGCCCATGATTCTCACTGTAATTAGCAGGTGTAACTTCCTACCTGTTCCTCTTTACCAATCCAGGAGGAAAACGTAACCCTCAGAAGCCAAGAAACTAAACTCTGGCATTAAGAATGTCAGGTCTAGGTTTCCTATTTAAACTTTTCCCTGCATCTGGGGCAGTCTTTTATCTGTCACATTAAAGACATTGTTTAAAGAGGTTGTTTTAAAAATAAATAATAAAAAAAGCCCCAAGCAAGCTCAGCAATAAATTCTATTTATATGTTTTCCAAGACTTTATTGAATTCTCTGTAACTCAGTTTGTATTAGTATGTCAAAAAGCAGTATCCTTAAACCTTTGGAATCCTGAACTTTTCTATCAGAGGGAATATCCAAAGATTCAGACATGATGTTTCCATCCTAGTTGTAGAAAGCTGTATGTACACCAGTAATGTTCTCTGTACTGCTCTTTTGTGAGATGCAGAAAGCACTAGTTATGAGATTAAGGACAGAAAGGTTAGATTCAGTTTTAACAGAGTATTAACCCAGTCCATAGGCTGGAACTCACCACTAGTCTGACAAATCTAGCTAATTAGTGGATTTAAGGCACCAGGGGTATGGCCTACTCTGTTTGCCTTCATCCATCTTCATTACAAACATCTGTGGTTCAGGAGGAATGGAGAGTGAAAGTTGAGGTGACAGTAGGATCAAAGAAGTATCTCAGCCGGAGAGCCTCCTGGTTCCTGGAACCAAGCTACACTCCTCCCTGTGCCTACAAAGAGAATTGCATCCACTGCTGCATATGATGTCTAAGGCCTTTGTATGGACTTTTTAGTTCATGCACCTTGGCTGATCTTTAAAGGCACGAAATAACAGAAGAAAATCCAAATTTTTAACTTTTTTTTTCCTTTTTCATGTTTTAGAATGCCAAAGCAGATTTCAGGTCGCCTAAACATGAAAACTGGGAGCTCTTCATTTGTACAGCATGGGGAGTAAAACATTGATGTGCCCAATTCTCATGTTGAACAGATAAATATGCTTGCTTAGCTATTTCCCTCTCTCTCAGTATGTTCTACATCTGTTAGTAATGAAATTGATTGCAGAAGAAAACAATGTTTCTGAACTCTGAAGCACAGTGTATAGAGAAAAATCTTCTTTTAAAGGATAACATGCTGCGCTGTCAATCCGTCCTCCTCTCCTCTCATGTTTAAGGACAGCTGATTTCAAACTGCCTCCATCTTTAGTCTCTAAACAATCCTTTTGCCAGGAGAACAGGAAGACGGTGACTTGTATAATGACATTCATTATTTTGTCTGTATTTGTTAAATAGGATTTCTGTAAGCGTTCTTATTCATCACAAATTTGCAAATTGAGAGGAAGCACCAGTTATTTAGTAGCTTCATAAACATTGTTTCATTTCCTGATCTTGCTCACTGCTGAGTCTGATCTTTCATTTTGCTTACCACCCACCACCTGTGCTCTGGGTACAGCTACCCAGGAGAAAGGCCATTCAGCTCCCAAACCTGGCTTCATACATCAGTTAACTGCATTTTTTGTCTTGGCCATGCACTGCAGATCTGAAATGAATCATGAGGAGCTGGATAAAAGCAATTTGGAATAGGATTTGTTGTGTGGAGTTCATCCACCTGGACTTAGAGAGGGACCTCTGGAATCTCCAAAAATAAATGATGAGATTGTGGAACAATATCAAGCATTTATGACAGCATAAATGCCAATATTGAGAAGAAATGGTTGATGCTGTCATTCATGCATCCACAAATGTGTTTTCTTCCTCATTTTACTCACATGCAGCTGCATGTTCTCCCTAATTAGTGAATTGCCCTCAGGTTACTCCCCCAGACAGATCTAATCTGTGTCTGTCCAAAATGACTAAACTCTGTCCCACATTAAAGATGTAAAAGGCCACAAATTACTTTCTTGATCTTCCCAACTCAAAAATTGCTGCTACTGGATGGCATTCTCTCCATGTGGCATTCAGGGTGATTTCATCACCTCAGGGCTGAGGCTTTCAATACAAGTGAAGAAAAACATCCACTGCTGAAAAGTTTCTCAGTTCAGATTCCAGTTCAACAGAAGAAACATTCACTTCAGGTTTAAGCTCATAATAACGTTATGAATTGCAATAAAATGTGTAAATATACAGTTCTTTCATCTTTAAAGCGCTTTATAAATATCAACCAGTCTTTCCTGAGAACAGTTTCCAAGTGAAGTTATGTGATTAAGATGAAAGGTCAACATATTGTTACAGAAAGGTATTTTTTCCAAACCTTATCATAAAAAGCTGTGTGCAATTAGCATATAAGGTGAAATACGGATAAGTGCATGTCATCTTTAATACAAATTGACCTCCACTGCAGTTACAAGAATAAGCATGTACGCAAATTTAATGTGAATTTTACTGTTTCTTTCTTACATAACTAGGTACTGTTTCCTCCTTAAGGCCTCCAGGAGGATTTACAAGCTTGTAGATAAGAGACAAAATCACCTTATGCTCTTCTGTCTGGTATGAAATAGAGCATCAATGGTACTTGGTACTCTGAGGAATTGGAAATGATTGTGCTGAATGTGAATTCCCCACAGGAGCGCAAGCAACAGAAATGCTTATTTATAGAAGTTGAAGGGGGAAAATGTCCATACAGTTTGATCTCTGTTTCCAGCATGAGCACTGCAAGTAGCTCACACCGTGGTAATACTGCTGGTAGGCTGGCAGGTACAGATTTGGCTAGAGACTTCGGGCCTGCATTTTGCAGAAAACTTTCTCTATAATGTCTATCTGGAATTTGCCACTGAGAACAAGCCTTATTAAACCCCAAAATCTCCTCCGCATGTATCAAAAAAACCAGAACAAACAAACAAACAAAACCCACACTTGTACGGCAAAGCTGTCTGGTGAAAGAGACAGAGCAGCAGAAGTGGAGATGTTGACTTCATCTCCCACTTTAAGACCAATTTCACTGTATTTTTTTTCCCTGTACAGGAACAGCAATCTCTATTGTGCCTACAGTTTCTCATTTATCTCTATCCTCTCTGTTCAGATCGTGAAGTCTCTGGATGAGAGCTGTTTCAAGCAGGTGCACACAGTAC
Source organism: Penelope pileata (assembly GCA_013396635.1). Taxonomy (NCBI): domain Eukaryota; kingdom Metazoa; phylum Chordata; class Aves; order Galliformes; family Cracidae; genus Penelope; species Penelope pileata. The sequence continues at coordinate 85,231 of WBMW01005920.1, forward strand.
CTACTGTAATACACTGCCCATTCTGGCCGGTACGTTGTGATTTAATCATAATGTGAAAAAAAATGTGAGGGGAACACTGAGAAACTCTCTGTCAGTGTGATAAGCTAATACTGGGAGAACATTTGCTGTTCTTCATTAATTTTAGAGTGAAGTAAGTGAGAATTGTGAATGGAACTCATCATCTGACTGTTTGGAATGCATGAAAGCTTTTGCTGGTTTCAGAAGTTTGCTTTTCAAATATCCTTTGATCAAGTCATGTATGCAAGATAAAACTAGAACTTCTTAAAAATAGAACAGAAGCGAGTGAGTTCTGGTGAATGGTACTTAGAGAATACGTGTGGTTTTTGCATTAGAAATAACAACAAAAATTGCCTGCTTGGGAGAAACAAAGGTAACGCTGCAGTTTTCCAATTTCTGAACCATTTCCCTGCTCTTGTAAAAGGTGCCTTGAATATCACAAACTTCACAGCTGGCAGGCTGGTAGCCTGTTTTTTTTTATCCAGTTTGATTGGCAATTCTTAACTGTCATTACAGCATGTCATCCTGCAGACTGGCTGCCGCTGTATATTTCTCCTGCTCTAATTGTGTTTGGATTTCTGAGAAATAACTACAGTGTAAAAAATTTTGGACATCAAGCAGTCACCCACTCTTAGGACAGTGCAATCAACCCCCTGGGAAGATAACACAGGAAAGCTTGATTGCTGGTGTTTTCTCTTCCAGGTCACTGCGCGGGGTGAGGCCTCGAAGGTGGGTATTTTCCATTTTGTTTCTTTTTCTAGTCGTTAAAGAGGCCAGCTTAGTCATGTCCTTATTTTAGACTTTTCCACATGATCCAGAGTTAATGCTCCTCGATGCAGAAAATTCCATATGGATCCTTTATGTTCTTCCAAGGTTAGTATGTTGCAGACCTGGCAGAGTACTTCAGAGTTTGCTTTGCACTAAGTTGAGGTGATCTTGCTTCATTGTTGGTCATATTATTTTAATCCTTAAAAGGAAAAAAAAGTGAAGTTGATTTGTTTTATTATGGATTTTGTTTTTTTATACAATTATGTCTTAAGATATAGTTAAGAGGATGTTCTTCAGTGGTTGCCTTTGAGTTTATGGTATCAAGTCAAAGCACTAAAACCCTTTTGGGACGTGTTATTGCATACCATTGGAAAGTAATTGTTATTGACAGGTATCAGAGCTGGTCATCAACCTGAGCTCCAAAGTCTTTATGGACTGAATTGGTTCTGAGCATCTGAAATTTCACTTTTACAAGCTATCCGAACAGGCTGGTTATCTCCGACTGCCAAGGTATTGACGCAAGCTGTAGATTGCCCTCTTGTTAGAGATTAAAACTCTTTTCAAAGCATCAGCTGACCCAACTTTTATCGCTCGCATGATTATTGCTGGAAGCAGGATATTTTGGTGCAGAGTGACTAATTTTTAGCTACTAACATCTTCGATGCTTCCTCTTGAATGATTGTAAAAGGCTTTTTAAATACAAAATAAGCGGATGGTTGGCACTATTCCAAACCAGTGGGCTCTTACTGTAATACCAGTTTCTCTCAGTGCAAACCGTGTAGCACACGATTCATTCTCAGCAGTACCAGCACCAACATCTTCTAGATTTTTCATTCTTAACTGCATGCTGCCGTGTGGCCAGAGCTGTAAGTCATCTCCAAAATGTGGAAGTCTGGTAATTTATAAACTAATTGGCTATTTTGACTTGCAAATTCCTGTGCTGCAATTGCTCTATATGAAGCATTTATACAAGCTTTACATTAATGAGATGATCAGAATGAGAGCCGAGAGAGAAGTTTCAAAAGACAGAGCTCAGAGTACTCACTCCTTCTAAGAAAAATGACTTACCTAATTGCTGAGAGATGAAAGAGGTGAAAGTGGTGCCATGACCATATGTTCTCCCAAAGACAACAATGGCAGCAATATACTTGAATTGTATGAGATGGGCAGGTTCCTCTCTGTGGCAACTTGCCTCTTAACATCCTCAAAAGCAGAGGAAAATCTGTGTTAGAAAAATCAGCTTTCTGCATCCTGTCAGCCAGCGCCAGCACGCTGATACCTGTGGATAAGGGGTAAAGGAGAAGAGGAAGAAAGTTTCCAAGAGAGAGTTGAACGCTTGGTGGCGTGACCTGAGCCATGACCACCGTGTGCTATTGGGACTTGCACTCCTCTTGATATCTCAGTTAAATTTTCCCTACAGCAATTTTATATTAGTACTGATGCAAAGGTCTATGTATTTGAATATTCTGTTTGTGAAGAATATGTTTACAAATCGCCTTAAAATTGTTGTGGGAATTGATCTCTTGACACGTTTTCTTACTCATGTGATTACAGAGTGTATCTCTCTGAAGCCTGAGAGTAGACCAGCTCTGGAATACTCAAAAAGCAAAATGAAGAAGTGTCTCCCAGAGTTTGAAGACTCAAGTACTTTTAAAGGCAACGGCTGTCAATGTTTGCTTTTGTGTTGACAGAATCCTTTTAAAAGGTTTTGCGGTGCGAAAAGCTCCTTTTAGTGGGTTTTCATAATGCATCGGGAGAGAACAAGAAAATGTTTTTCTCACCGTGACTGGCCATGGAACTGGCTGGGAACATCACGTATCCAAGCCGGGAGGCAATTTCCCATGCGACTCATAGGCAGAGCTGTGGGATGGCTGTCACAGCTGTTCCCCTGCCTTGGGGACCTCAGGGTTCCAAGCCCTCCTCTGGGTGACTCAGGCCCCTTAATGTGCCTGAAAGTGGTACACGGGGCGAGGGCTCGCCCCTGCCCTAAAGTGAGGGATTGGCATCTCCATGGACTGCAGGAGGCAAAGTGCTTTTATTCTGCAGGCGTGGAGCAGCAAGAGGGATGGCATCGCCCTGTGCCAGCTGTAATCCAGCAGCCACAAGGTGGCACGAAGGCTTTGCACTTCCTCTGCAAAGCCATCAGGTAGCAGCTGGCTGACTGCTCCCGCTGCATGCCAACCCCCCCGGGGCTGCAGATCTGTTAATGGGGGCTCTTAGGGTTTCCATTCAGATGCCTGATGGGAGAGACACCCCTTTCTGTCTTTGTAGGGTCAGTGGTGTTTGAAAAGCAGCCTTGCAAACACAGCACAGCACCTCGGCTGAGGCAGCCGCAGCGCCTGCTGGTGCAAGCACCCACCTGCCTGCCACAGGTCTTGTGTAGCAGGGATGTGAGAGCCCAAACGAGCAGCAGATGTTCTCTCTGCAGCTTTTCTAACATTGCTGCTCTCAACCTACTATACAACACACACAACAGCTCACAAAATGTGAAAAAGCACTGACACATGAGGCTGCAGTTGTTTTCTGCACTGAAACATAGGTGAGACCGTGATGGGAAACACCTTGCAAATGTATCCGTCTTCGGTGTGTGTGTCATAGCCAGGTCATACGTGGTGACTGTGACATCCAGTAGGTGACAGCTGGCTGGGGGTGGACAGGATGGGATGGGGTGGATGGATGCATCTTGTACTGCTGTGGAGTTTGCTGAGGTGAAACTGAGTCATGAGGATGTGGCAGAGAGAGAGGGAATCTGAGGCTGGGTTATTAAAAAGTTTATCATGAGGCTTCTTTGAAATGCATTTACGTGAACTCTACTGTTCTCTGCGCAATACTGCTTCTGTCAGAGCCAGAGTTTTCCCTGTAACATACTTCTAAGTACATTGTTTGAATGATGGTTAGGGGTCCCCATCAGAGGGACAGCTTCTGCTGGACCCCTTGCGAGAACAGTTTTTACCCCTAGGTGGTCTTCCTTTCACCTTTGCCTTAACATTTCACGTACAAGGCCATCTGAGGGTGTAAGATAATGTGAAATAAACAGTTCCTACACCTGGTGTTATGCAGGTTGCATTAACAGCCGGCTCCTGAGGAAGTCAGGAATTCACCAGTCTCATTTGTTACATTTACATATTTAAAACTTGAGTTTCTACTCAGGACTCCAGGCCACACAAGGATGCTAGCAGCAAGCAACAGTCTGGGGATGCAGCGCTCAGCGAGAGCACGACAGCGGCTGTGAGTTAAAGCAGCAGCAAGTGCTTCTGTGCTCACAGGTCCCTGAGGAACTGAAAAGCAGCACTCGACTGCACTTCACTCCTTTCATAAAAACTTCACAAAGGAGAACCCACATCCCCCTTACCTTTTCCCCATTTCTTGCTAGTTAAAAAAATAAAAAAAAGAGGTTTAATATTTCTGTGACCTTTCAGTTTTATATTGCCTAACTGGAGCAGAGAAGCTATTTTCTTCTTCACGATGAGCTTCCCTTTCACTGCAGGCTCATTTAGGCTTAGGACTAATGTAGCACAGCACAGAATACCACAAGGATTTGAGGTTTTGCAGTGCCGTTCCTTGTTAACCATTCCTAAGTTCTTATAACCACGACTCATACATTCTGGGGTGTTTGGCTCCTGTCCTTTGTTATCTATAGAAATACAGAGGAATGATTCTAAGTGTTTACTATAGGTTTATTTTAAACCAAATGCAAGCCCTAAAAACAAGAAGCATCAATGGACATTACCCTTTTCTTCACATCCTAATATCAAGCTTATGCTTTTAGTATGTGGATCCATGCTTGGAAACTTTTGCCATCTTTCTAATGTGCTGACATTACCTGGTGCTGTGTTCCAGAACAGCAGTGCTCACGATTTTTCATTAAGAAAAATATGAGGAAAACTCGTGATTCAGCTCTCCCTGCTGCCTCTTCTTCCCCCAGGAAAACCAAGGAAGGACACCAACTATATTGAGTGTAATGACTAATAGCACTGTTCACTAATCAACACTGGAAGGTGGGGAAAGATTTCTTCTGAAGGACAGTTTTTGCTCAGTTGCAAAGTCTCCTTTGATTACCTTGTTCTCTGAGAATGAGTAATGTGGTTTTAATTATTTTTAGTTTAGTTCAAGGTTATTAATCATCTTCAAGCTAACAACTACAGAAATTCATCAATGTTTCCTGTCATTCACCGAAGATTTTCTGTTTTAGATGAACAGTTTTCTTTGCTGTTCTAAATGATGCTGATTTCTACCCAGACCGGTGAAGGCCACCACTCAGTGATGGCTATTTTGGGGGTGGGATGGAACTCTCTTTAACTAAAGTCACCCTTATAGAGGCTGAACACTGGACTTCCCTGAATCCGTGACAGAACCCATCAGTGGCTATTTACCTTACAGATTAATGGCATTGTGGGTTTGGAGGCAAGGGGATGTGCAGCTCCTGAGTAGCAAACCCACACTGCTGACAAATCTTGCAGTCACATTACCAGAGGTGATCCTCTGACCTCGCTGAAGTCAATAGAGTTTTGCCTTTGACGTCGGCGGGGTCAGGTGTTTATTTTAGAGCTATTCTGTCTTTTAGCTATGTGCTCCCAAGGAAATAATTCAAGTTGCTCTATTCATGCTGTACTGGGTAAAATAAATAGGTTATATTTATAAATGCATGCCTTATAAGAGCATTGTGAGGCTAGCAGTAATGCTTTTGGATGAAAGTTATAACTGTAGAATACCTTATAGTGACGAAGCACCCATAAAATGAGTCTGGGCATGTCATCAGCAGATCACGTGAACATTGTCTTTCATCCTAACTCTGTGACGTGGACATTTTAAGAAAGTTTTCTCAGTACTGAACAAATATTTTCCTGTTTCATAAACAAAACTTTAAATTTACATACCTGTATTTACCTTGTATTTCAAGCTTTAGGGTAATTACATAAAAATATTCTGCATTGGGAATGAGAAGAAAGAAATGGAAGATGTGGAAGTGAACGGTACATAAGAAACAATCCCTGGTTCAGAACAGAACTGGCAGAACTGATCTGAGGAGATACAGTCAGTGTTCAAAACAGAGTTACTTACTTCCTATAGATGAGATGTTTGAGTAGATCATGTTCCCGACAACAGCTTTCTTTTGACTGCGATGAAAATATTTTATTTTTTCACACTGAGATAAGTGAAACATATAAAGGTATGTCCCTTTGGAGTTCTCATTAAAAGCAAAGCCAAAAGCTAAGCAACCTTAAATTGTTACCATTAGTTAATGGGATAATGTTATTTCTGTAATTCCTTGCTCATACATCCTGTCTTTTGCGTTTCAGAGCAAATTCTTGTCACCTCTAGATTTCAAATCAGAGAAGATAATGAAAGATATTTATCCAGGGGTAAAACACTCACTTCATACAGTTAAAACAAAACAGATGCATACATTTTAGAGCAATTTCAAACCTTGCTGAGGCTTAGAAGAAAGCTGTTTTCATTGTAAAGTGAAATATCTCAGAGAATCACCCCAAATTATATTCAATTAACTCCTTTTTCTAAAAGCCCATAGGATTCAAATGCAAAGTCAATAATATACTTACACTTGGTAGCAAGAAAGCCTCAGGAAAAGGAATTACACTAGAGTGCAAAAATCATATTAAAGTTTCAGGGTTTTAAACATATCCACAGAGTAATATAGTTTATTATTTCAGCCACAGTGGTTACTGTGGACAAATCCAGTTTCCTCTGGAGATTCGAAACAGATTTGAGGGCTGAAAGAGAAAGTTCAGTCCCGCAATGTGCTGGCAACCTCTCGTTGTGTTGAGCTCTGTAATCTGCGTAATTCAAACAGGACCAAAGGCAACAGTATTTACATAATGAGCCCAACAGACACATATCTGCAGCTAAGAAATCACACAGGAGTTTCTGCAGACAGCCCTCATTCCTAATGAGAAAGGTCAATAAATCTCGTCCAGTTCAGTCTGAAGTCAGTGAGAGCCTTTCCTGTGGCATTACAAGGGTCAGAGACTGATTTTTGACATTACAAGAGGCCATTACAAACATCTCGTCTGACCTTTGCATAAAGCAGGCCAAGGAATTTTGCTCAATAGCTCAAGATCTTTCAGAAAGACAGCAAGCCTGACTTTAAAGATTTTTGAGTAATGGAGATGGTAATCCAATTTTGTATAAGTGATTAATTGCCTCAGCTGTTACAGAAATACATTTTATTAGAGGATAGAGATGGATCAAGGCCGCAAAGACACACAAAAGAAATTCTTTGTGCTTTCTTTAAATATAAAAAATAAGAATCACATATTTTTTTTTAGGTTAAGTAGACCCAAGTACTTTAGTGATGTTACATGAATAAAATAACCTTAAAAATAACCCTAAGAACAGTGATGCTACCTTATAATTACAGCCTTTGGCCCTTAAGCATGCCCCACTGGGTTCTGGGGGGTGGTCACACTGTTCGGTTATGGCATGTTTTGGGGTCCGGGCAGCCCAGAAACTGCAGCTAAATGCAAGTGGGTGCTGAGACAGCCACCAGTATCCCACAGCCGGCGAAGTGGTTGTCGGTGGGCGGCTGCATATGAAGGAATCCGGCCCACGGCCTAGGTGGGCACAGCATCGCGCCAATGTCCCGGTGCTTCCTGCAGGCCCAGTTGCAACAGCAGCCCAAGAACATGTTGGCTGCAGGTCCTGGTGTCTGTCTGTCCTGCCTGGGCACCCTGGGGTGCACAAAGTGCCTGGGAATATCTTATATTCCCTTCTCATTTTCCTTAACGAGGCAGCCTTTGCGATTCTGTCACCGCAAGATGTGGCTCTGACTGAGATTCACCAGGCTCTGTGTGAACAGTCTCTGTCACCTTCGGCGCGGTTAATTGCAATTATTGAGTGGTGCCCAGCCCACCCTACTGCAGTGGGGTCAGCCCTCATCCCTTCCCTGTGGGGTCAGCCCTCACCTGCCTCCCCAGGCTGCTGCACACAGCCCCGCTCCATGGGCAGGATGGGGCCATGCTGCCAGGATCCTGTGGCTGCACGACAGTCCTCTAGCACCAGCATCGCCAAATCGGTGTTTTGTAATAGGCCGCACGCTGCTTTGTAATAGGAAAATATGGATGATTCTATTTATTCTCTCTGCCTCCCGCAATGGTAAGAAATGTTCTAATTCATTATTAATTTGTTCCAACTATTTCTGGTAATTCTAAACCATGAATAACTTTAGCGATGCCATTAGCGATACCTCAAAACTACAGATGGGTTTTAGGTTCTGGGCACAGGCATAAGGCAGCCCCTCTCTTTTAATGGTGTATCCAAAATCCTGTCACAACTGGGTATGTAACCTGCCATATCTGCTGCTCACACTGGGCTGCAGCTTTGTCACAAACAACCTGAAACACAGAGAAATCGTGGCTGTTATTCGTCTGGTGTAAAATATTGTAGCTCAGCAGCACTTATTCCATCTGTTTAAGGATTTATTCTCCCCTGAACATGGGACCAAACGGAAATGAGAGCGGCAGCAGGCCTACGCCTGAGACTTTAATCCTGCCCAATCGGCTAGCAAGGCCTGCAGCGACATTTTGTAGGGCACTGGCTTCAGTCTAGGGTAGGCCCTTGGAACATTAAAATCTTCAAAAGTCAATTTTATGGTATTGTTCACCTTTCATAATATACTTCTCTGCTGTCCAAAGGATTGATCAAACAGTTGTTAGAAAGGGTGAAAGAAAGTAACATTTTTATTCCCCTGTAGAATACGAGTTTAGCCAGGCGAAAAATGGGAGACTATAAATGCATCTATTGGTCCTCCAAGGAAATCAGCTGTCACGTGCATGGCGTGGTGGCACCTCCTCGTGCAACCAAGACCGCCGTTAGGCCTTTCATTCGTCTGAAAAGTGCTCTTGCCTTTGTGTTATGACAGGAATGACTTCCTTCGCATCTGTGTGTCGCGGTCACTTGTTTCACTGTATGGGGGGGAAGGATGCCCATCATGTCGGGCCGAGCGCCAAGCTGCTGCGTGGCAGGCTGGCAGGGTGCTGACAGACCGCTGCCTTTGTCACCACAACACGAGAGCAGGGATGAGAGCGGGGTGGCTCCACCTTGAACGCCCACGCTGCTGGCCTGAGGAATGCTGTGGTGGCTCATCACTTCAGAAAAGAAAAGGAAAAAAAAATGCAGCTCTTTTTCTCAGAAAATACTTGAGAATGGGCTTCAACTGCTTGCTTGGAAATAGAGTTAAGGTGATAAAAGGCAGTGAGAAATTATTGGAAAAGTCCTCCCAAAGAATTCGCTGTGGGATGCAGCCAGCTAGCACTTGTGAAGAGCGGTGAGGGCCAGCAAGCGAGGCTTCTGACTCAGACCAATGCTTCTCCTCCCCCCCTGGGATTTTAGGCTGCCTTTGTGCCTCAAATCCTTCCTGGTACATGTCTCGAGGGTTGCAGCCCAAGTGTTGTTCTTGCTTGTTGCTCTCGGTTTTTCCGTAGCTTGTGCCTCCTCCACAGAATACCCCCGCACGGATGAACTTTCTGAATAACAGCTCTGTTCTTTGAGCAGATGCAGACGTGTACGGAGCTCATCAGCAGAGCAATGGGCTCCCCCACCCACCTCCATAAGATGGAAGGCCTGGGGAAAGGCAATAACAAGAAGTTGATAAATCCACAGAGGTGAGAGAGAGGCTGTAGGGCAAGAAGTATTCATTCCTTTCTGTATCAGTAGAAAAACATATAACCTTTCATGATATAATTACATAGCCCATGTTCATCAGTCTTCCAGGTTCCTTTTAAAATTTGCAGCAAAGGTGGAGGACACATGGAGAAAACATGAGCAGAGCGTCTACTCCTCCAGCAAGTGTGCGTGAGGTGTCACCTGGCTTTACAGACTGATAAAGCTCCTGACGGTTTGATAGATTGCTCTTCTTTTTAACTAAAAGTATGCATAAATAACACAAAAACAAGAGGTTTTCAGAAAAAGATACCCATCATGGTAGGCGATGAAATGTTTCATCATGTGCTTTAGAGCAGTCAGTCCCACTCAGGCTTAACGAGGCTCAGAGGCTGTGAGCTCTGCTGGAAATGCCTGCAGAATGTTAATGCTCTAGTTAATAAAATAGGTATTTAAAATAGCATAGTCAGGTAAATTAGGAGGCCTAATTTAAGCCGAGAGGAGAAAGGCGAAGGAAATTCTGCCAGTGGAAAACCTACTTTCCTCCAGATGCTGCCTTACGAGTTTGCCTTGAAGGCAAGCATTAGGAACGTGAAACCCCTTCCAGCCTTGAGTTACGTACAGAGTCATCCAGAAATGTGCTTAGATGTGGAGGCCAGATCAAAACCTTTATTTATTCAGCCTAAGCCTTGGTCATACCATACACATATCCATGCTGCGTGCACACACACGAAGCACACTGCAATGCCGTGAGAGTTTTATTGCTGTGAATCACAGAGTCATAGAATCACCTGTGAGTTACTCACTAATCCTGAACGAGTGTCTGGAAGCTGTATTTTTGCACACCATCCCGGCATCAACCCTGTGGAACATCATAACAACAACAATAATAACAAGAACAGTAATAACAATAATAATAGTAATAATAATAATAAAACTCATAAGAACAAAGCCAACTCAACTGCCCCAAGCCCGGCACCCCCCCCCGGACAGCGGGGCTCCCTGCTTCCCCCTTCCTTGCGCTCGACGGGGCCCTCTCGACGGCGACGGTCGCAGACGCGCAGACGCCGCGCGGTGGCGCTCTCCGCTCACGGACGCTCCGCGCCGGTTCCGCGCCCGCGCAGCGCCCGCCGCCGGGGGAAGCCCCTCCGCGGGAGCGGCCCCACAGCGAGGCCGCGCCGGGTCCGTCCGCCAGCAGCGGAGAGGGGCTCGGGGAGCAGCGTCCCGCTGCCCGCGGCCGTTCGGAGGGCAATCATTCACCGGCGCTAAATTTCTTTTATCTCCGGAAAATCTCGCAAGCGTAAACGCCCGTAATAGCGGTGTAATTGTCCGGTGTTTTTTTTTTTTTTGTTTTT
>WBMW01005920.1:112117-153930 GCA_013396635.1 Penelope pileata
ACCCAACCCAACCCAAGTCAACCCAATTCAATCCAACCCAACCCAACCCAACCCAAACCAGCTCAACCCAGCCCAACCCAACCCATCTCCTGTTGCTATCTGCTTGCCGTAGGACTGGACAAAATCATTTTCTTCAGCTCTCCCTCCTCCCAAGACTTTCTGTGGGTCAGTGACTCTCCTGTCAGATCAAGGGAATCATGCAGGTTATGTGGCAATACAAATTGTGTGAAATCCATCCTGCTTCTCCTCCAAGAGGTGTCTCCAAGCTGTAACAAGGGAAGACTGGCACTCTTTCTCCATCAGTGAGTTCCAGGACTGTCTCCTCCACACCATTTTTCTGGCTGGGACCTCACGTATCAGGAACACTCACAGCCTCTTCCCAGCACAGCCCAATAGATGGCTATTACAAGGCACAGACCATTTCTGATACAAATCAAATAAGCTGCTTTTATACAGCTTCTATGGATTTTATTTTATTTTATTTTTTTCTGGGGCAATAAATACCTAAAAACAAACAATTAAAAAGATTGTCCCAGACTCTTTTAGACTGTGCTTGTTCAATGACTTCTGGTTTCCCTAGCTGGCTGGGTGCATTGCTGCGTTTTGCATCAGGGAAGAGTCATGGCACAGCTAAGAGGTGATTAAACCAGGGACCTCGTGTAGCGTGCTGTATACAGACAGGTGGAATGTTTAAACCGAAAGGAGGCTGTTTTCTGATTACATTTGACTTTGCTATAATAAAATGCAGTTATGTTTTATAACAGTTTCATTTTATTCTAGTTATGCTGCAATGACAGCATTATTACAACACTGTTTATGCTCCTTGCTAAGCTTAGTCATTGTTTAATCTTATAAACAGAGAGTCAGCTTCATGCCTGCTACTTGTTGCAGCTCATGCTCCTGAGCCCTACCACAGCTGGAGGTACCACGAGATGGTGAGCTAAAATCAACCATTAAAATCAGTCTGGCAGGGGAGCCCCATACGATCGTCACTGCCCAGTAGAGCTGGGCACTTTGAGAAAACAAAACCACTGAAACTTGTCTCGATGAGTAACTGTTAATTATCAATTAGCAGCATCCAACAGGAGTGCAACTGCAGTGCACGGTTGGTCAGTACTTTACTCAGCCTTAGTTTACTAATAATGATGGTGTTAATGTGAGTAGAGCCATGAGCAAAATGCCACTCAACGTGAGTGAGTTTCATCAGGATCTGACCCTGTCTTGTTAAAGATGACTTTTCCAGCATGTGCAGTCTTTTCATCTTCTAGATCAGTGGTTCCTGAAGGGTGGGCTTCAGAGTAAGAAAGTCACAATACGTAGCTTCAGAGTGAGCTGCTCTCACTCTGGTAAGATAAATGCCACCTTTTGTACACTGCAGTTTCTGTTCACTTTTCTCCACTCTCCTCCTGCCTCTGCTTTGACCTAGCCTGAGTCATTCTCTGCATGGGAAGCATTTCTTCCTGTGGGCACACATATGACTGGGGTTGTGTACCGATAAAAGGGGTATAATGTGTCCTCTGACTCCGCAGTGAAATGCTTCTGACTGGAATTAGGATGCTTGGTATTGCAGTGAAGACACAAACCAGCGGGATTGTGCTAGATTCCCCTGCTATAGGTGGATGCCAGGTGGAAAAATAGCCTTTAAATAACAATAAAGGTCTCATATGAGGAGCAGTCGGGCACAGTGTGGGAGTGTGAGGTAAGAACAGAGTCTCTGAAAGCTATGCTGTACCCTCCATGCAGACCTTGAGAGGGAACCAAAGACGAACAACTTGGCTCCTCCACATTTGAGCCGTGAGAAATAGAGACCAAGTTTCTGCTCAGCTCTAATGGCAATAGCTTAAGAGCATGTGTATGGACCAAGACAAATGTCTCACCCAGCTGCCTGTTTCTGATGGTGGTCAACAGTACACGAAAAGTCTATGAATTAAAGCACGTGGAAGGACTATCTTTGCTGAAATGAACATCTGGCCTTCAGAAAATTAAGGACATGCCATGCTGTAACCCGCCTTTACATCACTGTTTAACAGACCTATATTGACCGCCACAGATTTGGTGGCTCTTGTATTTTTTACTTCTCATGTACCAGGCACATTTTGATTTTTGTTTCTACAACAATGCCTCTAGAAAAAGCAACATTATAAAGCATTGTATGCTAACTTGTTTTTGTTTTCCGTACTTCTCCAATGCCTGAGTTTGAAGTTTCAGAGTGAATTTTTGCAACTAAGCCACAACTAAACCAAACAATGTTTCAGGATACTGTTGTAATACAAAGCCGTATATTTGAAACCCTGCTTCAGCTGGTTCAGCAACTTCCCATGACCTTCCGGTGATTATCTTGGAGCAATAAAAAATCATGTAATTTTTCACGCAATCTGAGACTTTCAACAGCTTGACTGAAAACTTTGTTTTTATCTCGAACTGTTCTCTTTTCACACATATAGACACACATTTGTACAGAAGGTAGCACAACCACCTAGGCAAAAGCAGATATTCTTAAAATACCCATCAAGATTCAGAGTACCCTGGGAATGTCATATGTACTACATTATTTGTTCATTGGATGTGCTATGCACCCATTCACTACTTCTCTGAAGCTCATTGAGAGCTGCTGGTGCTTGCTTCAAATCACAACTGAAATCCTTTCAAGTACAAAATTCCCCCTGGCTTTTGATGGCTTTCTGTGTGTGAAGCAATCAGCCTAGGCTTATTGCTGTAGGAATGTGAAAGGGGCAGGGAAATGCTGCTGCCCTTCTCTGACCACTTGCAACTGAGATGCTTTGCATTGCAACAAAAGACATAAGCCAGCAGGAGTTAGTTAGAGTCTGGCTGCCTTAATCAGAAAAAAATCTGGTGAGCTGAAGATGTCCAGATGGGTTTACAAAGACAAAAATAACAGGCTGTGTCCTTCGCTATGATGAGAAATAACTCCATGTTGGCAACGCTCTCACAACATAGCCCCATGCTGCTGTTAGGGCATGTCCATGACAAAGTCCCTAAGAATCACGAGTGAAGGCAAGTGGGACTCTGCATTCAGCAGGAGCCCTGCGCTGTGGCTCCAAGAGGGAGCTAGCACTGCAGAGTAAGAGGATACCTCCAGGAAAGAAGTCTTGACCCAACCAGCAAAGTCCATCTGTGCCAGCACACATGCCCTGGGAAAACTTCAGATACTGGTTGGGACTGGCCAGGAGCTGTGCTTCAGCACTGAGGATCTTTCTGGCACGGAAGCACACAAATTGAGTTGTCTCATGTTGGCAGGCACATCACTTTGTTGAGTACCTTATACCAATGTTGTTTCTGGAAAACCCAAGCTGGCCACAGAGTGGACTTCCTTCCATATTGAATATACAGTCATGGGTGTGGAAGAAGGTTGAATTCATATCAGATGAATCTAAGGTGACATATACATCTGGGTTAGATTGGGTGCTGGAGTATTCTTACATTTTCGAGTTGGCAAAAATACCATTTTTAAGGAGCTGGGGAATACTTACTTAAGAGTTACATTGACATATAGTGATATTGAGCATGAATGCTATTTTGCTTAATGAAGTCTCAGCAGGGGAACCTGGAAGTATTCTTGGTGGATCAATGGGGTGGTATAGAGGGAGGGTGAGTGGGTTTTGTAAGCTATGATCTGCTCAGCATGAAAGGCAGAGAGTTGCTAAACTTCGTCTTACAATTCAGGTTATGGTCTAAATAAAGATAAATGCAGATGCCACTTGAATTGATTATTTCAACTCCGTAGAAATTGTGAGATTGTCTTTTACATGTTGAGTTTTAGATTTAATAAGTATAAATGATGCAGGTTTGCTATTGTACATTGAGCCAAAATTTGGCTCTATAACTAACAGCACTGAATGTCTTTTCACCTTTGGAGGGTGAAGGTGGGGAGAAGAAGCATTAGGCTTGTCTTTTACCAGATCCCATCCCTTCACTTCTCCCCTCGGATTTTGGATTGGAAATAAATCAAAAGACTCCCTGTTTTAGATAAAATTTGGCATTGAAAGTGTGCAATTAGCAAGCAACTCGTCTCTTTGATCTGAGTGAAAGCAGAGACAATTTGCTAGACATCTGCTGCTCCTGGACCTTTGTGCTTGTCATGAAAATTCTGCTTTGTAGGTTGGTGGTTGGTATATCCTAGAGTTTGACATCGAGGGCTGAAGCCACCAGGAGGAGGTGATGGCCTGGTGCCCAGCGCTGCGTTCCTACGCCTCCTGCCCTGCAGCGCAGGAGTTTGAGGTTCACCGGTGTCTCTTTGTCCCAAAAACATACACCAGTTGTTTGTGGGCCAGCATCCACTTGATTATCTAAAGCCCTGACATAATTAAACACCTGGCTGTTTGACAGTACGACAGAACGAATGTTGTCTCACCTTCTTTCTGTGCAGGATGCCTCCTGATAGACCTGCTTAGGAGGGCCTCACCCCTGCAGGGCACAGCACTGGGCTGAAGCCAGGGATTAAGCTGTGAGCTGAGGGGATGTGTGCCCCCTGCTTGCATGTTTGGCCAGTTGCATTCATGGGAGAAAGTCAGAGTGACGCTTAATAACCCACTGGCCCCAAAGGAGCTGAGCCTTGCTTTTATTGTTGGTGAACTGCATGCTGCCCGTCTCCTGCGTAACGCCCTCTTTCACAGGACATTACGTTGTGCAGCCATCCTGCACTCTGCTTGTTTGAAGTAGTGAGTTGGAGGAGAAAATCTTCTGTAACCAGAAGATTTGATAAACAGCAGAAAAAGTATAGATTTTTCTTTCCAATTTTTCCCTGATGAGGTCTGCTGAGGGAAAGAAATTAAGTGGGGAGAAAGCTGAAAAAAGCCGTTTGTTATATTATCACTTTTGTACTTTAATTCTTCAGAGATCCTTTTTGTAGCTAGTAAGTGTGTCAGAAGAAGTCACTTTATTTTAAATCTTGCAGTTGTAATCAGCTGCAATTTCCATACGCAGTTGGCTGAGCTACTGCTGGTCCATAATCCTGCATAGTTGAGTATATTGCCACGAAGATGCATAGAGTTATCAACCTCATTTTTCAAGATTTGTCTTTAGAAATATGAGCTTCTTTCATTTCTGCACAGTCTCATCAGGTCTTTGTACTATCTCAGAGCCCTGCAGATTTAACTTTCCTTTTTGTTTACAAGCCACTGATGTTTATACTTTCTATTTATAACATTTAATTTTCCTCCTCTTTTAGAAAGGTGTCAACAGGCAAAAATTAAGCATTTCAATGACCGGCACCGTTGCTGGATATAATCAGGCATATCTGTCAGTGTTCAAGAATGAAGGTTTATACTTTCTTAGTTTATAAATATACCTAACAGTGCTTTCTGTGCAGTAAATGCACATGCATGTGCACACATCTCTTTATTTACACATACAGCTATGTAACATTCTCACAGAAGCAAATACAATTTCATTTCAGTAAACAAACAACTCTTCAGACACATCAGATTTCACCTGCATTTGTTATTTTTCCTGCAAAGCAGGAAGAAAACAGCTGTTTTTCAACAGGACTTCAGTTTCTAGAGCTCTTATGTCTGCCTGCAATAGAAATGTGTATCTGTACACATTAAAAAAAAAAAAAAAAAAGAAAGAGAGGGAAAACTTGTAATTTTGAGATTGTTCAGGAAGAATTGTGCAATACTTTCAAAAGTGACTCTTGATTTACGGTTTTATTTTGCAAAATCCCATCTTGACTCAATGAGCTTAATTTTTCTTTATATTGTAAATAAAAATATTATTTAAAGTGAGTATAAATGCAAATTAGAGCTATTCCGTGGCCTTGTTGCACACCCAGAGAAGTGGTTTTCATTTAAATGAGGATACATTACAGTATTCTCTCTCGAGAGAAGCCCACAAAGTTTCCACTTGCCCTTCACACGTGCAAAGTCAACAGTTTGGACATGCCTGGCTCCAGCCTGTGCACACACACACACATGGACAGACGGACATAGACAGACACACATCTTCTCCCAGGCACACTTCTGGTGGCAGAGAATCAAAGACCAGATCAGTGCAGCCAAAAAGCAGCAGTGGCATGTGGCGGAGCCGCATTGCCGTTATAGGGTGTATGAGGCATGACATTGCTAGCAAGTGTTTTGGGGCACCCTGTACAGAAACCTTGCCCAGAAGCACTACACTGTAGAAAGAACCATTATTACTATTCCAGAGAACGTGCTTACAAAATCAGAATATTTCATTCCAATGCATTATTTTTACTATTTATTTATTGCTTGTATTGCCATAGCAACCAGCAGCTCACTCACAGATAAAACCCCCACTCCGCTAGGAACTGCACAAACTAGAAGAGCAGACGAGAAGCTCATTTTCTCATTAATAATGTGTTCTTAATTATAAAAGGTCTCTGAGGTCACGTATGCAACTGCAGACAATAAATGTAAAGCAAGTTCCAAAGTAAATAGATAAATAAAGCCACAATCAGGCCCTCAGTGATAACTTGACTGGCCTGTGAAACTCCTTGGAGAAATGCTGACATTACCAGCAGACCTTGAACCGTGCCCTGAAGGAAATAAATTCAGGCTCTGCCAAGCTGAGCCAAGGACCTCGCTCCACAGCACCTCCATGTTGGGTGGGACCATCTCTGCTGGCCCAGCTGACCACCATCTCCACACCTGGAGAGCTGCACCACACTCCTTGGTACAGGTTTCAGGCTTTAATGGACCCGGGATCTGGAAACATGCCATTCCCCATTATCCTGCCACTGTCTTGAGAGAACGTTCATGTTTGTCAAGAAGAAAAGTTGTCAGTCCTCTGTAAAGAGCCATCAGCCTGTGAGTCCCATGGGGAGGTGCCACCGAAAGGATCATGATTACACCACACAACGACCTTCTTAAAGACTCCCGCATTTCAGACAATATTGATTCCTATCACGGTATTGAGCTGTGCAGTACGAATGCTATTTTACATTCCAGAAATGCTAGCTCCTTTAATGCCTTGAAATCTTCCTTCAGATTTTACTGCCCTAAGAGGAAGCCGATTAACTCATTCCCTTCCTTCAATACTTGTGTATTTCAGTTTCCCATTATTTTCTCTCTCTCATTTCCAGTCTTTTCTTCTGCAGCATTTTGTCACAAGTTGCTGCCTGAATGAAGACACAATTTATTTTTCAGTTTAATGCAGGGATTTTGCATGATTTTATATGATTTCACAACAAATGCAACTCAACATGCATGTACTAATTAAATACACTGTATCAATGATGTGGCAGCACATGGCCCTCATTGCTCTTGCAGCAGTTAGAAGAGTCCTGAGGGAGACACATTTCTTCAGACTCAATTGCTGTAAGGATCTCTGCAGGGATGCCCTCCATTTTTCTGAAGGCTCTGTGCTTGTGGGGAATGTGTTCCTGCCTAATGGTCTAATGCTGATAGTCCACTGCCCCTGCCTCTTTTCTCTACACACTAAATTGGTGATAAATCCTCCTGGTCACCCTGTAAAGTGAAAGATATAACTGAAAAATACTGTTTCAATCCAACAAGACCTCAGAAGGCAGGACTGTCTGCAAAATTGTTGCAGAAGGGGGATTCAGCTAGCTGAAGTCCTGCTGTTTTCAAGCAGTTTCATTTATCACCCAGGAGAAAGCGGAAGGCAGAGGCTTTTCACATGCACCCTGCATGAGCTGGAGCACCTGGAGCCTGGCTTTGATCAGGGGCACAGGTTTTGTAGCTGGCCAGAGCCACACGCTGCTCCTGGCTGTCCAGGAGCCATCTCTGCAGGGTACAAGCAGACTGAAGACATCATTTGGAGAGGGGCCCAAGCTTCCTACGAAGACACGCTCAGGGAGATTTGCTCATTTTCTTCCCCTTTTTAACAAGTATGGCTTTATGAACAACTTTCTTTGACTTTCTGACAGAATACAGGGCTTACTGAAACAGGTTGGACTCTTCTGCTTGAAAATTGCGGACCTTATGATACCACCAGGGCAATCCTAGTTTTTGTCTGTTCTGTCTTAAAAATATATGTACCGGAAAGAAAGAAAGTCAATTGAAAAGAACCATCACAATGGAAAGAGGAAAAAACTTCGAGTTTTTTCAAGCTCTATTTGGACAAAATGCCTATTTCTCTGTATGAGGCTTTTTAACCCAAATGCCTAGATAATTTGGTATTAGTGGTCAAGCCAATAGAAAACCAATTCAGATTTCATGTTAGAAAAATTTCAAGGTCAAATGACATCTGCAAACTAAGTAGTCAAAAGTCTCAAACGTATCATAGAATCATAGAATGGCGTGGGTTGGAAGGGACCCCAAAGATCATCTAGTTCCAACTCCCCTGCCATGGGCAGGGTTGCCAGCCTGTAGATCAGACACTGGATCAGGCTGCCCAGGGTCCCATCCAGCCTGGTCTTGAACGCTTCCAGGGATGGGGCATTCAAATGCTGTCATTTGCTGGTATAAAGTCTTCCTATTCAGCCTAGAGCATCAAGAGGAGATGGCCTCAAAACTAGTGTTTCCCTAGATGCGTGGTGGAGACAGAAGTCTAGGCAGGTGAATAGCACTGGTGTGAGTAATGAGGGAGGAGGACAGGCTGCACGCACAGCATTGTTAAGCTCTAATGGGGTGGGACAAATGGAGTCTCCTTTCTCTCAGCTACCTCACAAATCCATGCCTGGTGGCAGCTGGTTTTAAGGGGACAGCTCAAACAACAGAGAACAGTTTTTGTGAGATCACTTCTGCTGTAGACGTTGATTCAGTTCTGACACAGGAAAAAATGTGCCTACTGGCTGTACTGAGCTTTTGCATTTGAGTATGTGGAAACTGCTTGGAATAATCTGTTAAAGAGTTCTGTACCTGAACTCTCTGCTATCAACACATTTTGGAGTTTCAGCCATTTTACATCTTTAGCTTTTTAGGGCTGCTTCTGATGGCTGAGGGATGTTTTATAACCAGGCACAAACCAAAGCTATCAGTGTCAGCCCAGTGGCTCTTTGCTTCTGGCTTCCGGACTCCATCTTCACCGTACACTTCCACCTGCTCTGGGGCTGCTTCAGCAGGGCTATTTCTTCCTACTTTATCTTCCAAGAAGTAAGCTTTTGTTCATTCACCGGGCTACAGACGAGTAAATTCCTTTCCTTAACAGCAAAGGCAGGATAAGTGGCTCTGTTGGTGCTTAGGCACACTGCATCAGCTTCTTGCAAGGGATGCTAACTCACCTCTCTTCTGTTTTTGGCCACAAATGCCTGTTCCTGCCAAGTGTGCTGTGGGAACGGGTGTTAAATGTTACTGTCACTTATAGTATATGAAAGATGATAAATACTGTGGAGACAAGCTGTGAAGAATGAAGACAAGAAGCTGATGTTTGGTGTGAATGAAGAGGGGGAAGGCTGTGAACAGTGAAATCACATGCTCAGAGCAAAAGGCTAGGACAGTTTTCTTCACTGTAATGTTATGAATGGAAATAGGTAGCAATGTTATATTTGACAAATTTGTAGAAGATGATGTTAGTCAAGAGGGGAGGTGGTGAGAGCCTGGAGGAGTATTTTAGGCTATGAATGAGAATAAAACCCTCTATCATAAATGTAATGCAAAAAGAGGCAGTAAGAATCATCCAAGTATTAAGCTAAAGGATGTGCTGAGGCTATGGACCCAAGGAGCCAGAGGAGAGGCAGGACAGTGGTATTTCCATAGTGACAGAGGAAAGGGATAAATGTCAGAGGGAAAGATGAAGAGCCATTCTCTGATCGTGCCACTCTTAAGCAGACGGCTGAAACATGGAGCAGGTACTTTATTTATTTTGCAGATGAAATTATCTATAATCTGATTATCTGTATAATTATCTGTAAATGAATTATCTAGAAACGACATGAAAAGAAACAGAGACAGGGCCCAGGTGTAGAAGACTTCTGTAGAAAACTGGAGGGAAGATTGAGGAAAATCCTTTGAAAGCCGTGCTGAATGTGCAGCTAGAGGGAAAAGAGGAGAACTGAGACATGGATGAGCCAAACAAAGGCCGTGGAGAGCAGCTTTCCAAGAGGAAGAGTCTTATGAGCAGGCTGGGGAGCGTGACAAAGTTTCGGCTTTTGGCACGAATGATTCATGAGGAACTTTGGTGAAAACATGGTTTCTTCACTGTAGGGCAAAGGGAGGAAGTAAAAAAAGAAGGCTTAAGACCAAACTCAATTGGAAAAGCTCCAGAACAGTTTTGCAGACACAAGAGGTGTTTGGGATGGCTGGTAGAGGGGAGGGTGGAGTCAGGGGCAGTTTATTTTTAAAAAGACTTCTTTATATGGTGAGGTAGAGAATCCTGAGGGAAGTGAGAATTAGAAAGAATAAAGAAAGGAGCGATAGAGTGCTGGGTGGATTAGAAGATAAGTTTGAGAGAAACTAATGATGAGATGCTTGTTTGCTTAAAGTGAGTATTGCAGATTATGTGTCCTGCTTGTCCTGCAGAAGAAGAGAAATCTGAGAAGGGAAGGAGTTTTGAAAAAAAGTTACAATTTTCATTCCAAATAAGTTGGAGAAATTCTGTGCAATGAGAGAAGTGCGTGGTTGGGAAGAGTGAAATGGAGGAAGAAAATGAAAAGAAAAAGATGACTGAAGAACTGAATCAAAGATAGAGAAAAACTGTCAGCTCTGGAAAGGTGGAAATCATTTAATGTTTTTGTTTTGTTTTGTTTTATTTTTGACTAGGAATGAAGGAGAACTGAAGGAGAAATCGAGGAGAAGGGAATGAACTAAGGGTGGAGGGCGTTGACCAGTCTGGAGAGGGCAGGACAAGAGGAAGCAGGAGCTGGGAATGTGCTGTGGGTGTGGGGACAGAGCTTGCAATGGAAAAGAGGGAAAAAGGAAGTGCGAATGGAGAGAGGCAAGGTCTGGAGAACTTCCTGAGCCTGTAGCAACAGAAGGAAAAGAAAAGGCCAAGCAGGAGAAGCGAAAGAGCAGGAGGAGAGTTGTCTGTACTTGTGATCTGGACTGAGGAACTAGGTAAACTGAGGAGAGGAATGATTGATCCTCACTTATCAAGATAGGGAAGGCAATTCTCATATCAGGTCTTTGACTAGGCAGGTCAAATGAAAAAGCCAGGCTGATGGCAAAAGCAATTAGGTGTGCTAACAACACGGTACTTTAAGATATAGAGAATGGGTAAGGAAAGCTGGGAAGAGAGGAAGAGAGGCCAAGAAGTTTAAATCTATTAGAAACTGAAAATGCTTGGAATTTTTTAACACTTTTAATTGGGATAAATTTTTTCGTAATAAAGTTGTAACTTCTGATATTTCTGCTGGTAATACTGTTGCCTTCATAATGCTCAATCACAGTGGCTTGTTTTTTAATGTTAAGCATAATGTTACTCATTAGTATTTTATGTTTCCAAAACTCAAATTGTCTATACATAATACATTAAAGTGTTTTTCTGTGGGCTCCTGTTAACATTTTCCCCAGAATGCTATCTCCTTAGCACAGCAACTGTGATATACCCCTTTGTAAGCTCCTTAAAACTTAAAAATATTAAGCTTACTAAACAATGTATTAACTTAAATATTTAGTCAATGGCAAAGAAACCTTGAGGGACTTCCTAGATCAATAGATACTGTGAATTAATAGGAAAATATGTACTGAAGGAAACTGAAAAGCATTCTTATGCATGCCAGAGTAATGATGATGGTCAATACTGAAAGAAGTCTCTCTCTTATTTTCTTTTTTCATTTATATAGCTGCATGTAGTAGATAAAGAACAGATGAATAGCACCTCAGACAGGTGTCTATTTGTATACGTGTATGATCTGAAATACAATAAATATGCCTATATAGAATAAGAGCTACAAGATTTCCAAGCAAGTAAGGACTTTTTGCCACGGTCCTGGAAAACTTTGAACCCCAATCTTTTTCTGAACCTTTACTGATCGCATCATGCAGCTGAGATCAACAAATTATTTGCTAAGCCAGACAGTCTATGTGTGACAAGTGCCACTGCCATTTTCCAATTAAGAGCTCTTTTTTCTTTTTCCATTAAGAGCACAGAACTTTGCTTCCATTGGATTCTCTCAGTCATCTAATGTGTTCTCGTAATCCAGCCATTTCTTTACAAAACTGGCTTTCAAATATATTAGAGGTTTAATTACTTTGATGTTTGCTCCTCTAGATCTCTCATGGGCAGTTGCTAAGGCTTTTTGTGGGTGTGATGCTTATTTATGGAGGAGTTGTTTGACACTGCTGTATCACTGTCCTTATTTACCACGTAGGAAAGATTCATCTTTACTGTCATGAATGTGATCAGAGCTGGGAAGCTGTTGGAAACCTTCTTTGCTTTTGTGAGGTGCAGACAAAGGAAAGTTGATTAACTTGGGCAAAGTTTGGCTACATTTATGCGAGGAGGTTAAATAGTGCCAGGGAAGGCCCTGGGGCGCAGGTACCTGATTGTCTGTACTGTTATGGCTGCAAGGGCCTGTGAACAGCACGCTTGTGACCCAGAGAAAATAACAGCTCTCATCCAGCTCCTGGACATGACTCAGGAGCTAGCAGCTCCCAAAGGGCAGTTTAGCCTCTTTTGGAGGCTAGGATTGTTTAACAGTACGGGCAGGGCTAGTGTGAGCCTGTAGGTCTCAGTGCCAGAGTGCAGACCAGGGCAAATTCAATTATCTAATGTGAGGAAGCCTTACCACACTATACATTACATGTGTCAGGAAAATCTAGAAAAGGAGTAAGTGGCCTGTTGGTTCACCAGTGAAAAAGTGAGTTGAGTCAGTTGGTGGTGGAGGTAGGGACAGCTCCCTTCACAAAGGGACCTGTATCAGAGCAGACGTCATTTCTTGAATCTTCCTCTTTTTATGTCCCAACATTTGTTCTAGAGATGAATCATCATCCTTACTGAGCTTTATACAAGCTATAAACGTCTTCATTTTACAGCTCCTGCAGTAAGAAAATATTAAATAAATAGGCTTGTGGGAAAAATATCACAACAGATTAATGCCATTTTTCTATTTATTTCCTATGGCTAGCCATCTCTAGAAAGTAAAATAAAGCAAACAGAGGGTCTGTGATTCCCTGTGTGATGTTTTACATGCTTATTTGTTTTTAAGGGCACTTTCATCTTTTCTAAATGATGTTTATAACTGCTAGAAGTTTGCACTGTTTTTTTTTTTTTTGTCTCTAAAAAGTGCTTGAGGGATGGGTAAATTAACCTGAAATCTCACCTTAAACTTGGACAAACTATTAATGGAGCCTTAAAAACTTCAGTTTAATTTCTCTTCTGTTGGAATAGGTTAGGAGAAAGGAACTTTTATACGGTTCTCCCTGCTAAGTGCTCTATCATGACTGATAACCATTGCTGCATATTGATGAAAAGCCTCATGGTAAATGAAGCTCTTCAAGCAAAGATCTGAAGCAAAGTGGCCAGCTCTCTACATACAAGAGAAAAATAATTTCTAAAATATGAAGGGACAGGATAGTCTAGTAGTTCCAGGAACAGGATATTCTAACTGTTCCAATGTAATTATTACCTGCTATGTGTTGTCTAGAGCCTGCAATATTGCCTCCAAACACAAATGTGTATGTGCACACATGCAAGCATACATAGAGTTGTCAGGTTTAAGAAAAGAACAGAGCAAAATGAAATTATATTCTAACACATTTGAAAATAATGTCTTGATTTTGGGAGCGCCCATCTGTGAATTTCAAAATAGAGATTTTAATTCATGGGAGAGGATGTCAGCATTCTGTGGAGCTCTGGACCTCTGGAGATATCTCAGTCTGGACAAAATATTAAAGCTCTCAAATTCTTTTCAGACCTTGAGTCGCCTTGTAATTTTTCCAGCCTATAAAGCCTGTTGGTTTTATACTTTTATATGTACCGTATCATAAAAGAGCTCAGCTGCAACTGCAATTCATTTCTGAGGGTTACTGGTGAAAGGGGTGGGTCTGCATCCAGACTAACCTGGTTTTCTACTGATGCAATCTGATCAAAACCAGCGAGACCAATGCCACCAGTGGTAGAGATTGCTCCTCATTTGCAGCTTTGAAGCAATTACAACCCTTCCTTCTTCCTGGCAGTGAACTTTCAAATCTCTTTTAGCAACACTCAGGAAAGCATATCTGAAATTCCTGCCTGCTTTATGTTGAAGCTGCTAGGGGAGCTTTATCTATGAGAAAGTGAATGAGATTTCCGATAACCTCTGTGACAGACCCTTCAACTACATGTAGGTTCACAGTGTTAGGAGGCTGTGAAGTCTAAATTAGTGTGGACTAAATATAAATGTGCTGCTCAGTGCTCTAAGCAGTGGATGTGAAGGGGCTAAACTCCTGCCAGAAACATGAGCTGAAGTCTGTGGTCTGCACTGATTTTTTGTGGAGGCCGGAGCAAGTCACCGAGACATCCAGCTTGAATGCTCACTGGATGGGGCTCTTGGCCTTCACTTCCCAGTTGTAATGCAGAGTAATAATACTTAATTACTGAGTAGGAACAGTTTAAATATGTCTAAGTCAGTCTGAGAGCTGTGAATACTTGAGCCACTGAAACAGTAATGCAGGGCTCCAGCAGTCACTGCAGCATGCAGAGATCAGCTTTAGTGACATGACCACCTTTGCTCCAACCTACACCTCTTTCTGTGAGCTGATTAAAAGATATAAAAATGTATTGATTTAGACATCTGGAGTTCAACAGGATACAAATACTAAAGTAATGAGGAAAATTAATAATTATAAAACTAAGAACTTTGAAGGTGAATCAATGGAGATCTTGGATGAAAGGTATGTTTTACTCTTACCAGAATATAATATACGGATGAAGGCTTTGTATCAGCAAAGAGTAAAGCATCACTTCTTTATTTCTTTAGCCTTATGAAGAGCATTGAGGAGCAGGGAATTTGACTTAAAAAGGGATGCTGCAGTTAGGTCAGTTTGGTCCATAGTGCCTGCTGACGGAGCTGAGGGCGTTCCTTCAGACCTGAGCCAGCAGATCCTTTCATGCTCAGATGAAACCCACACCTGTTCACCTCGTATACGAGGACTCATGCACTCATGTCTGTGAGTCACATGCCCACAGGCCAATGTCTTCTAAGTGCCGTTGGATTCAGTGGGATCTGAGCGTTTGTGGCTGAGTCCTTCTTAAACAGGGATGTTACTCAGAGCAGGGCCCGAAGGCTGATTTCCCCAAAGATGGCAAGGATATGTAGCATTCATTGGCATATGATAAAACTCTGAGTTTGTGCATCTCTCCTACAACTGTGTCGCTTGAAATCTAATGTGTCTCATTGCATTTGCTTATTTCCAAAGAATTTCTGCTAAGTCCTCAGTCATTGCAGCCTATTTTGGGAGTATTTTCCTGCATTAACTAGATTCCATTTGATTAAATTCAGTATCTAAAGGTATGTAAGAATTTCAGTGCTGCTGTTTAAAATATCTAGGGAAGCAATTTTTGCATGGTGTTGATTAAAAGATGGCTTAAACTAGGAAGCATAATACTCCTTTTATATTATTTTTTAATTTGCAAGCTAGGGAGAAACCGAACAAACATCTCGAGGTATTCATAATGGAAAATGACGTAAGGAACAATTTGTTCAGAACTGAAAAGCAAATCAAACTTCATATATTCATCCAAAGAAGCACAAAATCACTTTCCTTGACATTAGATTTGGCAATACAAGTACCGAAGTAGAAGTAATGGCCCTTTCCCAAATCTCTTAGAAGAAGGATACAATTTTTTTTTTTTTTCTGTAATTTTAACCCAGGCGCTCACATCAAGCCAGTTTGTCTTTTAGGGAAGGCCAGGATCCAAAGCTCAACCTGGGTATTTCTGAGTTTTGGTGAGGGTGAACACTCCATTTAGCTGACATAGCCGAGCAGTCTGCCAGGCTGTGCTTCGTCCCTTGCTGTCCATGCCACCATGAAAGCATATAGCTCTGGTTTGGCTTTGTGTGCAGGTAGCAGGAGAAGCAACACAGAAGCCTTCAAGGCCTCTTGCAGGTGGCTGGAGCTCTCAGCATACTCATAGAACACAGCACGGCCCTTCTGCCACATACACTGGAGATGCTGGGAACCACAGCCAGCCTGTGGGATCCAGTCCCAGCCCCACAGCAGCCTCACCAGCGCTGTGGAGATGGGATGCAGGCGTGAGGAGGGGTTGGGCTGGAGTGCAGACAGGGATGCACCCACCCGAGGCTGCCTTGCTTGAGGGAAAGGAAGCACAGGCAAGCACTTGGCTGGGTTTTATTTACCAGTATGCATGTAGTCACAGAGACCCTGGGGCATCTCAGACAACCGTTATTTCTTGTTGCTCCTCTGGCAAGCAGTAAGCATGTTTCAGGTTTCCTTTGTCTTTGCAGCTGGTTTAATCACAGCAGCTCCTAAACCTGCTGTTCTTCTATGGCCTTCCAGGTGAATCTGGGATCACAGAAATCACTGCAAGACAAAACAAACCTCATTTTGTGCCTCGGGCAGCAAACCTGCCAGAGCGGCTTGTCGCCGAGTTATTACGGCCTCTTTTATGGGCTGGGAGCACGGAAAGGGCAGCCTGAGCACCAGGGGGAAGCGTGCTGCCAACTCCCTCCTCTGGCTGCCTGGGGAGACAGGCAAACACTGAAACGCATCGACTGCAAAAAGGTTGGAGAAGATGAGAAGGTGGCAAAATGCTCCTCCCCCCAGGCAAAATGTGAGGAGACTGCTGCTGCCGCCTGCTAAAGGTAGAGCTGTGGGGTGCTCAGAGATTGCTCCTAAAGGTAAACAGTGCATGAGGAGGAGCACTTTGTCCATCCACAGACTGTCTGGAGGACAGGGTGTGTCATCTGGCTGACACAAACAATAAGACACTAAGCTCCGCCTTCACACTATCATCTATATACTATTACCAAAATAATGTGTAAGCAATATTATAGTAAGATAAGTAGTTAAAGTTTGGGGAAAAAAAAAAACCCAGAGGAACGGTCAGTGCTGTGCAATGCAAGAAGTTCCTTCTGTTAGTGGAATTCTACCTGTGCTGAGAGACTCTCATTTAGGAGAAATACACAGTGCTAGGAAGAGGATCAAGGGGCTGAAGCTCCGCAGGTTCAAAAGGGGAAATGATGTGTGCTCAGTTCTACCTTTTTCACATTTTATCCCCATCTTCCTCACTCGAGTCTTTGTTGGTATGAAACAAACCAGTGGCCAGTCTTTTTTCAGTTGAGTGTTGGGTGATATGGATCCACACGCCTACAGCTCACCACAAAGCTTTGCCTATTTGCCCACTGCAGGTTTTTTTTTTTTTTTTCAGTTGCTGTCAGTGAATTTCAATGAACATTACTCATTTCTCATGACAGAAATGATTTATTGCCCAGTTATTCTTGTGTAAATTCAAAGATACAAGAGATAGATCACGACTCAGGGAGGACCAGAACTCTTCCTGCAGGAGCCTCTTTTGCTTCATACAAAAGGATCTGAGGAGGTAAGAAACTGGCTGCTAGGCCTCATCTCATGATGAAAGGTTGGCATACACCTCCTCACTTTGCCTAGCACGGCTCTTTTACTCAGAGACTTGCGCTGCCAGAATTTGGCTAACATAAATCAGGGAGCATTGATTTAGAATGGTGGAGGATTTTGCTCTGCGCCTTCCTGCTTACAAAGTACTCAGTAGTTGAGGGATCATTTTTTGCAGGGCTCCTTTCTTTGATTTAAAAGTGTGGGCACAGAAAAATGACAGGAGAACTTTCGAATTTTAAAACCCATTCTTTATTTTTAGTGAAACTGCAAAAAGTGTAAGTGTAGACTGGCTGTAATCTTTCCTGGTAGGGACACTAACTCCTCCTCCCGCATTGAACAAAGCAACACTCAAGCTGCATAACCTGTCTGTTGCAAAGATTAGGGCAGCTGTAACGGCTGATATCCTTCATCATTTCCAGTCCAGGAGATCAGCCTTAAGATGAATCAAAGCACTCAGCAAAGAACAAATGGCATATTTGCTGCTTTCCAAACCTGGCTGAAGTGTTCTGTGGTCTCGTCGTGAAAAGTTTATCCCTACCACCTAAGGAGGAAAAATTGTCCTGCGGAAAACTTAATACTTACAAAGCAGGACTTTCTGCCTCAGAATCTGAGGATACAAATGAATCAGCTGGATTGAACCCTCCTCACAGCTAAAAGATAGATTTGTTGCCTTATGTTAGATTCACAATTGCTGTTCAATGTTAATTTCTACTGACTGTTGTTCGTTCAGCAAGTAAGAGTGGAACAGCCTGAGATTACATAGCCCTGAATCTGCACAGGAAAAGCAGAAAGTGGTTTGGAGAGGGCTCCAGGCAGCATCTCTTTGTGTGAAACTCGAGCAAACAGCTTCAGGAATTGCCACTGCTGTCTGGAGGCTTTGTCTTCTCCTTGTCATATGGAACAAAGGACCATAGATGTTATGACAAGGCTATGAGTCTGATGTTTAAAAAGCCCCAAAATAACATGATGGTCAAATTATTCCATGGATTTGGGACAACAGGATGGCCACATCAGTGTTTTTGCCTTATGATGCTTCCAATGAAAGAGAGTGATAGCATTAAAACGTTCAGAGGTACTGAGGGTAGTCTGCAAACTGTGCACATATCAAAAGGCCCAATGACGTTAAATAAAGAGAAATGTGAAAAGAATAATGCATAACCTCACTTTAAGAGATTTAATGTGTACAAATTTGGCTCGACTTGAAGAACCGAAAATTTTTTTGAATTGAATGGGAATGAACCTTATTTACTTTTCAGAAAAGGAAGCAGATAAAACACAGTATTTCAAAACTAGCAGCTGTTCAAATATAAATTTCCTGTTCATTGAGATTTCAGTTGTATCAAAGTAAAGGTCTGAGAGAGGCTGAGCAAGTCAATCATTATATACCTTGTTACTGTGACAGCCTCCCGTGTATTGTTTGACTGGAAATAGAACACAAATACCCCAGACCCCTGCTGTGTCTGCTTCATGGTGCATAAATCTATTGTGTGTCACGTCACTGAGAGTTTTGATGGCAGGCTACCAAATGGCAGAGGAAAATACACAATCAAGCCTTCATTTCCATAAATGAAATAAAAATACACACAGGAAATATAGAACAGAAGTGTTTTCATTAGTGCTATTTCAAGGGCCTATCACTCAAACTGGAGACTTTTGCAAGCCTTACTGAATATTTGATTACATATGCAAATGAGTGGGTTTTCCAAGTATATGTTTTTTCCTTTTCCAATTTCAATGCTGTTCAAGAGAATTCTTACGATAATAAACCTGGCCCAAAGTATTTTCAGTGGTATTATGTCCTGTACCTGGTTGGACTGACAAGGGAAGGGCTCTTGCTCTCTGCCAGCACTGCCACCAGCTGCTGTGCTCCAAGAGTTTCCCTTCACAGAAGTCTAATTGGAGATGTACTTATATTCGATATATTTAAACACCAAAACATCTGCCTCCAACATCAGCAACAGAACCAGAATGCATGCCAAAATGAAGTTTGGGTTAGCTGCTTTCTTCAAGTCCTGTGTTTCCTTTTACTTAATTATCTGCATTGAGGAAACACTAAGAAATCATTGACTTAATTTTGTTGGGCATTGAACAGAACAAAAAAAAAAAGGAAGGATCTTAATTCTAAACCGTCTGATCTGAGCTGGTATGTCCACTGTGCTAGGCAAGCAGGCAATTTTGGGAAAAAGTGTAAACAAAGGCATGCCCTAAATCTAAAGGTTTCTTCTTCCTCACATTTGTTGGTTCTGGAAATAAGAAATAAAATAGATGTCTTTGAGAACTAGATTTTGGAACTAGACTTTAAGAAAAAAGAAATCCAGTATTGTGTAGTAGAAAGAATTGGCTAGTATTTTTTGAGTTAAGCTGGATTTTGTCAGTGTTATCACTCTCTATTTCCACTGTTACATTTCTTCCAAAACTTCAAACATCTGTTTGCTTTGTTTCATTGAGCCCAGGGGGTCCCATGATTGAAATCATGTCTAGCTTAGGAAAGCTGGTCCCTAAAGAGGTTTCTTTGCAACGCTACACAGAATAAAAGGAAAAAGGAACTACTAAAGCAAAGAGATGGTGTGTGGGATCCACTCTGCTGAACCTGAACACTGAGCTTGTGTTGAAATGCTGGGTGCACTCTAGGCAGTTCTAGAGGAATGCCAAGTTTCCTGTCTTGTCTGTGGCAAGAATTCATGTGAAGGTCTCCAAGGGAAACTCCTATCTCTGCAATGTAGATGTTGCCCTTGTTCACAAAGTTTTGTCTCATTACGTTACAGGCAAGAAAATTAACCATATGAAAAAAGAAAGTTATAAAAGCAAGTGGAGGAAGAACAAACACAGAGGAATATCTGAGTGTTCAGCCTTTGTGCTAGATGATGGGTGACTTGTTGCTCCTTCAGCTCAGGCTCACAGGAACTCACAGGAAGGACTTTTACTCTGGTCAGCCGCTCTGAGCTGTCTGGTGCTTATAATGGAAATTCCCCTTCTAACAGTATTTCCAGCATCTCCCGTCTCCAGACTAGCTGAGTTCTGGATTTCTAGAAAGTCAAATTCTTAGAAACAATCACAACATAAATAAGCAGTCAAATGGAAAAGAACCTCTTCAATTTCTTTCAAGGGGTACAAATTAATTTTCTTTACTTTAATCAACCTTAATTACATCTGTTGCTCTTTTTTACAACCAGCAGAATGTAAAATAAGCAAATGAATTCAGTGAGCTCTAAATGGGTTAGAATTGCTGAATCTAAACCTTGCCCCAAAACTTCCTGCTGTGGCTGTATTTTTGCTTCTTATATGGATAAGTGAGCCTCAGATATGAACCCATAAACGATTTAGAGCAACAATATGTAACTCCAGATCTGCTCCATCTCAGGAGAGTGGCATAGTCATCCATCTCAAGGAAGCGAACAGCAGATGGTACACTGCAGATTTATGTGTTTGCACCACTTATTAGTTTATAGAATTAAGTAGATTTAAAACATTTAAAAAAATATTTTCCCTAGATGTGATAATGAAGTGGTTCTTGTAACATCTTCTGTTACACACAGACTTCTCTTTAAAGGGTTGTAATGCATAAGTTCTCATCTGAGATGTCTATTTGGTTTTCAATATTTGATGGCAATGACTCTTCATTCATACGTAGAGGTCTAATTCTGCCTATCATGATTGATTCTGTCTGCATGTAGTATTATTACTTCCTGTAAAATGGAGAAGGAATTGCAAAATTATAAATTAGTACTATATGTGCTTAATTACTTAGTATCAGAAGCCATGCAGAAGATCATTTAGTAAAATATTTGACTGTGCTGTTTGCTCTCTACTTTGCAGAAAGAGTCAGATCATAAGAGATACTTTAGGAACACTGATGTTGCTGCCATAAGGCCCCAAAAGAGGGAGTTTGAGTTTCCAGCTATTTGTTCTTGCCTCTAATTTTTTTTTTCTTTTTTTTTTTCTGTGCACATTTTTCCCCATACACAATTTGAAAGCAAAAGAAAAGGGAAAAAAGCCTATTTCTATTTGACTATACTGATGCATTTGATCTCATTTTACTGAAGAAGAGACACTTCAATTTCATCCAGTGTGGATGTGTGTGTTCCTAAGATAGAAAAAAAATGATCTGTGAAAAGATCAGATTGACAGCTCTGTGAACCAAAGGCTTGTACTCGTTCAGTCAGCTGAACGTGCGTTATAACTCTCCCTCTACTCCTTTAAGATGCTCCATTTCTTTATTAGAGAAATCCCTACAGGTTTGTGCCAGGCTGGCACCTCTCTTGAGGAGCAGTCCAACAGGGACGCCATTATCTTGTGGCTGAGAGGATGTGGAAATCTATCTGAAAGGAAATAATCTGAGGGAATTTGACCAAGAAGAACATGGATTCAGTGTCACTGCATGTTCTGAGCTCCTCTGGACAAGCAGAGGCTTATACTTCAGTATGGATCCCAATCCGCCATCACTGAATACTTTCAAAATCCTCCTCCCTTACCCCTCACCAGGCCATGCCACATAAAGGTGCTTATCTTCACTCATGGAATGCCAAATTCTTGATTGTTGCAAATTAAGACATCTGACTTTAACTCAACAGACATATTTTAAAAGATTATCAGTCCTCCAGAATTTTCTCTTGTGCAAACGTGTTGACATAGTAAAGCACCACTGAAAAGAGTCTGACATTAGTATTTATGATTTCCTAAGGTTATCTTTAAAGTGAAAGAAAACAACAAGGTTGAAACATTAAAGCACTCCTGCCATATTTTAGTTGCTATAAATAAGAAATCATACTCTAAACTTAGTTTCAGTTAGGTAAGTAATGGCAGGAAGCTATCAACACTTCTGTTCTTGAAGTAATCAGTGATAATTTACAGCTAGGGAGAGCAATCAATATCCAGGAACTGGCTTCATTTTGGGTAAATTGAAGTCTTTGGCCTGGCAAGGACTAATGACTTGGTCTAAAATAGACTAGAAGAGGTAGTCCAAATTACTGCATTTGTTTACCTAGAAGCAGTAAATATAGGAATATACTAGTTCACTGGGAAAGACTTCACTCTTTTCCAACCTAAATGACCTATCTGAACAACTAATGGAATATTTGTAGCATACAAATCATACATGTAGCATACAAACAATCATGATAAAACAGTGTTTTGGGCATCTTGCATTGCATAAACACCAGGTGTGAGGAGCCCTCACATATTGGGTACCTTCCCTGAAAAGACCCTGCTGTCAGGTCACTTACAACTTTGTCCATTCTCAGTTATGTGAGCTTGTATTGTGTCTGCTGGACATATGCCTCAGGGTGAATGTTTAAAGAAAATGTCAAGTAATATTGGATTTGAAAATGCAAGTTCTTTCCATTAGAAAGTTGTTTCCATTAGAAAAGCTTGGGAACATAAAAATAAACTTTCAAATTTGGTTATTTCTGTACCTCTCTCAACATGTGTTCACAGTAATCCTCACGGGGAATATTACAAGGAGGCATTTCTGGATGACTTCTTGGAAATCTGCTAAACATATGTGGACAGAAAGTTCCTTCTCAGATCATTTCAAGATTTGTGAACAGAACTTCCTAAATTCTCAAAGATAAGTTTGTTGCACAAAATAAACATCCATCTCTTGGCTTCTCAGGCACAAGGCAGTAGGATGTGGCTGGTGGCTCCATCACTCAGTGGTGAGCCAGGGGACATTGGCCTCGCAGATCTACAGTCATCCAGAAATGGAGACTCATTCCCCACAGATGTCTTGCACTGATTTGGGTGCAAAATGATGAATCCAGAAAAAAATTGCTGGCAAGGTTTTCCTGTCTGTGGAGATAGGGTTTGTCAGTTCACATTTGCAAGCTGGAAAAGAGGCTTAGCATTAAGAAAGCTCATAATTGTGAAGAGTCACAAACTCACCCCATCTTAAGCTTTTTATCACTTCTCCGATTATTTTCTTTTTTTTCTTTTTTTCTTTTCCTACTTGGCACATGATTCGTAATGGTGTTGGATTAGAAAATGTATCTCAAACTGACAGAGTAGTTCCTTGAAAATCCATGCTAGTTACCTAGTGTTTTCTGGGCTTCCAATGCAGGCTTAAATTCTCCTAATTTTAGCTCAGATTCAGTGTTCCATGGCTCCAGAGACCTTTTATTTATTTCTTTGTAAATAACTGAATAAAATCACAGCCTCACAGAAAAAAATATCGCATGGATCTTGTCATGCACTTCATTCCCTCAGGTAGACTCTTGCTGTGTCAGGGCCTCTGGTTTAATAATAATCCCGCAATCCTATCCTGTAAGTTTTCTGGCTTGATAGGGGCTTTGCTGATTAATGTTGTCAGAGTGAGATGTGCTGAAAAACACCTTCTGATGCATTACATGAAAGGCTCAATCTAACAGATGTACAAGATCAGTATATTGTCATGTTCTTTTACCAGGAAAAGCCAAGACTGGGCTAAATCAATGATGTAATTTGTTTAATGTGAAGTTTGATTTTGCTTGAGTCAGACCTCACCAGTCTTTTCTTTCTCTGAGGCATGCTAATGTTTCTTTTTAAGTTTCTGATTTCCTTTATTTTTTTTCTAGATTTGCTGCTCCTGCTGTGAGTGAGTTTTTGAAAGATATTTATTCATAAAGTAAATTCTTTCCTGTCTGGTCCGAATGAAAATATCTTGCAGATTCTCCTGACTTTTTCAGAAGTATTTTGATCTTAGTATTTTATGTATGACAGAAGTTTCACAACTATTGAGCAGGTACATTTGCTTTGATGAAATTTCTAAATCTTTTGTTATGAAATATGGAAATACTCTGCTGCCCATGTGGAAAATATAAAGCTACTTAGATTTAGTGAAGGAATAAAATCTGCAAAAGATCTGAAGACAACATTACATCCTTGCATAAAATAGAACTTTATCTGGAAATGTTGAATTCAAAGGTCCTTGTCTTGAATCTGAGTAAAAGAAGCACCAATGATAATTTGCACCAAATCCCTAGTTA
This sequence comes from Penelope pileata, assembly GCA_013396635.1. NCBI lineage: Eukaryota > Metazoa > Chordata > Aves > Galliformes > Cracidae > Penelope > Penelope pileata. The sequence goes on from WBMW01005920.1 coordinate 136,473, forward strand.
TTTAGAAATTATGTATATAATTGCAGGTTTTGCACTAACTTTTTTATTTTTGGAACTACTGCGTGTTTATCCCTGTGCTGTTTACAACCAATTAGAAAGGGTTCTTCATGCCCTGAAATGTTTTTACATGATGTTTTGGGTGTAGGAGTCGGTAGTGAGGGGCCTACAGGTGTGGTCTCTGTGAGAAGACCATCGGAGCTGCTCCATGCTGGGCACAGCAGCTTCCAGGAGGCTCTAGAAAAGCTACCGCAGGGCACAGCTAGGCCCATTGGCCAAGCTGGCGCTGCCTTTGTGGTGACATGTTCAAGAAAGTGCAGAAATACTGCACAAGCAGAGGAGAGAAAGAATGAGAAAGAGCAATGCAGCCATGAAGGCCAAAAAATAAGGAGGGAGAAGAGGTGCTCCAGGTACTGGAGCAGAGATTCCACTGCAGCTCATGTAGGAGACCACACTGGAGCAGACATTTCCTTGCAGCATGTGCAGATGACCACGCAGGAGTAGATATCCACAGTGCAGCCCCTGCAAGACTCCATGCTAGAGAAGGTGGATACTTCCTGAAGGAAGGTGCCACCCATGAAAGGCCCCATGCTAAGGCAGGACACCTGAGCTGAGGAGGAGTGTCAGAAAGGAGCTATTGAGGACTGATCACAAACCCCATTCCCCACACCTGTACCCCACTGGGAAGGGAGATAGGGGAATCAGGAGTGAGAGAGTGAAGTGGAGCCTGGGAGGAAGGTGGTGGGAAGGCAGCATTTTATTTTTTTCTATTAGACTCTTGGTATCCAAATCTATATTAATTGGCAATAAATTAATTTTCTCCAAGTTTAGTCCATTTTGCACATGACAGTAATGGGTAAACAATCTCTCTATCTTTATCCCAACCTGTGAGCTTTTTCATCCTATTTTCTCCCAGTATTCTGTTGAGGAGGGAGAGTGAGTGAGCAGCTGGGTGGGCATTTGGCTGCTGGATACGCCTAGCCTATCACATCTGGACATGTATGGTGCAGAATTTACTTGAATTGCCTTTATTTACTTTATTCCTACCCTCCTTCCTGATTAGATTTTAAAGTCTGAAGCATCAATTTCTGGCAAAGCTGAATTGATTACTATTTCCTCTTGTCTGTGTTTAGCTATCACCCTGAGAAGTACTTATCACTTAAATATCAATTAAAATGCAGGAATAGAAAACAGAAGGAACACTAAAAAAGAAAAGTCTTGTCTCCAAATCTGGAGAGGCATATTTTCAAGCTTGTCTGGGATCAAAGTTCTTCTATGTGGGACAGAAACCTACCCATTATTTTTGTAAGTTTTATTGTTGTAGGCTTATTACAATAATGATGTAACTGTAAAGAGGAGATCATATAGGTCAAATTAATCTCTGAGGTACATGGATTTTAATGAGGGAAGTCTGCTTTCCTCAATGCTCAGCTCTTCAAAGAACCTGCACCAGCTCCCCCGTGGCTGTGTTGGTTGGCATTGCTGGCTGGCAAAGCACTACAGTCAGTGCCTGGATGGACACTCAGCATGTGAACATCATGGAGCATCCAGCACCTCTGTGGGAGTTTGTCTTCTCTGGGCTTGAGAAGAAAGGCCTCACTTTTTACTGCAGGTAAAATTTGTTGGAGCAAAGTTGTTCTTTACACAGTATCACACAACTATCTGCACTAGGTAGTGAGTCCTCATTTCTGCTTTCTTGGTGTCTTCAGGAGAATTTGATGGATCTCTCTCCTGCAGCTCATGGCTTCTCCCCAAGCTGAATAGCTCCTCACTAGCCCCTGTCTCTGTCTGCTTTTCATGCTTGAGAGCCAGCTGCAGTGCTCACATAGGATCCCTCTTCCAACAAAAATACTCAATTTGTCCATATATCTTTTGGAGTGCCCCTTAGACATTATGGCTGTACAAGCTAATTTTAAGACCTCAGTTTCTTTACCGTGCTTCCAATCCCTGCCCACACCTTGAGATTTAGGTTTTGATGTCACCTCTGTTCCTTGGCTGAAACATCCATGAACCCTGATGGGTCACCACTGTACCCTGCTGATGGGTAGAATGGCGGAGTTCCTGTGCCTGGCCTAGACACAGCTTCACATACCCCAGAGGTTTTTCTTGAACTGCTCATCAGTTATGTTGAATTGAGCAAGCGGTGTGGAACAACATATGCGCATCCATGGAGAGAAAAGGTGCTGAGAACTGCTTGTCTACATGACTTCCTTTTCCAGGATTTTTCCTTCGACTGACTCTAGCGTGGTTGTGTGGCCTGAATGCCTATTCATGGCTGCGAGACATTAAATATCCTCCTGGAGGGCATCTTTGGGGCTGCTTCACCAGTAAGTGCCCTGCTGTGGTGTATGTTCTGCTGCTGCATCACTGTGTGGAGATCAGGGACAGCTGAGCAATTCTTGGCTTGGACTAAAGCGCTGATGCAAATGCACCACAGGCTGTACATGAACAACTCCTCTAAGTTGCCAGAAGAGCTTTTGGTTTTGCCGTGTATGCAGCTATGACTCAGTGAAGCTTTTGTTTTGTGTGTCCTACTTCTATATTTCTAATACCCATCCTCACAGGCAGGAAGGCTGTGTTTGTTTGCTTCTCAGAGATGATGCAGGCTGAAAAGGAAAGTACAGGCTGTTTTAATTCTTGCCCCCCTTTTCAAGCCTGAAAATGGTTGCTTGTTCTGTGGGGAAGAAAACAAAAAGTATTTAACAACTAAATAAAAGTTAGCAGAAACTGTCATGAGAAGTGGTTTGTTGCACTGTCCAAGTTCCCTCTATAAAAGCACCCTCTTTCAAAATATTTAATATGATCTGGACAGTTAGAATTTTACCACAGGTTAACAATACACTTTCTAGCAGAAGACAGGATGTGCATGAGAAAAAATGGGTATTATCTACCATTCTATGAATTTACTCTTCAGAAAGAGATATGGTCTTTCTGTACATTGCAGAATTGATATACAATTGATGTACATTGCATATATAGATATATAATCTCTCTTTACAGATTTCACTGCTTTTGAATCATTTTAGATATTTAAAATTCAATCCAACACATACAGAAGAACCCTGATAAAAGCAGGCTTGTTTTTTTTTTGTATTTTATGTCCTGGACATGCCCATATAGCACACTTGGAAGTAAGGTCAGTGGCATTTTTGTCAGCTTTGTGGAGCTCTGTCATCCATCAGCAATTCTAGCAGTCAGAAGAGTTTGAAGGACTCCGATGCATCTCCTCAGCCTGCTGTGCTGGGCGTCTGTCATATGGCCCATTAATGGCAAGATGTTGACGCTCTGTCATTTTTCACAAAGTTGTGAGTGAGCTATGAGCCAAAAGCAGATAAAAAGACAAATTAACTCATGCAGCATGTTGCAGTCTGCCTGTGATCAGCCTTCCCTGCCTAGACAGAGGAAAGACTGGAGCAACACTTCCAAAAAGTACTCATTATTATTCACATTTCTCAACACAGCAGTTTTGAAGTGTGGTTGCATAATATTTGTGCAATGTTGTGTTAAGAAAAATGCTTATCGCAGACCTGAGACCTCAATTTGCAAAAATAATGGTATCGCATGTTTGATTAATGCTCTTCTCCAGTACTGATCAACGGCAGTGCCGTAGGAGAAGCGTGGGCTTCCTCAATCTGCCAACAAGAAGGTCTTTCACGTGTGCCAAGAAAACTGCTATTGTTTGTGCCCAGGCCCCAGTCTCGCAAGCTGTTTTGTGCGGGTGGACCTCAGCACTTTTCAGAGTCCTGGTGACTTTGTTGACTGCAAAATGGAGAATTTCATGGCAGGAATGCAATAAATCCCTCTTTCCTTGGGAAATGGTGTTCAGATTCCTCTGAAGGACAGCTCAGCCCACTTGTATGCAGACGGAGTCATTGCTAGAAAGGCTGGATTTGGCGCTCTTTAAAAAGAAGCGCAGCTAGAATATGTATTTTATGCTTGCTTACTTTGTAAGCTGAAATTCAAGGAAGGTTGTGATGGAAGGATGAATTTCAAGGCAGATTTTTCCATGTCAGAACCACACAATACATGTGTCCTGCTGGATAGATAAAGCTTAAATTGTCAGGATGAGAAGAGCTCAGGATGTCTTCTCAGTTACGTAATACTGCTGCTATTTCTACAAGCAGAATAAATCATCTGTATGGCTGAGGAGCTCAGCCACAGGTCAGGAGCCCTGTGTGATAATAAACACCACGTGGACATGGAAGGGTGAAGCTGGATTTTGGTTTGTTAAAACAAATGTGGCCAAGAAAGATGGATCCAGTTTGAATCTGGCATCTGGCATTTGTGTGTGTGCTGGTATCTGGGTAAAGGCTGGCATCCCCACGCTTTGGGCATCTTGGCAAGATCAAGAGTGATGTGAAAACTCTGAGGGTGCTGAGCCTGGGTGCCCCCTTCCTTTGGGAGTTGGACAAGAATCGAGGGGTTAGAGGCATGGCCATTTCCATCTTTTGTTGTCTTCTTTGTGGAAGATGGGAGTTGTATTGCTCAGCATGTGAGAGGAGTGAGGAAATCCTCCTTCCCCAAGGCAGGATGGAAAACACTCCTTGTGAGGGACGTGATAGAAACCTTCTGGTTCAGAGCTTGCATGAGGCTGAGCTCTGCAGTGCTGAGCATAGAGGGGAGCTCCCAAACCTGGAGATATCCCATGTCATCCAGAAACCACATGGATAGTGCATTTTAGATGTAGTGCCTAAGTCTGTTATCAAGCCCTGCTATCCAAAGGTTGTTTGTGTGAAAGCTGTATAGAACATCCAGGAGAATAATTGCATTAAAATACTCCATATTTACTATATTACGGGCTTCAGAGGTACTTCCTTTTTTTTTCTTATTCTAATATGTATTAGATACTTAGGGTTTTGTTTTCATTCATATTACCTGATATACCAAATTCATTGTTCTATTAAACAGACACTGTAAACAGTGAATAGAAGATAGTTACTCCAAAAACGCATATTTTTTAAAGGTAAGATTAAAGAAAAGACAAGAAGCATTTCCAGAACTGAAGAAAAGAACAGCTAGAATATTGCATCCACAAACACCTATATATCTCTCTCCCTAATTTGCAACTAAGGTATTACAGGGAAGTGTAGAAAAGAATAATCACCACAAATATACTACAAACAACACAAATATACTACAAATGACTGTGAAAGCAGTGTGTTTTTGTTTCTTCAAGTTATAAATGGAAAAACGTGCTAAAACATGGGTTAGTTTCTATTTACAGAGTTCTAAAATGAATTTTCTCCAGATTTTTGAATGTTTCTGATATATTTCCCATTTGTATTCATCACACTCCATTATTAAGAACTGTCTTTAAGTTCTGTTAATATAAACATAGCAGTCTCTGTGCTGTAAATTAAATTTTTATTTCTATATATGCTTTCTCTCTAATGCCAAAGGTTTCTCTCTTGTCTAATGGCTATAATGAAAGCTTTTTACTGCTAAATTAAAATAAAATGAGTTAATGGGTACCTAGTGCCTTGTTCTAGTTAAAATGTGCATCAATTTGCAATGACCATTGCTTTGGGATTATAGCAAGTGTTTTATCTTCAGCAAAGTGTAGCGAACAGTGTGAAATTTCGCTTTTGAAGTGCCTAATCTGCTCTTCTGTAAACCTATTTATAGTTTATTTCAGTTTCTAAAACCTTTTCCACCCTTTAACAAGTAATGTTGAAATTTTCCATGGTAGGTGTTTGCTTCAGATTGAATTTTTACAATGTTATCAAAAATAGTTAGGACATTTAGAGAATGAGGTTAAAGCAAAAAAATGGATGTATATATATGTTAATTTTCTCCTTTATGATGTGAAACATCAGTAGGTTTTTCCAAAAGAGTACATTAAAGATCAAGAAATATTTATTTCTCCCATGAATATCCATCCAGATATGAATGAAATAAAGTCCTCAGATAGAAAAGGGAAGATTTAAATCTGTTATTTTAAAATTAACAATAAAGCTGATTTCCAGACTTTTGACTCTTTCCAAATTCCTATTCTTACCTTATTGTTTTGTGTGAAACTGAAGTTTATGTAAACGGGAATTCATACAATATGTATAGGCAACCACAGGGGTGAATTCACCTCTGTCTTGGTAGCATTTACAGCAGGAACAGGTTTGAGCCCATTCATTCTCAACCAGTTTCAAAAGGACAATGCAATACATTGCCATTAATACTTCATCAGCACTATTTGCAAGTAAAATATTGCATTTCCATTATTTTTTTTGATATGAATTATGTATGGATAGCTCCTCTGTTATGTTCTGAAGCTTCTTAGTATGCAAAATAACCATCCAAAAATGATGTGTGTACATTTAAAGGCTTGAAGTTTTGATGAAAAGTGTTAAGAGTTTTGTGCTTCTTGGAAACCTTATCTTTGGGTAAAAGAGGCAGAAGGTGCTGTGCACCTCAGCACTAAACTCAGGGTGATCTCTGACTCAGCCCCTTGACTCTGCACTGCGCCATGAGACCCCTGCATTTAGTGTCCAGGGTCTCCTGAGCAAGATCTTCAGGAGCAATAAAATTGCAAAGGCTTAGTACCTGGTCATACCACTTTTGCTTCCCAACCTGTCGTTAACCAAGTCAGATTCTCCTTCCAGTTGGTTTAGGGAGCCTCAGCTCCAGGAGGCCTCACACCTCCCTGAGTCCCGTCAGATCTTCCAGCTGCCCCTGCAAGGTCTGCCTTCCTCAGCTGTGCTGCCCAGCTTTACAAAAGTCTGTATTCTGCTCTGGCCTCTACTCGGAATGGACTTTCTCATGCAGATGGTGGAGGAGCCAACAAGGAGAGGTGTGCTGCTGGACCTTGTTCTTACAAACAAGGAAGGTGGGAACACGAAGGTTGGGGGCAGCCCTGGATGCAGCAACCATGAGAGAGTGGAATTCTGGATCTTGGACTTCAGGAGAGCTAACTTTGACCTCTAAAAGGACCTACTTGGAGGTATCCCATGGGTTAGAGCATTGAAAGGTAAGGGGGCCCAAGAGAGTTAGCTGACGTTTAAATACCACTTCTTCCAAACTCAAGTTTGGTGCATCTGTAAGAGTGAAAAATCAGGCAAAGGTGAGACCTGTATGAATGAGCAGAGAGCTCGTGAAAAAATCAAATGGATGAAGAAAGTCTAAGGAATGTGGAAATGGGGTCTGTCCTCTTGGGAGGAATAAAGTAATGTGGTCAGTGCCTGCAGGGGCCTTAGTCACAAGAAAAGATAAGGCCCACTTGGAGTTAAATCTGGCAAGTAAGGTCAAGGACAACAAGAAAGACTTCTTTAAGTATGACAGTAGCAAAAGGAAGACTAGAGAAAATGTGGGTCTACTGCTGAATGAGGTGAGTGCCCTGGTAATGGAGGACACTGAGAAGATGGAGTTACTGAAGATGGAGTTACTTTTCTGCTAAGACTACCCCTTGGGAATTCCAGATCCTGGAGATAAGAGTCTGAGGAAAGGAGGTTGAGGAGGATCTGATTAGAGATTGTCTAGGCAAACTCAACACACACAAAACCATGGGCCCCAGTGGGATGCACCCATTAGTGCTGAGGGAGGGGGCAGAAGTGATTGCCAACTCACTCTCTATCATCTTTGAAAGGTCATGAAGAATGGGAGAGGTGCCTGAGGACTGGAGGAAAGCCAGTGTCACTCCAGTCTTCAAAACGGACAAGAAGGAGGAACTAGAAGTTACAGGCCAGTCAGCCTCACCTTTGTCCTTGGGAAGGTGATGGAGCAGCTTATTCTGGATGTCATCTTCAAGCAAGTGGAAGAGAAGAAGGTTATCAGAAGTAGCCAGCATGGATTCACCAATGGGAAATCATGCTTGACCAATCTGGTAGCCTTCCATGATGTCATCACTGGCTGAGTAGATGAGGGGAGAGCAGTGCGTGTTGTATACCATGACTTCAGCAAGGCTTTTGACACTGTTTCCCATAACATCCATTTCGAGTGGATAGTGAGGTGGATTGAGAACTGGCTGATTGACAGAGCTCAGAGGATTGTGATCAGCATCACAGAGTTGGAAGCCAATAACCAGTGGTGTTTCCCAGGGGTCAGTGCAGGGCTGGGTCTTGTTCAACATCAGTGACCTGGATAAAGGGACAGAGTGCACCTTCAGCAAGTGTGCTGATGATACGAAGGTGGGAGGAGTGGCTAACACACCAGAAGGCTGTGCTGCCATTCAGCAAGACCGGGACAGACTGGAGAATTGGACAGAGAGGAACCTAATGAGGTTCAACAAGGGCAAGCAGAGAGTCCTACATCTGGGGAAGAATAACCATGTGCATCAGTGCAGGACAAGGTCTGACCTGCTGGGAAAGAGCTCTGCAGAGAAGGACCTGGTGGACAATGGGTTGGTCATGAGTCAGCAGTGTGCCCTGATGTCTGAGAAGGCCAATGGTATCCTGGGGCGCATTGAAAAGAGCATTGCCAGCAGGTCGAGGGATGCAATAGTCTCTCTTTGCTTTGCCCTCGTGAGGCCTCACCTGGAGTACTGTGTCCAGTTCTGGGCTCCTCAGTTTGAGAGAGACAGGGAACTTCTAGAGAGAGTTCAGTGGAGGGCCAAAAAGATGCGTGGGGACCTGGAGCATCTCCCTTATGAGGAAAGGCTGACACCTGGGGCCGTTCAGCCTGGAGAAGGGAAGACTTAAGAGGGGATCATATCAACACTTATAAATATCTAAAGGACAGGTATCAAGTGGATGGGGCCAGGCTCCTTTTGGTGGTGTTCATCAACAGGACAAGGGACAATGAGCACAAACTGAAGCACAGTAGATTCCATGGAAAATAAGAAAATACTCCTTTGAGGGTTACAGAGCACTGGAACAGGCTGCCCAGAGAGGCTGTGGAACATCCTTCTCTGGAGATATTCAAAACCTCCTCGGACACTTTCCTGTGTAACCTAGTGTAGGGAACTGCTTTATCAGGGGGTTGCACTAGATGATCTCCAGAGGTCCCTTCTAATCCCTATGATTCTGTGATTCAGATTCTTATTCACTGACTCTGGAGTTGTTATGGAACTGACTCTACACAGACTTTTTGATGGAAAAAATAGTGAACTGATTATTTATGCCTGAATTTATGGAAATACATGAGCATTCAGCTACATTTGTAATCTGTGGTCATTTTTTTCCCGTAAAAATGAGTTGGCAGGTTAGACTGAAACTCTGTAAAAAGCCTCTGCTCAAATGTGGTAGAAGGATCTTGTTCACTTGGACCTTAAGAAAATATATTAGCTAACAAATGATTGTTAGCAGATACATCAAGCTGAATTATTTATTTATATCTGGGAAATTAGGCATATTTCTTTGAGGAAATTATATATGAACTATCATATTCATTAGCTGAACAATTATGTGGCTGGCTGACACATTATCTAGCAATGTATTAGATAATTGTTTGTCCATCAGTGGGTCAATACATTATTTACAATGTGGCTTTTTTTTTGGCATTATTTAGTCATAACTACTAGTGAATATGCTGTTTACTGAAGTCACAGGACGATTTGTGTTTAATAATGTGTGGTTGATTTTGTTGCAGTGTCAAGATTACTCTATACAGCAATACTGCAGATACAAATAGTGTCCTTAAACGCTTGGTCTGCATTTTTTTGTTAATCTTTTCCTCCTTACTTTATAAGACACTTCCATTTATGTTTGTGTTTTTGTATATTTCCACGTGAAAATAGAAAAATATGGCATCATTTGGGGGAAACAGACAAATCAATGAAGCTTTCCAGATGTGCCATACTTCTCCTTTTTATGCTGTAGGACAAACACCCTTTGGTTTTTGCATTAGAAGAAAATCAACTGCCAATTAAAACCCAACTGAGAAGACTACTGTAAAACAAATTAGATCTGCTGGATGCCTTGGGATGGCCTTTTGACTTGCTGCGTAGATCAGATTTTGACTACTCTGACAGCTCAGAGAGTAGAAGTGACAAACAGTGCCAGAAGAAGATGACACTTTTTCATTTCTAAAGTGTTTTATAAAGTATAATAGTATTTTTTTTTCCTTTTCATTATATGTTGGTGGTAACAGCGAGTCTTTACGTCTTGCCTGATTGCCTGCTGGCAAACCGCTCCACTCCCAGCAAGTAGTAACTCCCTGCCTGGTGTCCTGTACCAGCTTTTCGTAACTTCCCCTCTTTCCCACAGTGGAAGCAAGACCCTGGGAATGTTTTGGATCCATCATGGGTTGGACGGATACAGGGGACATCTGTTCCAGGTCTGTCTCTTTTTGCCATAAGCAGGAAGTCAGCTCTCCCTGAGGGGCAAGGGCACTGCAGACAAGGCATGTGTTATGCGTGGGCATGCATTATACGTGGATGTGCATTAGAAGTGGGCATGCCTTATGCGGGCATTCGTTGTACACAGGGTGGTGCAATCACTGTGTCCCTCCTTGAGAAAGGATCTCACCTACTGAGAGGTGTCAGAGAAAAAGTCACCAGTGCATTCAGAAATTGTTCAAACATTTTGCAGCCCACCAAGCACCACGTTACTCAGCGTTTCCTCAGTGTTGATGGGCACACCAGGCAGGCTTCCTTTAAAATGAATTCTGCTGACAAGCCACTGCAGGATTCCCCTTTGCAGCTGCAGCTATCCCCTTTGGGGGTAAGATGCACAAGAGTCTGCTCAGTCGCATGTGCCTCATTGCACAAGAAGAAATGCAAGACCTGTTGGTTAATCCCCCTCTGGTCCTGGCCAGGAGGAGCAATGCAGACACAGAAAAGATTGCTGCATCTCATGGAGAGACAGAGAACATTGCAAAGCCAGGGATGGCTGCTGACAGTCTGGTCATTGTCAGAGGGAAGAACGGATCCACATGTGAGAAGTAGGAGAGGATTCTAGGGTGGGCATGTATAGTGCTAAGATCTTGCATTGTTGGATCCCTGTTTTTGGTGAAATAGTCATAAAATTACTCTTTGTATTCCTAAGTGTTGAATTACCTGGGCAAATTCCTGTCCAGAAACTGTCTTCTGCACTCTACATCTCTTTACTGAATAGTGAAAGACCCAGAAGAGTCATGCTTTCTGTTTGAAAACAAAACCTCTAATTGTAAGGCTCAGCTGTGGACACCGCATGTCTGTACTGTAGGGATCACAAATGCTTTCCTGCCCCATAAAGGGCAGAAAAATCCTATTCCCTAAGCGGTGCTAACACATACTAAAAATTGCTCAGGGTTACCTAGAAATGGGTATTGTTCTGGTTGAAGCACAGCTGTATTCCATGCAAGAAATCACTGCATTGTGAGGCAATTACTTTAAAAAGTATCCCAGAAAAGTAGAATCATGACCATGAAATAACTGAGGCTGGAAGGCACCTCTGGAGATCATTTGGTCCAATTGCCCTGCTCAAAGCAAGGTCAATTAATTAGCTGGTTTCTAGGGGCCATGTCCTGTCAAATTTTGAGTATCTCCACAGGTGAAGACTCCATAACATCTCTGGGGTATTTTCTTATGTTTAAATTGAACTTACTGTATTACTGTTTGTGCCCATTGCCTCTTGTCCCATCAGTGGACACTGCTGAGAGGAGTCTGGCTCTGTCTTCTTTACCCTTCCATCAGATATTTATACACCCCCAGGCTCTTCCTTCCTTCTGGCTCCCAAGCGCTGGGGTACCCAGCCGTCCTCTCCTGGGCAGATCCTACTATAATCCTGCTCTGCAATCTCTATCTTTGTGCACAGCCCTGCAAACTCCAGTTCCCTGCCAGCCCTGAGAAACCATTCGGTAGCAATTTTCAGTAAATGGAACTGTGGCTGGCTACCTGCTTAGGCTTTTCCTCTGGATGCCAAGTCAGGGACACTGGCAGCTTACCACTGAGGAGCCCCTGCCAAATTTGTAGTGTTTCTAACTTTGTTAGTGGTAACAATAGGAAATTGGATTCGGTAACTCTGGAAGTCCCTTTCACTGCTACATTCCAATTGAAAACTGCTAGAAAAAATTCAGACAAAGGTCAGTTCCAAACATCTTCTGGTGTCCCCATGATTGTTCATTTGCTCACGCTGAGACTATGACTTCCATTTGAGTATCTGTTGTGAAAGGCTGCCAGTCATCCCTGGATAGCTTACGGCAGTCACTCAAATGGTTTACAATTACTTCTAAGTATGTGTATAAATTTGAAAACAATAACAACTCTATTCTCAAATGTAGCATCTTTCCAAGTCACTGCAAATAGGACCTCCATCAGGGTTAACAACATGCACAGGAAGGAGAATGTATATTCCAGCTTCTCTGGTTTCATAAAACTGATGGCTAACTCACAGTTATGGAATGAATTTGTACATTTTTTTTTTTTTAAAGAAGTGAGCTATTTGAATTCACTACTTAACTTCTGGTCTTTTTATTTTTCATTAAGACTTATTAGTCTTCTCTTAGTTAAAAATATTGATTTTAGTTTTGCAAAGAGAGTCAAACAGTGGCAGCTTATTTTTATCCTTTGCTCAAATAGAGCAGGACAGAAATGAATCACAAATCATTTAGATACTACATTAACACAAGTTTGGGATGTAAAATTGTGCATTTTATTTTTCTGATTCATATACAAAGACCATTAAAATCATTCCGTAATAAGCTCTAAGGCTGCACATCTGCCCGTGCTAAGTTCCCTCATACCATGGCACCCTTTTTCTCCATCTGTAGCAAGACATGAAATGAAAAGCCACCATCTGAATGGCCCAGCAACCCTCACCCACTGGTCCAGGAGGCCCATTTAGGCCCTGGTTCTTGGTCCTTGCATTAACTGTGTTGTACATAGGCATGTAGATGTATCTGGCCTTGTTGACTTGATGATTTTTGCTTGCTGTTGAACCTGTCTTTGTGACAGGAAATGTACCTAGTGGCCACCAGGCTGCTGGTTGAAATGAGAAGTGCCCACGGATGCCCTCTGGGATCAGCTTCTCCTGCTGCTCCCTGGCCTCCTGTGCATGGCTGTCTTGTCGCACATCTATCAGCTCTTCACAGTGAACAGGTCTTGTCTATTCAGTTTTTCCTCCAATGGCAGTGTAATTAACTTCGTTGTCCTCTGTGTGCCTTTTCTGGGTTGGCTACACCTTCTTAAGAAAGGAACAGCTACAGTAGTATCCCATGTCCAGCCATGTCCCTGCATCAGGGATTTATATATTAGCAAAATGATGTTTTCATATGCTCTCCACCCTTCCTAATAAGTGCTATCATCCAATTTGTCTATTGTTGAGTGCTAAGTCGATGTTTCCGAGAACTATCCAAAATGAATCTGACATCCTTCCCCAAGTGGTAATAGCAAGTTTAGAGTTCATCATTGCTTTTATGCACAGATTTCTTTTCTTTCAGTGTGCATTACTCTGCATTTATTGGCACTGAATTTAATTTGCTGTTTTATTGCCAAGTAACCTAGTACCATGAGAACATTCTGTAAGTTATGTTAGTTTATGGCTATTTGGAAAAAATAAACTCATATCATTTGGAAATGTGGTTCATTCACTGTTTACATCTTTTCCATTTATGTACCCTGAAAATTAGGGTTCCCAGCACAATTCTCAACGGATCAAGGTATACCTTCTCTCTGGAGAAAGCTAGCTTTCTACTCCAGATTTTGTCTTCCTAACTTCTTGCTTGTTGCAAACCTAGGGGAGATTTTCCCTCTCATGGCATAACAATTTAATATCTAGGAAAAGGGTTGATGTTAGGAGCTATTTGATAAGATGGAAATGTTCTGTCCTTGGGAGTACTTGGAGCACACCTACTTTTTTCAAGATTTCTTACAGATTAGGGGTCATGAGTGTTTTCTACCAAATGTAGAAAACATTTTCTCAATCTCATTTGTCCATGTGATCACTAATTCTAACCTTTACTGTTTCTCCCTCCTTTATGCCCCACAGAGATCCAGATAAAAGGAAATATTCAGCTCTTAGATGCTGCTAACAGTTCAGGTTAATTTTCACCTGCACATATTCATATCTATATATCCTTGTTATTGAATCACCTGACTATACAGTCTTGGCAGTGTGCTTGCCCTCAGAGCACATCACTTTGAAATGGGATTTGGATAATCTCCAATTGTAGTGCAAGGAGATAGCTGGCTACCCTGGAGCAATGCCAATCGCCTCTAGGTCTGGGACCTGTCCATTCTACAGCTGTGTGTGATGGTCAAACAGCCAAAAAGTCCAAGTAATTATGCAATTGAATGATCAAATCTTCCACTTCCCAAACCTTTCTCACTCCTGAAAAAATGAATAAGAAATAGGTTAAGTGACTACTGTGGATATCAGATATCAGAGTATGCAGTATTCATTGGTGCATAGGGCTGCTGAGAAGCCTGTGGAAATTGCCCTTGTTTAGCTTCTGACCACAGTCTGGTCCGTCATGCTTTGTCTGCTTGGTCTGGAGAACTTTACAGAAAGTTGGGAGCCTGCAGAAAGCACTGAGGAATGCTAACAGGGACATTTGTGAGGAGATCTGGTTTTCCTTGCATGCCGCTGCTTTGCAGGCCTGAGAGCAGATCAGGACCACAGCCTTGGGGAACTTTGGGGAAATATGGTACAGGTGCCTGGAAACCCTTGGCTTAGAACAAAACAGTGTTTCCAGTAAACTGCATCATGTGGTCTTTCAGGTTAAACACAATCTATACTTTTCTTTCTGGAAGCTTCCTTGTTTTGTTGTTTGTATTAGCAGTGGTGCACGTACATAAGGCCTATACTCCAACGTAAGCTGAATTGTACGAAACAACAAAAGAGTAAATAGAGCTCACATTTCCCTGTTTTCCTGTAAAATTCAGTGCTTTTTTCTTAGTATGAGAAAACTAATTAGTGTGCTGACAGATTGCTAATTGAGTTATTTAATTGGAGAAATGACTTCTTAATAGTTCGTTTTTAATTATTTATCTGTTGAACAGAGGTAGTTTCTCTGGTCATGAAACTAGTGGCAGTGGGGCTGGTAGCATGAGATGCTTAATGTCAGCTGAATTCTGCTGCGATGTCTGGCTGAGGAGCACAATTCAGAGGTCACCATCCATATGAGTTTATTTATCCATCTGCTGCACTTGTTCAAAACTGTCAAATTAAAAAAGCACCTAATTGTTTGAGTTACCATGATGCTATTGTCACTTGTATAGTAGATCATTACAGGGTGAGCATGGAGTTAGTTTAGCTTTGAGTATTACTGTTTTTATCATATATATATATATTTTAAATTATAATCTGAATACAATCTCCTTATTAAACTCTAACTAAACAAATTCCAAAACTCTGACAAATTTACATCGGAGAAACAGTAGAACTTTTCTGATTTACAATTTCTCATTGTTATGGTTTGACTCAGCAGATAGCTGAGTTCCACACAGTTATTCACTCACCCTCCCCCCTCCCCAAATGGGACGGGGGAGAGAAGTAGAGAGATATGCAGTAAAATGCGTGGGTTGAGATAAATGCTATTTACTAAAATAGTAAAGAGAACAAAAGAAATAACAGTACATATATATATATATACACAAAGAGGATACGCAGAGCAAGGGCTCACAGCCACTGGTGACCCTTCCTCCCGGCTAGCCCCTTCCGTAACGAAGAGAACCCAGAAACCCAACAAACCAGTCACATGATGTTATATGGGATGGAATAGCTCCTTGATCAATTTGGGTCAGCTGCCCTGGTCCTGTCCCCTCCCAGTTCCCAGCTCCTTATGCCCCCCTTAACTATCTCACTGGCAGAGGAATGCGGAAGTGAGTTATGTCCTCGGCTCCGTTCAACACTGCCAGGATGTTATCAGTATCTCTGAGGTACAAGATAAATTCATACTAGACACTACGAGAAGCGTAACTTCTGTTAGAAACTAGGACACTCATTTTACTTGCAATTACATGATATATCTTGTCTAATTAAGATCTATTCTGTGTACCTTGAAACAAGAAATTAATATACTGTTTCATTTGTTAATAAAAAGTAAATTTGGTATAAATTCTCTTAATACTTTTCTTGCTGCGGGGAAATATTTGAATGTAAGAAAAATGCAGAGGTTGTCTGACTGAGTGAAAAAAAGGGTGGGAAATAGTGGTGAAAGAGAAGGGAGGGAGCAAGAGTAAAATGTTGCAGGGAAAAAAAAGTAGCTTAAATGGCTTCAAAATTTAAGACAAATTCACAAATAAATGGTCCAGATGGGAATCTGTGATTAGAGTGGAGTTCTGTCTTGCTGCGCTACTAAAGAGTGACTCATTGTATCCATTAAAAAACTCCAGCTCTCAGAAACAAATGGATTTTTGTTATAAAAGTTCTCACTAGGCTGATGTTTGGCAGAGCTCTCAGTCTATGGGAAGAATATTTAGTATTTCATGTCTTCGTTAAGAGCAAAGTTTGGCCGGAACGATTGCAGATGTGTGCCGGTTCCAATCAGCGCTAAGGCTTCTGGTGATAACTCTGGGGGATGCTCCTCTGTCTGTGTGGTACCAGCTGTGCAGTAAGAAGCTTCGTGATGCATCCTTCCCCTCCAGGCTCTGCAGTAATATTTCAGCAGCTGTGATGAAGTCATGTATAAATCAATGCTATTAGCAGATACACCTCTCATGTGTACAAACTTTCTGTATAGCTCTCCAGTCATCCTAGTTTCATCAAAATGTCAGTTCCATAAGCAACTGCTAAGCTCCACTGCTGGAGCCTCAGAGCTGTTTTCTGTTCCTGCTGCAGTGAGTAACATCTCACAAATGTCTCATTGCTTGGCCCTTATGACCCTGGTGTCCTGTCCATTATGTTCCATTATGTCCATCATTCAGAGAATAACAAATGGGTTGAGCTCCGTAGGTTCGTTTCATCACGCCTCATCCAAGGCTCTTCTCACCATGCCAGATGCTGTCATAGAGTTTGGCTTTCTGCTCTGGATGTAAGAAAAATCCATGTTTGATCTCATGCTCACCATTCCCTGTGATAGTGGAATGGTATTGGCTCCACTGTGTAAGAACTGCACCTACTCATAAGACAGATTATAAACAGAATTAACTGCTTCATTTGAAGTATGAAACACTAGGGAAAAAAACCCACAAACTTCAGTTGCTTTCCATCCCCTGTTCCTATTCTCTCCCATTCAAACAGAATGTAGTAGTTTCCCTGAATTCCTTGTAAACTATCAAGATCAAGCCGATCTTGATTCTTGCAATGTAGTGCCAAAATATGACATCAGCCTCAAGGGGAAGCAGAACTGGACATCACACAGAGCAAGTTTTATGCAGTGAGCACCCACTGTATAATAGTTACTTTGTCATTATATCTGACAGAAGGTTTTCATGAGTCTCAAGATAGAGTAAATAACAGAATTTTGCCTTCAGAAGAATAACTAAATTGTGCCTTCTGTTTGTATTCATTCAGATTCTGTATAAACATTCATTGATCTTAGCTGAGCATTTTTATTGCCTAAAAAAGGAAGATTTTGTTGCAGTTAGGAATGCCTCATCAACAGACTTTTCTATTTTTTTCCTTTTTTTCCTTTTTTATTTTTTTCCTCTCCTCTCCTCTCCTCTCCTCTC
>WBMW01005920.1:153951-186434 GCA_013396635.1 Penelope pileata
CTTTTTCCTTTTTCCTTTTTCCTTTTTCCTTTTTCCTTTTTCCTTTTTCCTTTTTCCTTTTTCCTTTTTCCTTTTTCCTTTTTCCTTTTTCCTTTTTTTTCCTTTCCTTTTTCCTTTCCTTTTTCCTTTTTTTTTCCTTTCCTTTTTCCTTTCCTTTTTCCTTTCCTATGCTATATTTAAGTATGTATATTTAAGTATGCTATATTTAAGCTGAAGAAAATGTTGAAATGATCTTTTTGCAGCGGTGTACCAGTACCTCTGCTTATTGGCTGCTGATGATATCCAGGGACAAGCAACTCTGGCATCTGATTTCTAGTACAGTGATCCTAGTTAAAAGGCATTGTCTTTCACCACTGGGATAATTTTCATGAGGAAAAATGTATATTAATGTCAAATTCCTTGATCAACTACCTTTTAAAAAATCCAATGAATTTCATAAGAGCTTTGTGGTTTGATTCATGGCTTGACTATGCAATTAAAATCAGTCAAAGATAATTCTTGTGAGATTAATTACTGTAAAGGTAGAAAGTTGCATAGGGCTTTTGTGCTGGAGAGAGGTATTTGCTGATCTTTCTGCTGCAATAACTTTGCAAAGGGTTGATTTTTATCTAATTCTAAAAGATGTAGTGTGATAGCTACTCTCATGAAATGTTTCTGCCATCACTTACATGACTCTGAAAGAAAATTCTCCCAGACATCTGTAAGCATAGCAAGTCCTACTTTCCTCCTGTTTTTCAAACTCTTCACAAGCAGCTTGCACACAACTCATGAACAACTAATCAAGATAAGCTTTTTGATACAATTGCTGGGTTTGTATCACAGAATCATAGAACCATCCTGAACTGGAAGAAACCCACAAGGATCACTGAGTCCAACTCCCTCTGCAGGCTTTCATAGCCTGGTATAGTCCAACTCTTATGTTCAGGACTGCATAGCCATTATTTAGCTGAGTTATGCCTGAGCTGTCATTGTAGGTTGACTGTCTTCAGGACCTGTGACCCTGTCCTTGAAGGTGGAGTTGGGGAATTGTAAAGAAAACGTTCGGTGATCAGCAGGATGGCAGATGTACAAAAGGATTTCAGCCTGAAATTTAGATTATCAGAACTCTTATCAAGTGACACATACCAAAAATGTTCCCAGAGATCATTGTACTGTTTTCAAAAGTATATTTCTGTAGGTAACAAAGGCTTTGCTTCTGCTTGCACTGAGAGGCCCGTCTCAGTGTTGCTGGACAGATCCTGGTATACCTTGCTCTTGTCAGGTTTTGGGCTCACCTCCAGGGCACCATCTCACAGTGAGTTGAAATGCTTTGTTTCACTGCTTTGAAAGCACTCTTGCATCTATAGCGCTGACATCTCTGCCCAGCAGCCCACAGGACACTTGGAAAAACATCTATGTGCCTGGATTGGGACATATTGGTCATCAGAGACAAATCATGATCATAACAGGTGTTCCTTTGGAAGGGAGAAATCTAAATCTCAGTTGTCCCATCTTTCCCTGGCCATCTGAGATCAAAATGAGATTAGGCTTATATGTCAAGACTAATCTTGGGAGCCTCCTGAAAATTACAACTGTTTGTTAATATCTAGCCTAAAGAAGTACGGACTTTCAGGTACTGCTCACAGCACTATGAAGCATTGTGTTCAGTGGCTGCTAACACAGATTAAGGAAACTGCCTGGGAACACAGTGTGAGACACCAGAATATTTGTCTGTGTTAAGCATATTTTTGGCCCTGTGAACACTACATATTTTGTATTGCGGTACAGTTTAAAGAAAGATGGTGGAAGAGAGCAGTGTGTGGTGACTCATTCCTGAGAAGCAGGTAGGCTGACCCTTCTTGATGGTCAGGGCAGAAATAGAAACATACCTTATATTTGATACAAGTGGCTCAAATGCTGTGCACCATCCCTTGAAATGATTGCAGGTGGACAGTCGGCCCTGTGAAGGAGACGGGCAATGGAGTCCCTGCAGTGAGGGTGAATGGCTATTGCATCTTCACAAATCACTTCAAAACTCAAATGCAGCAACACGTACATCATTAAGGCGTGTCAAATTAACACTGCATCTAATGCAGAATGAGATCATAGTTGCTGCCAGGTCTTTGCTTCTCAAGTGCTGGTGCTGCTGATTGATGATGTTAGGTCAGGACCGCCTCTTCTGTAATTTTCCTTTTCTCTATTTTTCTCCCTCGTCAGAGTGTCTATGAGCTTGTGGGTGCTATGCATAATGAATTTCTTCTATCCAGTTGGGATTTTATTGTGACCGCTACGAACAACCTTCACCACACGTTCCCTCCCTCTTCCTGTCTTCTGAACTGTCTCCATCTAGTTTGCTGTCACTAAATGATGCTCCGAGTTTTGTTCAGCTCACTTGTTATTTAAGATGTGCCATAAAAATCTGTACTTCTGCTTACTACATATATCACTGCAACCTCAAGAATATTTCAAAACTGTTATCTTTCTTTGTCCAACATTGTTTAAAATGGTTTTCAAATGAGTGCTTTCAGCATGGTAGATGTACTCTGGAAAAATGAAAGATTTTTTATTTTTATGTTTAATTCTTAGTCTGCTTCCTAAATTCTGTCTAGCTGTCCAAAATCATTTTAGGCATTGCTGTAAATCTCATCAGATGCCAAACTGGTTCTTCTTAGCTGTCTAAACACCTTTTAAAATCTGCTAAGACATGAACTGTCTGTCCTTTCTGCTAAAGGAGACACAAGGTTATATTTATTGCCAATTTCACCTGATTACTTTGTAGCCTTCATTTTATTTTCAGGAATCATGTACCTATTAATCAAGAAGACAAATTAGTGCAAATTTATAATTATCCTGCTTCTGCTGCCCTATTTGTCCACAAAGACATCCACAAAATAATAGCCCACTATTTATATTTAATTCCTGTCTTCTCAGCTGTAATGGATGGTGCTTGGTTGCCCCGAATCAATAATATCTCTTCCGAAGTCTCATATCTCCAGGTCACTCAATGGAATAACAATCAGAATAATTTCATTTAAATGGATACAATTAGCACTAGAGATGGAGCCATTAAATAAAGTTCATTGATTGTTTATCAGGAAGTGAGGTGAGAAAATTTAAGTACACTCACTGTTAAGAGTGGTTGATAAATTGCCAGCATGTTAGTATGCGGTTACAACGTTTAATTTTAATTATTATTTGAACTTGTTTTTAAATTACAGTGGCAAAAGTAAAGAAAAAGTCTTATCTGGGTTTCCTACCTTAAATCTGACTCAAGGACATTACAGATATGCTTAATTGATAGTGAGAATAGAAAATCAGCATAGCAGGAATTTGTTCTTTTAGAAGTTATGGACTTTGCATAGAAACACAGCGTGTTCAATGTGCAAAAAACTCGCTCAGTGTATGACATATACTCCCTATATGCAGTAATGTGTCAAATGCATGTTTAACGTATTAAAATATATATAGCTTTTCTTTTATCCAAGACTTATCTTAGAGGAGCTTTGGTATTTCAAGAAAACAAAAATGTAGAGATTCAGTGTTTTTTAAACTAAAGTAATGAAAACTGATGGAATTCTTTCATCCATTCTAAAGCAACTCTATGTGTACTAAACTGGAAATATGAAGATAGAGCTAAGCTCAGTACAAAATGCATTTACTGAACCATTGCAAAACCTTCCATTGTTTAGTCTTGTAAATCTTTATTACGTATGTCTCTCCAAAAGTAATGCCTCCTATTTATTTCCATGGAAACTACAACAGATACAAAGAGTACAATGGCACTATTTGATAAAGCAAATTCCCAGCTACAAAACACTATTTTTCAATGTTGTCACCACTATTAGCTGATTCGCATAGATGAGCTGATTGAGACACTCTTCATTTTGTGGTGTGACGTGGATGTCCAAAACATGAGTTCTCTTTCACGTCACCGTTGCCACTGCTGAAATGCATCCCCACCACCTCACTGTGCTCACATCCACTGTTTGGTCTCCATAAATGTTCAGCAAGCACCGATGGATGTCAATGGGTGACATTTTTTCTGTATAGAGGAATTCAGTGACACACCTTTGCTCCATCCACACTCCCATGTCAGATGCCATTAGGTCAGAGTGACTCTCTGCTGCCATCTGTCATACAGCAACAACATGGAATGAGATATCGGGAAGATTCAACCTTTGCTGCCATACCACCAATATCTGCCTCTGACATCACAGATCAACATAATAAAAAATCCTTTTGATGCAGACCATATCTTTGTAATAGCACTGTTTCTTTGAGGAGATTGTGAGACCAGATTACTGGAAGCTGTACTTTCTGTCTCAGAGTTGACTCATGCTTAAGAATGATTTTTGCAAGGCAATGCAGTTCTCGCTTTGATTCTCGGAAGGCAAAGAATATCAGGAAGGCTCTGGATCTCACTCAGATCCAGTTCAAGTATTAGGAAAATTCCTGCTGGCTCAGATGGCAGAGGAACAAGTCCCAGGAGCAATCCCAGCAGCTTCTCTGTGGGTTGCAGAGGAGGCCCCGGGTCAGGTAGTAGGACCAGGGAAGAGAGCTGCTGTCTTACCAGCATTCCTCTGTGAATGGCACTTCTTACAGGAACACTGAGGATTTTGAAGTCATCAAGTAAATTATTTATGGAAAATCATTTACTGCATCTAGTCTTTCCCTAAAACACTCAAATGCATGCCTCTAATGGGCTTATAAAGCTGTGATGAGGACAGCCGTTGGAAAAAATCAGCAGTGGGTAAGTACTAAGGCTGCTCCGAAAGTAATGCCTCCTGCTTGATGATGTTGGCTCACGACATCAGAGGCAGATGTTGGTGGTATGGTAGCAAAGGTTGAGCCTTCCCACCAATATTCTGTTCCATGCATCCACTGATGCTTGCTCGACATTGATGGAGACCAAACAGTGGATGTAAGCACAGTGAGGCAGTGATGGTGTGTTTCAGCAGTGGTGTCAGCGACAGTGGGGCACTTCCACTGGTGCAGATTTTTATTGGAGCAGCATATCGGAGCTCTTGTTTATTGCTGGCAAAAATGCACAGCTAATGGTGATGGCTATGTTGAAAAATAGTGTTTTGTATCTGAGAATTTGCTCTGTCAAATAGTGTTATTGTGCTCTTTGGATCTCTTGTAGTTTCCATGGAAACAAATAGGCGACATTTCTTACAGAGCAACCTATGTAAAGGGGCAAATGATTTAGGTTAGATGAAGACTGGGATGTCAGGTTTTTTTGAGGAACACTTCTATAAAGAATATCCTTTTTCATTGCACTTAATATTGAGAATGGAAGTCCCCAGGAACTAAAGGAATTCAAATTTCTTTCTTCCAATTTCCTTTACTCTCCACTTCCTGTTTTCCATAGAAGAAAAAAAAGGGGGTGGTGGGAGGGGAGTGGGGGGAGGGCGTAGAGGGGAAACAACACAAAAAAGAGAAATAATGTGCGCCTTTTGTGTTATTACAAATATCTGGAATTTTCTGTTTTTTTTTTTTCTTTTTCTTTTCAGGTTTACATTCCTTTGATGAGTTGAATTCATCTAGGAAGGAACAGCTGAAATAAGCTGAGAGGATTATTTACATCCAAGCAAGGGCAAGATCCTTCCTATGTGCCACTTCCTGCGGTTCTGTTTTCTAATTAAAGAAAAAGCTAACACGAGTGAAGCCACATGCTCACGGTGCATAATTTTTGGAAAGGCAGCAGCAATTTAAAAGTAAATTTCACACTAGCTCTGAGACTCATGTCAGATGCTGCCTGCTCGCTCTAGTTCATGAAGGCCATTTATATTCTAAATTTAAAAATAACTTGGTGCTGGCACATTCCATTAATAAATTAGAACTAGAATTTTATGTTTTCAAAGGATATGGTGAGGTATAAATAGGCTTGCTAAAAACGGCTGAAACTCTGAGTGTTTCTCTTTCACCTGTTTTTATTTCAAGCTCTCATTGCAGTATCTGCCTCCACCTTCTCAACTGAGGGTCTAGCCCTGAAATCCCTTCTGCACACTGCTAGAACTTTTGGAGTCATTGTCACCTGAGAGGAGAAGATATCTGATGAACAAGGCCGCCAATAAACTTGGCCTCCATCTCATTCAGTGATGGGAAGGTGCTTGGCGAGGTCTCAGGAGGAATGATAATAAATTGCTTTGTGCAGTCCTGGTGTCCAAATGCCCAACTGGAACAGCTCTGCATGCTGGTGGCTCAGAGAGCACACTTCTACTTGCAGCATTTTCAATCAATGCAGTTCTTCGCTTTTTGGACGTATGCCTGCACCACAGAGAACATTTCAGAGTTCTGCTTTCTATTTTTAAGTGAAAAATAGTAGATATCTTGTCTAACCTGGCAGATGCCAGGGGAGATTTTCTGGACATAGAGGAAGGGTTTTGATTTCATTCATTTTGGTCAAGAGTGCTGGAGATCTGAAGTTGGAACAAAAAGCAGAGTTTTCAAAAACTCAAACAAATTGAGTCTACCATAATCAACTAACTCTGCTCCCCCAAAATAGGCTTTTCAATAAAACCATACATTTAGAGTTTTGAAATATTTCATTGGCATTTTGATTTTTTCAAAATAATTAACTGGTGTAATTTACCTGGACTTGTGCAAGGCCTTTGACCTGGTCCTCTACCACATCCTTATCTCTAAATTGGAGAGATAAGGACTTGAAGGGTGGACTATTCAGTGGATAAGGAATTGGTTGGAAGGCCACAGCCACAGAGTTGTGGTAAACGGCTCTATGTCCAGGTGGAGGCTGGTAACGAGCGATGTCCCCCAAGGGTCTGCCTCGGGACTGGTGCTCTTTGACATCTATATCAATTACATCAACGATGGAATTGAGTGCACCCTCAGCAAATTTGAGTGGTGCAGTTGATACAATAGAAGGAAGGGATGCCATCCAGAGGGACCACAATAAACTCCAAAGGTGGGCCTATGTGAACCTAATGAGATTCAACACAGCAAAGTGCGAAGTTTTGCACTTGGGTTGGAGCAATCCCAGATATATAAACAGACTGGGAGAAGAGCTCCTTGAAAGTAGCCCTGCAGAGAAGGACCTAGGGGTCCTGGTGGATGAAGAACTGAACATGAGCCAGCAGTGCACTCCTGCAGCTTGGAAGGCCAATGGTATCCTGGGCTGCATCAGGAGAAGGGAGGCCAGCACGGAGAGAGAGGTGATTGTCCCTCTCTATTCTGCCTTTGTGAGGCCCCATCCGGAGTACTGTGTCCAGGTCTGGGGCCTCCAACACAGGAAAGATGTGGAAGTTTTGGAGAGGGTCCAGAGAAGGGCCACAAAGATGATCAGAGAGCTGGAGCACCTCCTCTATGAGGACAGGCTGAGGGAGCTGGGCTTGTTCAGTCTGGAGAAGATAAGGCTGCAGGGAGACTTCATTGCAGCCTTCCAATATTTAAAAGGAGATTATAGACAGGAGGGAAATTAACTTTTTATAAGGGTAAATAGCGATAGGACAAGGGGGAACGGTTTTAAGCTGAAGGAGGGAAGGTTTAGACTGGATGTCAGGGGGAAGTTCTTTACTGAGAGAGTGGTGAGGTGCTGGCACAGCTGCCCAGAGAGGCTGTGGATGCCCTGTCCCTGGAGGTGTTCAAGGCCAGGTTGGATGGGGTCCTGGGTAACCTGATCTAGTACCAGATCTGGAGGTTGGCGGCCCTGCCTGTGGCAGGGGGGTTGGGACTTGATCATCCTTGGGGTCCCTTCCAATCCAGGCTATTCTATGATTCTGTGATTTGTGAATGGAAATACTTGTAACAAATCCTTATGAAAGAAAAACAAGATTCTTTGTTGGCTTATATCAATGGAAGGCAAAATACTCTCTTCAGAGGAAATCTAAGTCTTTGTTCTACCCATGAAAGACCAAAAAACTCATATGCTTACCAATATGCTTTTCATGGAGTCAATGAAAAAAGATGAGTAGCTCCCTGTGGATGAAAAGTACGAATTTCTGTGTGGCAGCAAGTGAAGCAGTCAGCACTGTTTGTATATTACCTGATGGACATTAAATTTCCCTCGAGTTTCTTTCTGGTATCACCTGTAGTCAGGATTTAATGAATATTGTTCGGGTTAATGTTCTGACATTTTGAAAGCCTGTATCCTGTTAAATCTCAGAATCATTTACACAGTATTCTTGACTACAGCTTCATATAAAGAGACATTTCTCTTTTAAGAAAGGGTTACAGCTGAGGCATCAGGGTTGTTTTAGGACATTTTTAGGAATCTAGTACAATACGGCCTTTATACAGTCCATATCCATTCATATTATAGCTGTGCACTTTCCTATCAGTGGAAACGTAGAGTTCTCTATGGAGTGAGTAAGTACTTTTAAAATGGTTGACATGAGACTTTTGAATGCATCTATTTGTGTACTCATAGCACATATATGGAGCTCTCTGAGTGTCCGGCTTGCAAGTGTCTGTTTGGCAGTAATGCCCAACTGCAGCTGAGTCTTTTCTCTTATTCCCTGTTTTGGGTCTCAGTTCTTATTCCTTGTTTTGGTTTAATTGTGGTTTTCTGAAGATTTGTTCACATACTTCTGGTGTTGCAAGTATGTATTTTCCTGCAACTGAATGCCTGTATGCCACTTGCTAAGCCATACAGAAGAAGCTTCAACCAGTCACTGAAGCCTTATCTCTGCTTAAATTTAGCCTGGAGTTCTTACGTCCTCACATGCAGATTGTATCCCAGATACTCAGTGTCTGGTTTTTGTTACTGCAGTTTTTGCTATAAACAGCTTCCTTTACTTTGTATGATGTCAAGAGCAGAGTAGAAGGGCATGCAAGGAAGGCAAAAACTGCCTCTAGTTGCTTGCGTACAATCTGTTTGTCCTACATAACACTAGAAAGCTGACCAAATTGTATCTGTGAGGCTTTGTAAAGCAAAGTTTTATTTTTATGTGTGCCGTCAAAAGGATGAGTTCAGCAGTATAATACCCTCTGTGCAGATCTGTCAAGAT
Source organism: Penelope pileata (assembly GCA_013396635.1). Classification (NCBI taxonomy): domain Eukaryota; kingdom Metazoa; phylum Chordata; class Aves; order Galliformes; family Cracidae; genus Penelope; species Penelope pileata. The sequence continues at coordinate 162,897 of WBMW01005920.1, forward strand.
CCTTTTTTAAGCAGTGAACGTAAACAAAGAGTGGAAATTTCCAACGTTTACTTTATAAATAAAATGTAAGTTGAATAAAGGAACATCATCGTCACAGGAAGAAAAAAGTCAGTTTAAAGTCATATTTTGACCCATTTTACATTTCAGGTAAAATGCGCTTTTAAATATGAGTACTCCTTTAATGTGCCCCTGACATCCATCCCATCAGCAGTCGAGTAGATCTGCATTCTGATGGTTGCTCATCTGGCTTTTGCAGTGCCTTCAACCTGCTGCTGTTTGCTGCAGAAAAAGAAAAACAAAGGATTTGCTCAAAAAAAAAAAAGTAACAGAATAGTTAGGACGTCTGTTGTGTTACAGATTCCAAAGGGGGTAAGCAAATAGGAGAAGAAAGTAAAAGGAAAACAGAATGAATGAACATTTTTATTCTGTAGTAGGCAGGGGAAATCATTGCTATTTTCTTTATCTCAAGAACTGATCCATTGGCACCTATGCCTCTAAATCAGGAAAAACAGCTAACCCTAATCAGGCTATTTCTGGACCTGCTTGGAAAGGTTATGCCATATGTAAAACAGAAATCATCAAAACAGAGACCAACAAGTTTGCCATATGTTCCTTCTAGTCAGTTTCTCATGGAAAGCAAACTGCCCTTACTTAGTCCAAAGCAAAGGTAACACCACCAAGCGTGATGTCTCTACCAAACACCACAGGCTTGTCAGCCAGTCCTGGACACAGACACAGCAGGGCAAAGAATGCTGTATGTCAGGGGCACCTGCGAATTTCAGTTCTGGAAGGATTCTATAGGGATGTCTGCTGTACCAGCAATTTGTGCCATCTTCCTGTGGCAGATAGCTCATCTCTAGAGCCTGAGCTGAAGAATTTGGGCCGGAAAATTATCATCAAATTAATAAAATCAGCAATAATGCTGCCACTGTTAACATTAATACAACAGCTTAGTAATAGCTGTGATGGTAATGGCAATACTAACAATAAGGATAACGGCAAGAAAAGGAATGTTTTTGGAGAACCAAATGGTCTTGGATTATTTTAAGAAGGAAGTTTTAATCAGTTTTGAACATATCAAGATTGCAGAAGATTCCTGAGAATTATACCCAGAAGTCATACCAAATAACCATGTGGATTGTAGCTCTCTCCTTTCTGTCCTTTCAGTGGGAGGTGCATTAATGGTTTTTTAATGAAGTACATTATTCAGAGCTCCCCCTTCTTGCTTTCCATTCTCTGCAGTTGCAGGTTGGACAACTTCATCCAGGGGAACTACTTCCTTTCTCTTTGCCAGACTGTGAGGGCCTATATATCTACTATGACATCTTGACTGGTTTTGTCTGTTGGAGAGAATGGGCACAGCATTGCTTGCTACAAAAGTGGATGCTAAATTGTGAGGAAGAAACAGAACAATTTAATCCCAATTAACTGAAAATGCACTATTTTAATTTTCCCAGAGCAGCTGTTCTGCCAGTTCAATGGTGACCAGTATCTCTAGAAATAAAATGTGAACGATGTAATGAAAATGTCATTAAGTAGAACACAGTCTAAAACATGCATAGTAATTTATTCTTTGTTACTTCTGCTTAAAAAGGAGAACAGCTGAAGATACATCAGGAAGTTACAGCCAGATCCTACTGTGCCCTTGGCTGGAGAAAAAAGCTCTGTTGAAGTCAGTGTCTTGCTTTGCTACACTTAGGACTCTGTGCAGCCTTGTCTCTTCTCGTGTTTCAGTTGACTCTGATATATGGATTTTCATGTCTTCAGTGCTGGTTTACCCCATGCCGTTGCTAAAGAATTGTAACACCAGTCAACTCTGTCTCAGAGCCTTTGTCAGTTCAGTGACAACCTGGGAACCTTCTCAGTAATATCCCTGACTTCTAAGCAGGCTTATCCACGTAGCAGGGAGCACACAGCAAAACAAATGAGTATCCCACCTGAAGTAATTGGAAAAACAGCATGGATTTCTCCAGCCCAAAGCTGCATCGTGTTTTGCAAAGTAAAAAATCTTTAATTAATTTGCACATACAAGGAAAAGAGTATACGTACACCCATTTTCACTTCTTGGAAGATGAAGATTATTCAATATTGCAGTATTTTTTAACTTTTTGTTGAAAAAACTATTTTGCCTTTAATGCTGTCTCTACATTACACAGCATGAGAAGAGTTATATCTTAAATGAGAATATAAACTGTAACATACCTGGAAAAAAGGTGGCATACCTTTTCTCTAATGTGTACAAGGCTCCTGAAGAATTCTGAAAGACCTTAGAGATAGCTCGTCTATTTCAACCAATGTTCTTGTTACACTTTGCTTGTATTCTTTATGTCTGAACAAAAACTTAGAGAAAAAAGCTTTCAATGGGACTAGAAACCTTGGGAAACTTTATATCATGTCCACATATACCAGTTTTGCTTTTCTGCTTCCGTTTCCTTGGTTTCTCTACTATTCTTGTTCTATACAGACCCCTCCCTATCCACAGATCATCTCACTCCAATGTATTCACCTGCAGAGCAGAAGCCTGTACATCATTCATATCCAAAGGATTAGATTTCCTAAGGATGCTCCTCATCATTGCAAATGCCTCTTCTTGTTAAGAAAATGTCAGCCCCTCTATAATCTACAGCTGAAGAGCTGAAGAGCTGAAGGTGACAGGCATATTCTGCTGCAAGGAGAAAGCTAACCAGTATTTTGGTTGTCAGTGAAATAGGAAACTTGTAAAGTGTTGAAAATTGCCCAGGGCACAAATGAGACCCAGGCAGGTTTCCTTGCACACATCAAATTACGCCGAAAGCAAAGTAGCCTGTTTCTGTTTAAGGTGAGAAGTGGTTTGCACAGGAAGCAAGTGTAAGGGTTTGAAATCCCATGGACAATCTCCTTCTCGTAATGCAGCAAGCCAGGTGCAATTCCTAGTGATTTAAGCATTATGGATGGAGCAGATGCCGCAGATGGACAAGATGAACAGACACAAGAGGCTCATGCACAGGCATACCTGCTGCTGAATCTACATACACTCCTCATCTTTATGAAATGAGATGTATTGTTGGTTCCAACAGAGGAGGTATTGAGGTGAGGCCATTTCTTGAGGCCTCCTTTATGGTCAGTTGGTGCTCAGCTCTGCACTTCTCCCAGTGTAGGCTACAGTGATATCGCGCTGGTGATTCTCCAGTATAAGCCACAGGACTACAAATTTCACCCAAGACAAGTAGTTTGAACACAGCTAATCCGTGATGAAACAGCACCTATTAGGGACTGGCACAAATCCAGAAGAATAATTTCCTCCATGTAATTGGTTTTTATGCCTCAGAATTCTTCTGTTTTATAGATTTCTAGTGGAAAAGGATGATTATTGTTTTCATTTCTAGTAAGGATGTAATCTTGAGGATCTCCCAGTGGTGTACGCAACACTCTAAAATGACGCAGGTTTACAATATAAAGTGTTGTGCTAAAAGGGTGATTAAAAATGTATCTTTAAGTTGTTGAGAAGTAAATGAGAATACATTTCTAAAATGTAAATTAAAAGATAAAGTATGAGATGCAGTACCACCATCATCTCTGACATTTTGACTTTATCATAATTGTTGGTTTGTTTCTTAATGCTTCAACTGCTGAAATGTTGTGTATATTCATATACACAATATTTATAAAGTGTACTCTCAATTTTAGTTTTTAAAAAGCAGCTTTTAAGCTTGAGAATGAGAAGGGCAATGAAGACACACATTAGAATTTCAAAAATCAAAGATGACTATAGGTACTTATATAAAATAAAAGATTGAAATGCTTGGAGCCGTTAAATTGAACTGAGTTTGGGGTCCCTACTCTGTGAGTTCTGAGTTGATAACACTGGATTTTGGTTGATATCCTAACTTCACTATGTTCAACCTTTGTGTACTCATATTTCTGCACCTCAGAGATCTGTAAGAACTAGATTATGCTTCCATACTTCATAGAAGAACTGTGAAAATATGTTGTTCATCCATACACACAATGCATACATATATCAAATATAAATGAGATATCAATATCAAATATAAGTGCAAATATATATGTGCATATATATATTTGATGGACAGACACGGCAGTGTAGGCAGATGTTGAAGGCTCCAGATAGACAGATAAGCCATGCTGACTTTTAAATCTAAAGTTTTAAAACATCTACATATTCCCACACATGTATAAGGAAAGAATTTTGTCATCTTGCTTTATGAACTATATTTTCTTTCCTGCCTACTAAGCCCTAGTTTCACTTATTATTGCACTTTTCCTAGGAAAACTATTGAACAATCCAAATCAAAAATTCAAGGCAACAAAAGGCTTATTTTTCATATCACATATGAAAAAAAAAATATTTTAATTTTCAACTATTTCTGAAAACACACAAAGCCCAATAACACAAAAACAATTTCCTTGATATCCTTTGAAAAAGATTTAATGCAACAAATAAATTACATGTTCTGTAGGACCACTATGTGTTTCTGGAGAGAACACTGGAAACCAGTAAACCAGACATCTTGCTGATTCAGAAGCCCTTCTGATTTCATATTGTATATGAAAACTCATTTCACTTGGATTTCTTCAACAGGCTTTTGTTTTGTCTTATACTTTACAATTATATAGGAAATGATTTCTTCACTAGAAGGCACCTAATTTAGACACATTTCCCATGCTTTAGCAATACTGTTGATTACAAGTTGTTCCATATGTGTGAGAACAAATCCCTCAGGTTTGGTAATTGTGTAAAAGAGTATGAACTTTTGGGATTCCATATTAAGAGGATACTAACAATCAATATATGATAGTTCCCTCCTGAGTATGCTTTAAATGTAATTGAACAACTGTAATTGTTCAGTTGTAATTGAAATTACAACTAGAGGCTAATTTGTAGTGTTTAAGAATGATGTGAATATGCTAATTAAATCACAAGAAGCATCCTAAGCTCTAGCTGCAAGTCTCTCCCACTTCGCTAAAGAGTAATGTCTGATGGAGCCTGGAATTTCCAATATATTCATCACGCTCTGTCTCCTTGCAGTTTCCCTTCAATTCTGCTCCATTACTGTTCATACTGCTGGTACTTACCTAAATAATTCATTTGAAGTCTCACTTACTGCAACGTATAGCTGTTTTGGAGAGAGCTGTGCATGTTTCATCCTGTTGGCCTTTCCTCAGCAGTATGGCTGCATGGTGCCAGCCAGCTCCAGGATTTAGAGGCTCAGCTACAGAGAAAGCCAGCTCTGCTTGACTAAAGCCAAGTTCCTTTTCTTCACCTGCTCTCCATTCCCCTACTCCCGACACCTCTCCACCCTCTTTAACATAAATACTGAATATATACACTTCTCTTCCTTCTCCTGGCAATTTTAGGATGTAGGCTGCCACATTCTCACTTCTCTCATTTTCTCTGAGGACGAGTGGGCTGCCTTTGTTGTTTTATTTCCCTGAGACTCAGGTAGCACATTCCGTAGAAGTTTCTGGGGAGGAAAGCAGATCTCCCGAAACTGCAATTGAGGGGAATCCAGCATCACCTCCAACACAGAGACGGAGACGGCTCTAGTTTGATTTATCAGTAACTCCATTTCTGACACTATTGATAAATCAGCAAGCAGCCTATGTACTTAAAATGAAAGAAAATCCATCTTGAAAAATAATTTTGGAGGCAAAAAAAATGAAATCAAGAACTTTTCTTAGGATTTGTCCAATTTGAACCCTATTTAAAGGTGTAAAAGTGAAAAATGGCAGCTTTTCATTGTTTAAGATCTGTTAGTAGATTTTCTTAGAAATGCACAAAGAAATAAAGCAGGAATACAATCTGTCTCTAAATTAAAGAAAAATCAGGGCTATTAACGTAACTGCATAGCCGTATGAGCCCCTTTAATCAGTTCATTCCCTTCCTTAGTGCAGCTTTAACACTGTGCAGTACAGGATACCTCAAGGTAAGCTCGGCAGTCTGTGGAGAAGGAGCTCTAGATGCAGCTTTAAAAGGCACATACAGTCTTCTGAAACTAAGACTTAGGTGATAAGTGATGAGAGCATTTACTGATTTCCTTACGTAAAAGAGCGGTGAATTTAATGACTCCTTTGCTATCAGCAGAGGATAGTGCCAGTGTTGGTACAACCTTCCCATTTGGTGAACTTCAAATATATAAATATTTATGCAGTTCTATGGGCTAACCAAACCCAAACTTGTTATTCTTACTCATGAACAAGAATAGGACAACAGCATTTTAAAAATCTGTCTAACAGAACAATGTACAAAAGCAGAAAATTTTACACTAGTTAGTGTTTCATTCTGTTTTACTAAAACTGTTGAGTTGATTTTTTACAAGAAATTCTATCAAACATGCTTCTCCCTGGGAACTGGCCACTTAAATTAAGCAGAAATAATTGGCTGTAGTCTATGAGAGGTGTTTTGTGAGAGGCTTTGTTTTTTTCTTTTGTTTTCAAAGAAAGCTGGAAGGCAAATTTAAATCCTGTCATGTTAATGGCATTGTTTTCAGTCCTGAAGTAATACTTTAGAGAAAAAAAATAATAATCGAGGTTTTTTATTTTATGTTCTCTGATGTCGACAGAAGGAAAGCGAAAAGTTAATTAAAACCACAAATAAATCTAAGAATATTTAATACCTGAACTTAATAATTTTATTATGCTGTTACTGTAATGCTTCTTTTCCAGTTATCCTCCATCTGAAGTAGATGGGTGTTTATGAAACAGTCTGCATCTGATGTGGATATGCCTCCCGACTTGTAAAATCCTGTTATTTTCTAATGTATTCAAACAGAGGTTCACATACTTGATGTGAAACATCCCTACTTGAAATATTATTACCTGCTCATGTAAATGTGACTTTTGTTCTCATGAAATAATGTATGTGATTTCGAAGGTCTGATGTTTTTTATGATTTATATTACCATTTAAAAGCTCAGGCGCTGCACCACAGCGTTTCAAGGATATAACTCAGCTTCAGGTCAGCCTGATGGTCACACGAACTGTGTGAAAATAAAGCTTGCTGCAACAATTAATTTGAAATAATATGAGAGATTTTATGTAAAACTCTGTGCTTTCTCATATCGTTGGTCTAATTTTTGTAATTTTACTGAAACTGAAATTCAAACATAATTCCTTTGTATTTAATATTTTGTGATTGTGACTTCAGTGATAAATATACATACTATCTATGTGTGTGTATAAATATGTAAATTCAGACAAGGATATTTTCTTGCTGTTTAACCATTTTGGTGTATGCTTCATTTTATTGAACTTCACAGTGGTTCAGAGAGTGTACTCAGATGTCCAAAATGTGACCATGCTGTGACTGCTATGGGAACCGTAATTATATATTTCCTGGTTGAGGATATATTCAGAACACTAATGTTGTATTAGGCTACAATTCTGCCTTTAGTTTCCTTTGAAAATTAATAGTATAGATATATTCATTCGAATTTGCAGTCTTTTTTGAACCTGATAAATTCAGTGCCTGCTTCTTTACATCGTTCCCCCCTGTGCAGTAGCTGTAAAAAGGGAATGATAAATTGCTCTCATTCTCACTCAGTAGTGTTCTCCATTCACTTTGCACAGGTGTAAATGAGTGCATGGGGATGAAGACAGTGACGAAGCAGGGCTTGAGCTTAAAGTAGAAACACAATTTTTCTGGTAGGTTGGCTAGATTGCCATATGTCTCCCAACAAGATTTCAGCAGTTGTGCTTACACCGCTATATATTCTCCTGTCTTGCAGAAATTAGGGAGTTAGACTTTGTTGCTTCATTTGATCGATTAAGTGACCCTTGGAGTATCTATGTAAGCTGCTGTCTGGATGAAATCTGGAAGGTCACATCTGAAGGCTTCTCCTAAGCGCGTTAAAAGAAACCCTTCTTTGTGTTTTTCCCTGGGCAGCCAGCTGGGGATTCCAGCAGGCTGTACAGCGTGCATTTAAGAGCTTTTGGTAATAGTGATTGTGGGTCCTTTGTGCGTGTGTGTGAACCTTTTTAGAATCTAGAGTAAGGCAGGCAAAGGAAACATGCCTTTAACCTGTGGAAAAGCTCATCATAACTTGCATCATTCTAAAGCATTTATAGTTTCCCTTCAGAAGTATAAAAATGAGGTCACTGGGGCCAACACCAATATTGAGAAGCGTGAGGAAGAAAGGGAATTATTTTGGCAAAACTACAATCTTCTGAATATCAAATTTGGAATGCAAGCCATAGCTTCAAATGGCAGAGCAACACAGAAATGCCTGCAGGAGGGCTCAGCTACTCTCTCTTGAGAGAGAGCAGCTGAGTTCTCAGTTCTCAGTTCCACTACCTTTTGGTCATCATACATAGTGACCTTTCCTTCCTTCTTCCCCATATCTTCTGAGGGAGGATTCTCAAAATGGATTATGTTCCTTGTTCCAGGAGGTTTGAGGCTTTGTCTGACAGGAAAGCACATTGGGACACAGCTGGTGAGGCACAAAGTACCAGAGGTGGGACAGCACTTTCTGTATCGCAAGAGAGGTCCTCATGGCCGGTGACTAGAGATTAAGCATGCAATTCCCTGAACTCAAATCCACCTCTATTTGCTGAGACATGTTTTCCTAAAATAATTACAATGTTGATTGTGTTGACTGCTTGTACTGGTGCTGCTTCAGATTGTCTCTCCTGGCGTTGAGCCAGGATTATCCCTTGGCTTCGCTGTCCATTCAAGTTTTGTTTTGGAATTAAAACAGAGTCCCAAGGGCCTAACAAAGCTGCTGCTGGACCCTGAAGGCCATCCCCATGCCACGCTGTGCTGGTGGATCCCTGGAGACCTCCTCTGTGAGCAGTCCAGGTGCCAGGATTGGGCTGGCAGCAGCCTTGGCAGCAGTGCAGGGATGTTGCCCCGAAAACATGGGACAACTGTGGGTCAGTGAATCAGCATGGCCCTGCTGCGCTCACAACCAGCTCCTTGCCCTGGTTATAAAAGGTTTGCATTTATAGGTGCCTCTGTATGGCTTGTTATTGAGTTTGTAATGGCTTTGCTACAGCTCTTGATAGCTCCACTTGATTTCTGTTACACTGAAGATTTTACTTAATTGGGATGACTGGTAGATCTGTAGCTGTCCCAATTAAGTGGTCGTAAAGTGTCATGCAGATAATAAGAGAGATAATATTGTTCTGAATAAACATATCAAGGTAGAAATATCATGGTGCATGTAATCAATTATGAGCCTTATTTCTTCTTTTAATCTTTATTTGGATACACTCTGTATTAAAAAACTACAAAGCAGAGTTTCATCACCTAGTGAAAGCGTCAGTTTTCTCCATCCGGCTGCATCCTCAGTATGTGTAATTCAATAATGTCTTGATCAAGCAGCTGTCCTAGTCACTCGCTATTACTGTGCAAAATCTTCTCCCTGTTAGATGTTACAATAGAATCACCATCTAAATGAGGGATAACATAATTAAGTGGAGCATTGGGGAATAGCAGAGGTAAAGAGTTTGTTTTCTGGAGAGGAAACCATTTTGCCAGAGCTCTGTATTTTAGTTGTCAGTAATCATAATGGAAAGCAAAAGGTTATAGATTTATTTCAGACTATTAAGTAATTAAAGGGCCTATTAAAAAGAGTCTCTTTACACTAAGGAAGTGTGGATATTTGGAAGAAGGCGTTCAATGTCATTTTTCTTCTCTTTGAATTTGAATGGAAGGGGATCTTCTGCATCTAAAAAAAAAAAATTTAAAAAAAACGCTTCCCAAATTTCTATTGAGCAGATAGTAACAGTTTAGTCTATCTCCAAACAGCACTAAAGAGGTCAGGGTTTCTACCCCAACATATTGCAGGTACACATAAAACTCTAATAACCAAAAAATAGGAAAAGAAAGATCAGTGCTTTAATTAGAGCGCAAATGCACCATTTATTCACTGAGAGACCTTGACCCACTGCTATGCCTTTCTATTATAAGCTTCATATCCTGGTCCTCTTGAGGGCTCCTGGAGTGTTCAACAGCCTCACTGCTGCTGGTGGTCTCATAAGAACGGGGCTGTCAGTGTGACTCGAATGTGAATCAAAGCAGATGTATTTCCCAAGAAGGGCTTTATATTTTCATTAAAATTTGAAGCTTTTAATCAGGGTGAATCCCTGTTAATTCAATCTGTCAGAAAATGTGGTTGTTTTATTGACTGCGTATGCAATGTCTACCTACCATTAATTATACTGTTTGGAAAGATGGAGATACTTTTCCATATCACAGCACCTGTAATAAGGTAACAATATTCTAAAACATTATTAATAAATAAATGTTGGGAATGGAATGTATTGGACTGCCAGATCTGTAATGTAAAATCCAGAAAGCAGTACTGAGAAAATGGGTATGTCACAGGCAATAAAAGCATAAAAATGGCTTTTCCCATGACGGGCTTCGTCTTTTCAGTGATGAAGATCTGTCTAAGGGTGAAATGATAATGGAGTATGACAACTCAATTAAAAACAAGAGATACCAAGGCATTCTGTGAGGAAAGGAAGGCAGAAAGATGTGCTTTGAGTTTTAAACTCTTCTATGAGTTATTTCACTAGTCAACTATTATGTTCTACATTATAAAATATATACGGTATATATTACTGCATAACATAACCTCTCTGAACTAAGGGCAAAGTACATTGGACTTACTGCCATGTTTCTTACTGTCTTCTCTTTGCCCTTAGAAACACTGCGTTCTTGGCTAACATAATGACCCAGCTTCATGAAGAAGGGGAAGTAGTGTTCTTGTACCCAACCTCCGTTTCCAGCAGTGGGTAGTCTAGTAGTTGGCTAGTTCTCCTGGGATATAAGAACTGTGGGTTGCAAATTTCTCAGAGTTATGAATACATTAAATCTAGACTTCCTATTGCCTAGGCAAATGACCCAACATCTAGACTGTAGTATTAAAAATAAGGCATCATCCAGTCTTGACATTCTTGCCACCATTAATAATTTGCTAGGAGGACATTTCACTCTAGCAAACAAAGTGTAAAATGTTAACAAACTTGAAAACTTAAAGTATAAAAAACCATAGTAAAAACAGATTTTAAAAGTTATTAACATTATTATCATTTGACAGTAAACAAAACCTGCTCCTAGAATAACTAAACAAGAAACATAGTGGTTTTCTGAGTACTGAAAACTTTAAAATTGATATTGCGTTTTTTTCTAAAAAACATGTTCCAGGTCTGTAACAGAAAAAGTCCTAAAAACTCTTATGACTACACCATTTTCTCTTCTCTTTCATTCTTCCAGCTTCTCAAAACTGTTCCTCAAGCTTCCACTCTCTCTCTCNAATCACAGCTATTGAGATTTGAAGCAATAATTAATTCAAGGAAGTCCCATGACCTGTCAGACTAGATGATCACAATGGTCACTTCTGGCTTTAAAATCTGTGGAGTTCCTGGCTTCTGTGTTGTGANTCTCTCTCTCTCAAGCTTCCTCCTCCAATTGTTCCCTCAAGCTACTTTCTTCTCTGCCTGGCTGCCCTTTATCTAAGCCTGGGGCCACTCCGCCCCAGGTCCACCCCTTCCGGTCACAGGTGCAAGTGACTCCCCAGGCCAGCCACGCCCCTCCACCATGTGCTCGATCACCAGCTCATACTGGGATCAACTGTTTCCCTACAAGGTCAATCACAGCTATTGAGATTTGAAGCAATAATTAATTCAAGGAAGTCCCATGACCTGTCAGACTAGATGATCACAATGGTCACTTCTGGCTTTAAAATCTGTGGAGTTCCTGGCTTCTGTGTTGTGAATGTCAATGAGACTGCCAATTAGTGTGGGTTTTTTTTGATGTGGGCACGTGTTCATGGGGAGCTGAGACCATCAAATTAATTTTTAAGCCATTAAAGTGGTTCATTCACTGAATAATGATTGTCACGAAGCACGATCAAAATGTAAAAGAGAAAGCATATATGTTTTCTTAGAACAAAAAAGAAAGAATAAGAAAATACAAATATAATGCACAGTTTTAACCATCTCATACTTTCCCATCACTGAATGTCATGTATAAATTGTTTTATCTTTCAGTACATTGTTATTTTTATTCCTTAGAATAGAGAAACATTACTAAGACAGTGCTTGATGGGAGAGCTTTTTATGCCAATGCTAAGAACTAAATATCTAAGTAGTGGCTGATCCTTGATCTCTTGGGAGAGACGATATCTATTCAAAAGGCATAGACAAATATGAACAGTTAATCATCTTTAGTCTTGATTTTTCATGCATTTCAGATGCATGGTATGTTTTTGCATTCACTAAAATCAGTGGACCTTTAATCGCTTTATAAGTTAATGGCAGGTTTGTCATTTTAATAAAAAGACATGAAATACGGCTGTATGCGTGGATGAAAGGAGGTGAAAAGGGGAAATGGCTTCCAAGTAACATGAGGTTTTACATATTGATTAGCATGCAAGTGTAGAAACATGAGATCAGTGACTAAATTACATGTCTTTGGTGGGATGAGCTCAACTCACTAGCAAGCAGTGAATCATACTTTGGGTGCAACACAGGTTTGTGAGCTTTCTTCATGTGTTTTATTTTTTTTCAGTTATACTAGATAGTGTTGGTGTGCTTAATACCAAAATGTATTCACAGTGGCGTTTCAACTGCTATGGAGTGGAGCTTCTTGTAAAGCCACCCAAGATGAAAGTTTCTATCCTGTGCAAAAATTAAACAAAATTAATACTATCCTTTTAGCTTCAAGGTAGAGATGTTATTGCAAAATCTAATTTTACAATCCTTCCTTTGATTATTGACTTTGTCTGTGTGTCTCTTCAATATAAGCCTTCTGGAGAAGAGCAGGCTGCGGGGGGACCTGATAGCAGCCTTCCAGTACCTGAAGGGGGCCTACAGGAAAGCTGGGGAGGGGCTTTTTACAAGGATAGATAATGACAGGACAAGGGGTAATGGTTATAAACTGGAAGAGGGTAGATTTAGACTAGATATAAGGAAGAAATTCTTCAGTGTGAGGGTGGTGAGACACTGGAACAAGTTGCCCAGAGAAGTCGTTGATGCCCCCTCCCTGGAAGTATTCAAAGCCAGGCTGGATGGGGCTTTGAGCAACCTGGTCTGGTGGGAGGTGTCCTTGCTCATGGCAGGGGGGTTGGAACAAGATGATCTCTAAGGTCCCTTCCAACCCGAACCATTCTATGATTCTATGAATATACTGTAAAATTCGCTGTAGAAAGGCCATGTTAAATGAGAACACTTTTTTTCTGGATTTGGTGGCAGTCTGTATCTCACATGGTACCTTGCAGCTTTAATTTTTCTTTTTATTTATAAATGGGTGCTGTCCCTAGGGATCAGTCTCGAAACTCAATCTCTCCTCTTTAACAAGGTCTAATATTATTGAGTGACAAGAAAAGTAAAGAGCATTTGTGATTGTCTTGCAGTTGGCAAACTCCAGCCTTCAATATGCTTGTTTCTTGAAGCCTGCTGCCATTCAGAGTACTAAAATTGAATTTGCAATTACTGACTAAGAAAAGCATTCCTGGTATTTTTAAAATTATGCCCCCTCAGAATAAGGAGGCCATTCACTTTTGTTCTATGTTGGACTGGTTTCTGAGGAACCTTCAAGAAATGAGACAGTTATTTCTCTGCTACCAATTGAATTGGAAGTAAGAAAGTCTGTGCTTTCATTCAAAGAGATTTCCAAATATATCAGCAGCAGTTTGTCTTTCCTCTGTGCTGGATTCTGAAAATGCAGAGTGGGGAGAAAGTCATCTGTCTGGACAGCACTGGAATAAACTGAGTTACCTTAGGCTGCAAAATCTCTGGAGTAGAATAACTGTCAGCCGCTGACTCCACTTCAGAAATCCCTATGTGAAATCCTATTGCATACCTTAGGATGGCGACATAAATCAAATGTTCTCAGCGGTTTTATCCCAAGCTGCCTGTGTTATCTTGGGAGAGGAAAAATTGGACGGTCTTGAGTAGCATTACTACAAGGTGGTTCATTTCAATTTGAGTTGAAAAGAGCTATTTCAAATGTTCATTTATTACTTTCAGTATTCATTTTCTTTACTTGCTCACATTTGGGAATGGTGTAGAGGAATTTTGTTTTGTTTTCAGCTTTTTTGCAGATCACCTTCAGCTGTTTCATAAACAGCCAATTGCCCAAAGAGATCGCCATACCAACTGCTCTGAGAAACATTTATTAAGATGATCATAGTTCTTTTTCCATTAAAGACGATAAACTTAATCCCTGAAAAAATAACGACAAGGATCTGGTGACTAGATCTTTTGCACTGTAGTGGCAGCTAAACTGCTGCTTTTTTGCATGGACACACGAGAGTGCTCTTTACCCAGGGGTATCATCAGGTGTGGTAGTAACAGTTCATAAGTGATTTCTCCTTTTCTCTGGACTATGGTGATAGGAAGAAAGACATGTCTGAAATATCTTTATTGCACTCAACATGCTGGTGCATCTTCAGGAACGGATTTTGCACAGATAGTTAAGACCAGAATTCGTGTGGACTTTCGTCTGTGTATTGCTATATGAAAGCTCTTTTACATTCCTGCCCAAAACAGAGAACTGTGCCTTACTGGGAGTTCCCACTACAGACAGCGAGATGGGGGCAGCTAGTCTTCTGCCAGGGTGATTACCCTGTGTTGTGGTTTAACACTGTGGGTAGATAAGCACCACACAGCCTTTCACTCACTGCTTCCACTCCTGGTTGGAAGGAGAGAAAATTGAAAAGAAAAAGGAAAATAAGTAGAACTTGTGGATTGAGATAAAAACTGTTTACTAAGATAGAAAAGAAAGAGAGAAATAATAGTAATTATATTTATATATAATTATATATACTGTATATATGATTATATCTATTATATATATATTTATATAATATAATCATATACTTTTACAAAACAAGTGATGCACAAAGCAATTGCTCACCACCTGCCAACTGATGCCCAGTCAGTTCCTAAGCAGTGCCTGTGCCCTGGCCAAGTCCCTTCAGTTTTATAGTTTTTTCACATGGTGTCACATGGTATGGAATATCCCTTTGCCCAGTTTAGGTCAGCTGCCCTGGTCCTGTCCCCTCCCAGCTCCTTGTGCCCCCCCCAGCCCTTCTGCTGGGAGGGCAGTTCGAGAAGCGGAGAAACTGCAATGTCTTTGGCTCTGTACAGCACTGCTCAGCAACAACTGAAACATAGGTGTGTAATCAGCATTTCTATACAGAGGTGATTAGCTAAGTTCAGCAGTGTCTCTTTGCAAAAATTATTGTTCATTTGTTTTTATGTGAGTCCTTCTGGAATTTTACTTGTTGTAAGTTGTGACTGTTGCTTCTTGAACTTTCACTCTACACCTCCAAGAAGGGTCTGACTCTGCTTGCTTCGTGTTGTGGTGTCTTAGAGGATGACGCACTGCATGAACACTTTGAAGTGTTGTTTCTTACTTACTATGTTGATAACAATAGCGTTCCCTTTGCCTTTTTCTTCTCCTTTGCTCTAATTTTCCTGGTAAGAAATTACAGTAAGAACATGTGTTTAAGACTCCTTGTTTTCCTTCATGACTATGCTTATGCTTTATATGTTTTCCACTGATTTGTTATGAAATGTTTGTATATAGTTTAAAGTATATTCATCAAACATAAATGAACATGGTGGATTTATGAAGCATTAGCGTGGCTTCTTTTGCTTGTTCACTTAGAAATTTGCAAAATGTTGTAATTCCCAGAAAGCATCCCAGTTTTCATTAGTTCAGATCAGCAAGGCAAGACTGTTGTATTATTTGTTTGTTAAAATATTCAGAGCCAAAGCCTACCTTTACCTTTATCCAGATGTCTCCAAGGTACTTTATAATTAATCGCACTAACAAAACCAGAACAAAAGTTGCTTAATGGTATGGATTACCAAAGATGTAGCACAGCAAAGTTTGATGGGCCACATCAAGCAAAGCTTATTAATGGAATTGATC
Organism: Penelope pileata; assembly: GCA_013396635.1. Classification (NCBI taxonomy): domain Eukaryota; kingdom Metazoa; phylum Chordata; class Aves; order Galliformes; family Cracidae; genus Penelope; species Penelope pileata. The sequence continues at coordinate 178,786 of WBMW01005920.1, forward strand.
ATAATAAAATACTGAAATAAAAAAAACAAATCCACCCCACTTTCAGTGAAATAACTGCTTTTCTCAGAAGAAAAAACAAACTGATGGGAATATTGCCTAGCCAATGAACACTTCATATTGAAATTGGGTTAATATCCTTCACACAGTTGACAGGTAAAAATTTGCATCAATCTGGTTCATGCACACGCGTGTATATAGTCAGACATTGTAGAGCTGTAAGAACGCATGTACAAAACTATAAAGTTCCCCGTAGAGTGGGAGATTTACTTGTGCATGGATTCTGTGAAAAAGGTGGTGTTAGCTCAAGGCATTGTGAAAATTCCTCTTTTCTCTTACTCTTTGGGCAGAGGTGCTTTCACTGAAGAACACTTATGAGGTGATTTATTGATGTTGTCCTGGAGCAGTATAGTCTGTTTTAAAGGATGGAAGATGGCTTTTATTGCCTGTATGGATTCCCCATCTCCATTTCAGCTACTTGCAACACTTTTTTTCTTTAAAGAAGTGTTCTGGGGACCTGATTGCCATTTCCATAATAATTTCAATCTCTTGAGATAAAGTGTGATAATCTTGTTTCAAATCCCTATTTGGCAACCAACCAGTTCTCCAGATGCTTTTTTCTTTTGTCTGTAGAGCGTGCAGTACTAAAATACTCCTATCAGACTTGCATAGGTTGTCAGTTCTACTGAAAATCTGAATATTTATCTGCTTACTGTGGACAAAGGAGAACCTTATAGTATAGGGTGTAATTATTCTTTGACAGTAGTTGGTGAATAAGGCTAAAATACAGAAGCAAAATATCTGTCTAAACCCTGAGAAGCAAAACTATTGTTTATACACTCAAAAAAAAAAAAAAAGGTAAATACAGATACTCCTTTATTCTGAACAAACTCATGGACCCCACTGTATGTGTAATGGATTGTGAAGAAAGTTCTCTTAATCCACATTTCTTTCTTTCTAAGAAAGAAATATCGTAACTTCATTTTTTTTTTTTTTTAAATTAAGGCATGGTCAGCTGCTATATTTCTAATCAATGAAGTTTTAAGTTTTTACTGTGCTAAAGTGTGGCTGCAGTATCTGTGGTTCTGAGAATCTGCTTGAGCAGTTCTAGGCATCTTGCTTTTCTTGAGTAGACTGTTACTTGGACATTGTAGAGAGGTTAGCCATTTTATGAACACAAATGTTGACATTGCCAGAAAATATTTTCACTCCTCAAAAAGTCCAGAAAATGAACACCAGTCAAATCTGGCAATTTATATATGATGCATGTAAAGAAAAAGTGAGAAGTACAAAGACCTGATCCTATAGTTAAGATCACTAAGACCCAGAAACAGACTGAATCCCCACTTTGCCCTTGTTTTTTTCACAATATTAATGGCAGACTAATTCTTTGTTATGCAGGGCCTATCTGTAAATGTTAATATTTCTGTCCTCCTCTGCTTGCCTGCAGAGATGGCAGACTCTTCTCATCAAGCATTCTGTGCTGTACTACCTAGCACAATACAAGCCCTACTCAAACACAAATTGTAGTAATAATTAAGGGGCACAAGCCATTTCCTGCTTGTTTCTGGTCCTCACAAATCCACATATCTGAAAACAATTGGACTACTGTGATTATCTCTCTATCCAGAAGCAGAAAAAGTTTCCCTAAGCAGAGAAGACAATGCATTTTTGATTAGAATATACCTGTCAGGTTGCAGTAGGCTAATTTAATAGCACCCACCTGAAAGACATTAGTTTTAATTTGGGATGCATCAGGAAGATGGGCTAATGACAATTTACCATTTATAACTGTATTTACAGTCCCCAAGTAAATATAAGAATTTTAAACCAGCAAATAAATGCATCCAGGAAAACTGCTTTCCCACACATATCAATAAAGAGCAGAAATTCTAGGTTTCACAGGCAGTTCTGGCTCCCAAGGTATCCATTTATTCTACCAATAGCTTGAAAGAAAATTACAGAAACATGATTAGTGAATTCATTAGACTCAGATGAGAGAAATATTCTGCTTGCTGTATTTGCAATGTTCTACTTTAGCACTGGGTTGCATTGCTCTCAGAAGCCTCCAATCACTCTGATACCCTCTCTCAACTTTGCAACATAAGCTGATAAAAGGCAATTTGGTCTTATCACTTACATCTGTAACTTCTTAGTAGAGCTGGCAGCAAAAGTTTGAGTACAGCTTGCTGATGCAATTTAGTTCAGCAGTTCCTACCTGGGGGATACTTAGATTAACCCTCTGTCTGTTGCTGAGAAAGCTCCATTGCACATTCTCTTACTGCCTCTAACTCTTCCCAGCATGTTCCACTGTTTCTTCTGCCTTCTTGAAAAATCTGTCTAGAATCTGAAGGACAACTTATAGGTTCTTTCTTCTTAATTTTTTTTTTTTTTTTTTTTTTTTTACAGAAGAATATGGAGGAATTGGTTAGAAAATCTCCTGGTGCTTGCTGTAGGTTTGGACAGTGCAATTCACTTGAGCAGGGGTTGGATGAGATGGCCTCCAGAGGTCCCTTCCAACCCCAGCTATTCTGTGATTCTGTAATTTCATTTTTCTTGAGTTGCATGCTGTATTGTCTGGAAGGTTTAAAGATTCTTGCAAAAGTGGCATCCCTCGTGTGAGGTGGCTGGAGGAAAAACATAGCTGTCTGTGTATGAGCCCAGTGGATCCTTTCTTTCTTTAAATGAAATTTTCAATTTTGCCGTGAAAGATACAGATGAATCAGTCAGAATGCCATCCAGACCTTGCATCATTTTGTCTCTGAGACCTCTTCCATAAAAGGAACAACTGATTTATGTTATAACATAGCCAGGCAAACCAGCAGCAGTGTGCTTACAATTCCCTCCTATGGCTACTCCACAACATCTCTTCAGAAATTAATAACAAGACCAAGTGTTCTGTTGTTGCTAGTGGTGAAAGTGGGATAACTAAAATTCAGAGAGATATTTTTCTACTGTAAGGGTGGAGGAAGTAGGAAAATATTTTGGTCTTTCTTCTACATGCTTTAAAGCAGTGTCACAAGCTCAACCCTTTGTTGTGATAGCGGGGCTGGATAAAGTGGCAGATTGGAGGCCTCTTGGGCTTCCCACATAAAGGGATGAAGAGATTCAGCATTGCAGTTCCCCTAGGTGGGCAAGGATCACTCGATCATAGGCATGATTGCACACTGAGTAAGCCGTCTCTCGTGTATTAATTAGTAGCTGCACTGAGTGTGGGAATCCCTCCATTCATGTGGGTCAGCAGGGCACACGGCAGAAAGAGAATACTTTGCAAAATATTAATTGAGGGAATATATCTCTTCTGTATCAGACTGAGTTAGAAATGTTTTGATGAAGAATGCAAGCACAGGATAATTTGATCAATGTGCAAATGGTTCTACCCATCCACAGTGGTGCAATGATCCCCAGTTATCTGTATTTCATGTCATACATGAATTCAGTGGTCTAAGTTTGTCTTCTAATGCACTAAATTTCACTATTCAGATAAGCAAATGTCTTCTAAGAAGACCTGTATCTGTCAGGTTGACTAGTTGTAGCTGATCAAAATCCAGATTCACTTTGCCATATGGCATCAGAGATACTATTCAGTACTTTGCTCTGCGCTTTAAAAAAATGAATAATAGAATCATTAAGGTTGAAAAAGGCCTCTAAGATCTAGTCCAACCGTCACCACCGTTCCAACCAAACCGTGAAGAGAGGAGCTGTGCTGTAAGAGGAGATAGCTCTTATGTTTGTTGTTAAACAGTTTGGGATTGTGAAATAACTGGATAGATTTCAAGAATGCAGAAGAGGTTTCATTAAGAGGGTTTTTAAAATCTTATAACGTTTTTATAAAGTCTTCTTTTGTGACAGTGGAAGTCAGTGGTGATTTCACTTGGAGTGGGTTTAGACCCTTTGTGATTGCAAATCTCAAATGCACTTGCAGCACAGAACAGACAGGCAAACAACTCAGTATTTGTCCACAATATGAAGAGAGCAATGAAGTCAAAACATCACTGTCAGTACGCTAATGGGACTCTGTAGCATTGCTGCACTTAACTCTTTTTTTTTCTCAAAGGCAAAGAACTCAACAATCTGCAATGCTCTAGGAAATGGGATCAATTTGTAAAACTTGTTATGAAAGTACTTATCAGAATTTCAAAAAATATTATTGCTTTGACTTCAGCAGAGCTTATTTACTGCCTCAGCCAGGGAGGGAGAACATCTATTTCTCTGTAAAGTGCTTATTGTTTCAGTTAAGTGTTATAGCAGTGCAAATTTGTTTTGCTTTTTGCTGTCTCAAGCTTTGGTCTGATCCTGCAACCTTTGTTTACGTGGTTAATGCATTTCAAAAGAAAAATTGTGTTTAATTAACTTGGACTAGACAAGAAGAGAGATAATTAGGGGTAATTTTCACAGGGGAGACTCCCTGATACCACCTGTTGGGAGAGGATCAGAAAGCTCCCCAGCAATGAAAGAAAATCCCGGTGACCAGACAGCTGTACTGAGAACATCTGCAGTAGTCAGCCTGGAGAGAGGAAGGATTTCTTGAGAGAAAACTCATGGTTAAATTAGATCTTTCATTTGGCAGAGTGCTCTGCTGTTTTCCTAGGGAAGTGAATCTCTGTGAATGTCTGGTGAGAAGGACCAGGTTACGTTTGCAGGCTGTGTGGTTTGTTAGGTACTAGACCAACTTTTCACTTGCTTTTTGAAGTGGGGGAAGACACAGATGACATAGACAGGGACTGACCATAAGCTGGTGACCTGCTTGGTGAGGAGGGAAAACATCCTCAAATGGCTGGGACGGGGAGAGATGCCAAGATGCTGCTGGACTGCCACCAGATAACCTTCCTAGAGACAAGTTTCCATAGTTTTTAATCATCTTCTCTACCTTTTAAGGTCAAAAGTTCTTAACATAAATGTTTTGCAAGAATTGCTTGAGATTTCTCTGTTCTTTATGCAAATGAAGCATGTTTTCATCTGAAAAATAGTGTTTTACTATTTTGTTTCTTCTATCATTTATTTCTCACGTATTTTATGTGTTGAAGAACAGATCAAAAGAAGATTTTTATAAATTAAATTCATTTTTCTCAATGACCATATTTCCTCGTATTTTCTTAAATATTCTTTTCAAAAAATTGTAGTAAATTTTTGAATATTGTATGACTTATTGAATAGAAAATAGATGTCTCCAGAAAAACATCTCAAAATGTCTTAATGACAGGCCAGTTCTGTATGTCTATCATCTTATATCTTTTACGATCATTCTTTCCTCACAGAGGAGACTCTGAATTAAAACACTTTGTTTTTTAAGAGTTCATCATCTTCTGTGACTAACTCCCTGTTGTTTATAGCATCAAATATAGTTCTAGTAAAATGATTGTCATCACAAAGAAATATGACTTCATCTGAGTAATCAGCAGAAAAAGAAACATGAAATTCTGAGAAGAAAATATGCTGCTTTCTATACCAATGTGTCAAAATGGGAAGAAGATGAAATATAGGGCATTTGGCACAATTCCTTCTGAACTGAATGGTTTTCAAAGTTTTCTGTGTGCGTTCAGCTGCTTCAGAACAGGTGTGTTCATTTCATGAAAGCTTTATTGAATTTGAGTCAGGTTTTAACAAGTCTGATGACTGTCAGCTCCTCAGAGCTTCCCTGAAGTGGATTTTGTTCCCTTAAGTCATGACTTAATTTCCCAAAGATTTCTTAATCAATGTTTCACTTCAAATTTTTTGAATAATTCCTTTGCAGCTTGCTGCAATAAATAAATCTGTAATGCATAAATGTTCTGTTAATTCAAATGTTCATGTATTGTAATGGGATGGAAAGTTAATAAGCAGATGAGATTAAGAAGTGACTGATGACTGTACGGTATTTCCACAGCGAGCAGAAATAGATAGGAATATCATGTCAGTTCTGCAGTCTTCCATCTGGTGGTCTACCTATGCTCCATGCTGTGTACTAGTCAAAGCCTTGCTTTGCCCAATGCTAAAATTATTCTCATCTCCTTTCAACTCTGACCTGTTTTTTTTCCTTTGGTATCACCAAATTCCAACTCTCCAAATACTGTGTTTGCTAATCAATGCTGCCTTCCTTTTCTAATATGCAAAGTACAGCCACCACATCACTGCTGTCTATTTGCTTTCTTTCCCTTTCTCTGATCGTAACTGTTGAGCTATGATGTGCCTCTTACAATTAATGTGAGCATTGAGAGGAAGGCGTGTACAATTCCCCAATTTCCTACATACCAAAACTATAGTGGGGAGCATGCTCTCCTTGGGGAAGCAATGCTTCTTGTGGCTCGTTACTGCTTTCTTCCACACTGACCTGGAGCTTTGCACAACTTATATAGGCCACCTCAACTTATTTAACTTGTAAAGCAGCTTGTAGAATGTGGCAATATTAAATGAAGGAATTGATGACTAGTAACACCTGAACTGATGGCATATCTATTTAGGCAAAATATATCATATTATTTAGTGTTCTTAAAAAGAAAAACAGTGTTTCGGTCCAACAAAAAAAGTCTTCAAAATAATCTTTACTATAGGTTGTATTAACCTGAGCCCTTGAAAGGTGTCTTAACAAGAGCTGAAATTGCAGTTACATCCTCCTTGATCTGGTTGTGGTATAATGATATTGCGAGGAAGTTTCCCTAAATACCTTCAGCAAGTGCACGTCAGGACTCTGCATTTAGATATGCTCTTAAGTAACAAACAGTGCCTCTGAAAGCTCCTGGGTATCTTTCATCAACATAAAGTTCTGAAGGGCCCACATATTGCTGTGATGTGTCCATCTGTTTCCATGTGAATTACTGGATGTGCCTGTGGACCAGTAGAGGTGTGTGTTATTCTGCACGTAGAGCTGACACGAATATGGAACAGAAGTCAAGCAAGCATGGGATATTTCCCAGTGTGATCCTTTTAAACATATGAAATGCACAGTAAATTCTGAAGCTGTAGTCCAATGGAGAGGCTAAAATCCACATGAAACATCAATGTAATTTTAACTGGCAGGAGAAGAATTTCATCACTAAGTGACATGCCAGCCATATGACAGCACTTAAACAGTTCCTGTCAATCAGATGCTATGTGTCAGTACCATTATTTATTCTTTTAGGGCATATATCCATTTACATTATTGTCATCTGAAAGAGAGAACAGCGTTACTGAAAATAAAAGCCCATGCTGGAAACTGAGTGAAAGGGAAACAAAAGATACATATCGCTGTAGCATATGCATGCTATGGCAGGGATTTCTGGTGTCACATTTAGGAGAAGCCATTTAGGGCAAAAAACCTGAAAGTATGTTTTAAAGTTTGGATGGGAAACAGTAAGAAACAGAAAAGAAAGAGGTGCACTAGATCTTGAGGCATTCCTGCCTGAGTATTCTAGATTATATAGGTTAATATTCTCATCTATGGAGATATCCTTCTGAGCCATTTGCTTGGTTTTTAACTGTAGCCCCAATCTAGCAAAGCACTTAAACATATGCATAATTTTAAGTATGTATTGTTAAGGGATTAGAAAGCAATTACAGCTTGTCAAACCTTCTCAGACATGGTCAAATCCCTTCTCTTCATCACAATCCTCTAAGAATAGATGCACCCAAACAGGGCAGAGCTTCAGAACCACTGGAGCCCATTTTTCTGTGTCTTAGTTTCTAACAGAAGT
>WBMW01005920.1:186470-286053 GCA_013396635.1 Penelope pileata
GGGGGTGAGCAAACAGCTCGTGTGGGGTTTCCCGGCCTGCTGGCTGAAACCAGAACATTCTGCCAGTGTGGGATTTGCATGGGCACTCATCCCCATCCTCCACATATCCTATTCTCTCTTCTTTCTATGTGATGGACACCTGTATGTATAGGGCAGATGGCAGGGGCAGCAGAGTTTGAGTAATCTGGATGCAAAGGCGTTCAGAAGTGCACCTGGAGATTGGCCTGGCCTCCAGGCAAAACTTATTAAAAGAGAAATTACATCCAAAAATATACTACCTCATTCTTTTCCTTCTCCTCAAGACAGTCAAAAATGACATTTACATATGATGAAGAATACCTAGCTCTGTATTTTGAAAGACAGTATTAGATGAAAATTTAGGCATTTTCTCTGTCGCGAGAACAGTGAAGACAGGGTAGCAACTTGTTAGAAATCTTTTCCACCTCATAATTTTTCTGGAGATTGCTCAGATCAGTCACACTCAATTCACATATCCAGAGTGTAATATGTACCTTTTCTCCCTGTTTACAGCATGTTTTGTAAAAATAAACAAATACAAATTTTAAAAAAAACCCACAACTCTGTGAAAGCCAGTTGCTGTGTACTTTAGCAGCGTGTTGCCTTACAATATTTTTCTTGAGAAGATGGGGTGCTGGGGACACACATCTACCTGTGGAACAAGCTGTTTGAAGGTGTGATTGATGCTCCTCAGTGGCATTATTTATCTCTCAAAGTCTTCAGAAATGCAAGCCTTCACCCAAATAGTATGTAGACAGATGAAATTGCATACTAGTGGGCCACCAAATAGAGCACAGAACACTGTGGCTTCGTTTATTAATTTCTGGTGTAAAAAAAAACAGCAAATGATCTGCACAACCTTTACTGAGCAACCAACTGAATCATAGGAACAAAGCTAATTGTAGCAAATGAGGAAAGGTCATTTGACTCACTCAAACTCATTAGTCTTATTTAATATTGCCCTTATCCAGCACCAAGTAGATAGCAGCATAGCCTTGCCTTCAGTGCTTCATCCCCCAGGCCATGCCTTACAACTCAGTTTATCCTAAGTAAGTCTGTCTGGAAAACAACAACAACAAAAGAATGAGAGATCTTTGTTTTAAAGACTTTTTTTCTCAGTTACTTAAGTTCTCTTCAAGTTTGTACACTTTCTTCTGCTCAGGTGAAAATGGTAACCTGAAGCTATTTATTATTGCTCTAAGACTTTTTTTTTTTTTAAAGACGTTAAGCAGAAAAGTGTAGTTAGAAGCACACATACAGACAATTGAGGTAATGATAGCAGGATACTCTACAGAGAACTAATTGCGGACCTCATCATTTTCGAAGTCTGGTATGTGTTAAAAATATGATGTATTCTTGAGAAAAACTCCAACAAGCAGCTGACTATTTGGTGAGTCTGAGGCTTTGGCTGGAAAGAAAACTTGTGAGTTTACAAGCTTCCTTGGTGAAGGGCTGCTTCTCTGATCTGAGCAGCCCTTGGTGTGCAGAATTGACTCCCACTGTGCTAAGAGCACAGAGAGAAGCAGCAGTGTGAAGCAGGAGATGTCAGTCACTTGGAGGCAGGACAGCCATAGGGTTGCTACTGTTGGAACTGGGATTTTGCAAAACATATTTTGTGTTGGTCCAGCCAGAGAGAGATGTAGACTGGGGTCAGGAAAGACGAGGACAGTCCAGTTCAGAGTGTCTGCATTGAACCAAATTTCTCCACAGTTATCTGTGATAAAGTGTTCTTCAATGACAAAGGGAGCAGAGATGGACAAGAACAACGTGCTGCTGAACACAGCTGTCTCATTATCACTCATCAGCTCACTCATTGCCTGAAATCTGTAGCTTGTGATAAGGAATTCCAGCAGAAACTAACAGGTAAGACCACCAAATAAATCACACAGTAATGTGAAAATAGTGAATTACAAAGTGAAAAAAAAACAGTGTTCAATAATTCCTGTGGGCAGCGGACCCACCTTTCAGCAAGTTTGCATTAACATCAGTGGACCTGGCTCTCGGGCTACACTAAGGACTAATTACTCACCCCTGGGCCATTTGTTAAATCTCACGTTTTGTATTCAGCTGAAGAGTGTGCTGAACTTTGGAAAATGGCAAGAACTATGTTGTAAGGTGCGTACACTGTGCTGCTTCATGTGTTTCATTGTGCCACTAAACTATAGAGTTAGCTCTTGCCTTTCATGCACTGGCAACCTGAATCCTTACCAACAACAACAATATGAACTGTTAAGGCCAAAATTTCCAAATGTAGTTGCCTGAACTAAAGCAGTAAAAGGACAGAATGCCTAAGCATCTTCTAATTTGCTGTTTTCTACTGGTTAGCAGTAAGGAGCCAGAAATCATCAGAAACAGGGATGGAAAGCGGTATTGTGTATTGGAAGAGAATGGCTGTGCTAGATTAAACCAAAGGTCCATGTAGTCCACATCCTGTCTTTAATGCTGAAAGAGTGTTTACAGAAGAATAAGAAGAGGTCAAGCAAAGCTACTTCTTCCTAATGGATTCCTAGTCTTCATCTATTTTCGGCTCTGGGAATTTCCCAAGGGAAATCCCATTCCCTTCATTCTTTGTCTTGTCTGCTTAGGTTGCAAGCCCTGAGACTGTGTTATATAACTGTTGAGTTTCCAGCACTGTGGTGCCACATTTGGTACACTAGATATACACATGGTATGTGTTTGTGTGTGTGCATACACATATGCATTGGAAAAAGTACTTCGTTCTCATTTCTTGGGATGAAAGAATGAAACCTGAAGAACTTCACTTAGTTAGAGACGTGGGACTGCTCAAAGCAGAACAAAATTGTAGTAAGCTTGTTCTGTCTTGGACTGTTTTTTATGGTGTTTTCTTTTTTTTAATATTTTTTTATCCCCTGAAAATCATCAACAAAGGATCTCTACCTCGAGTCTCCATTTGCCTTTATAAAATATCAATAATGGTTCATCCAACTTCCTTGTCCACTGTTATTTCTTTGTTCTTTTTCTCCTGTGTCCTTAGGGAACTCATTTAATGTGCAGTAGGTAAGGGGCAGAGAGGTTTTTGGTTAAAAAAATATATTGAAGACATTTTGATGTGAATCCTCTTTTCTGTCTTCAATATATTACTGATCTTCACAGGAAGAGAAGTCTAAGGAGATCTGTCACATTACATAACAAATATTACTTTAGCTGCTTTGTCTGTATGTAGCTCTATTTGTCTGTATGCTGTTTCATGCTTCTCCTCTCTTTACCTAATCTCTTTCTAATTTTCAGCTTTTTGTCATGCTGACAATTTCTCTCTGACCATGAGCTGACTCCAGCAGAGCCCTCCATTGCAGGACTGTTCAGGAGGGTCTTGGGAAAGTGGTCCTCCTACGCCTCTCTTGCAGCTTTCCTGATGAGCTGTAGGGGCCAGGCAGGGAGAAGCACATTGCTCCCTTTTCTTGTCTGTTCCCTGTCAGCCTGCATGTGCTGCTGTGCTCTGTGTCTTAACCTAACAACACCTTGTCCCTCCTTGCACTCGCCAGAGATCAAGAATGTCTCTCTAAGATGGCAGTGTCTGCACTCCTTATCACATCCTTCTGGTCAAGAGTCCCACTCAAGTATGGATGAGTATATAGCCATGTAAGAGGAGTTACTTGGGACCTGACAACGCATAGAGCAACACACAGAGAAAGGGAAAGAGACATCTTTGATAAAACCAGCTGGCCTGGAACATGCACTGGAACATCAAAGTGATTTCTAAAAAATACAGTGATAAAAGAGAATACTACTAGCAGTTGTACCATGGGGTAAGTAGCTGCATCAGTGGACAAAGGGTTACCTGACAGAAATATATGAACATTAATACTGGATTTTGAATGTCTTGGTATTTGAAATCCAAATGTCAGAGTTTGGAGAAAACATTTTTCTATTGACGTAGGCATTGACTGGATATCCACAATCCAAACATCTCCCTTCATAAAATAAACATGTTGTGGCAGCCGATTTAGACAAAGGCGAAGAGAATGATGCTGATGTGAATGGCTGCTGTTGAGGGTCTCTATGTATTTTAAGATATAGTTTTCATGGGTATTTGGTTAACTTTCTTTACAGAAAAGATTGTTTAAGGAACGAAAACATACCCTAGAGCTAAGGATGGTAACAGGTGGCAAATGAATCAAGATAATGTAATTCATTCAACATGAATGAAAGTGGAGAGCCCATAAGGTACAATATAAAAAACCTTATAAATGTAGCTTTAAAATCAGAGCTGTGACAGCCAAGTCTTGTGTTCACTGTTGAAACCCATTGGCAATGACTTCTTTTAGTTTTCTTCTGTTTGCTTTTCACTTTGGCAGTTTTAGTTTCTTTCTAGCAATTGCCATACGAGGCTATATAAATGGTTCTTGGGTGCCAAACCTGAGGTCTCTGTATCCCAGCCTCCATGTGTAGTAAGTACATGCACAAATCTTATTGTATTAAGAAGATTTGTGCATACATTTCTTGTAGACTGCTCGGAAAAGGTCCTTGTCTGGCTCCTCTCTAATAAGTTCTCAGGTGCTTGATTCCACTAGGGAACATTATGAGGAAAAACTTATTTTCTTATATTTCATTGTGAAATCAAATATGACTCTAATCTGGGGAGTGAATAAATATTGTCCCTTTGCTACTGCTGTATACAATGAAGTAGTACAGTATTTTCTATTTCTTGTACTTCTGAGTCTCATTTGCTTGGAAGGGATGTCTCGCCCTATGTGGCTACGTGTTGAGAGTGAGAAGTTCTCTACCCACCTCTGCATACCTCTTGTGATGATGTGAATGTCTCAGAAAGAGTCAATTCCTACTAGTGAGCGTCCAGAGGAGCAACTCGTGATATCCAAAGAAGGTTGTCATGATTCTTAATATGTCTGATGGCACTGGATTGAAGAGCTCAGAAGACTGATGGGAAAGAGGGCAGCTTGTCTGCTCCCTTAGAGATCACAGCTGGAAACAAGTTAGTGGCTTGTATCAGGGATGGGGGAAAAACAAAGAAAGGAAATCAGAGAGATTCCTGAGAAACAAAAATCCTCAACATGGAGTAGCAATTGTGCTTTGGGAAACCAAAACAAGATACACACGAGTCAAGTTGGATAGCAGTTGTAAAAACAGGTATTCTGTCCGGAGATTTCATCAGTGGAAACAATGAGAACTTAATACTGAAGTTATAATACAGTGTTGCCTTTTCACTAATGCTGTACTTTGAACTGGCCACATTAACAACATTCTTCCTGCTAAATCCTCAGTTCCTATTGCATGGCCTGCTCATTTATAGAGGAAAAGAAATCTCTGAGCCTTCAGGCAAGAGAAAATGCCATGAAAGCTACTGAGGGACTGAAAATGAATGCTTTACTGGTGATACTACTAGAAATAAGTAAATTTCGTATGTAATCAGTTGTCCAATTTTTTAGCTGGACAAAGCATGCACTGTGGTGGTCCTGCTCACTTCTTAACTTTATACTTAGGGAGCTGATATTTTGAGGCCCTCATGAGAATGTTAGAATGACTTGGGAATGTAGGAAGTCCCTTTTTTTTTTTCTGCTTGAATTGATACAGACATAACGTGAATGACATGAGTGCCTTCCGAGATTGAAGTTTTGCTCTGGGGAATTAATACTGACTTCCTTCACAGTTACTAGTTAGCAATAAAGTATCTTAGTATCTACAAACTAGCTGTTTTTAAAAATGTGAATATATAAGTAGACATAATGCTGCAGAGGCCATTTTGGAAATGAAATCTACTGTAAATTAAATTGGGTAAAAGGACATACAGTCTGTGTTTCCTGCTAAAAACAGGGAAACTCTCAATATGTCATTAGTTTCCTGCAAAAAGTTAATGGAGTTTTGGGGATGATTTATAGATATAGAAAATTACATGCAACAGGTTGCTTCCTTTCTTTGAACATTTGTAAGCTATTGTAGATGGTTCAGTCAATTAAGGTTTTGTTTCTCACGTTAAGCACTGTTTCTATGGAAATTATATATTATAGGAATAACTGGTTACGGCTGCAAATAAGATTTTTGGAAAGCAGTTTAAAGAATAAAATTGTAAACGGACCGTTTTTTTTTAGTGACGAGAAAAAGATAATAAATTGGCTGTCTTCCTATCTTCAGAAGGCTGTAACTAGGCTATAAAAATAATTACTGATTGAGATTTAGTATGAAATAACCTCTCTTTATAAACAAGAAAAAAGAAATAAGTGGATTCACAGCTATTGTGAATAGGGAGAAAGTGTGTTGCATTTTAGGCAACTTTTTGTGCTTGATAACAATACAAATTGTTACTGACTCAAAAGTCAGGCCACCACAGGACAATAATTGCACAACACAGTGACTTTCGTTGCTCTCATAATAAAAGTGCTATTGAAATGCCATTCCTACAACAATATCTACGTTTTGAAGAGTAAAAAAAGGGTCAATGTAGTTTAAATATTGTCCTCACTAAAATATGTATTCAGCTGCTGTATTTTGTAAGGACAGAAAGCTCAATATAAATATATATTTAATGCAAAAAGCCACTAGACTGGTGGAAGATTACAGCGTAAATGCACCAAAGTAAGTCTGTGCTTGTCTGATCTGAAAAATTTCTGTGGCAGAAACACCTTGTCCTTGTGGTACTTATTTTGGGTGCTTCTTTGGTGTATTCAGAATTAAAAGCCCAGCCAGGGCTTGCTTGCCACCATCAGTCAGATGACAGCCGTGTGCAGAGGAACAGGTTTCTGAGGGGCTTTATGGTAGACTAATTTTTTCCCTCAATGGGTGTATACTGCCAACATTAATAGTGGAACTGGGCCAAAGCCGAGAATTTATGAGACTCTTGCTCATCGCGTTCATCTGCTGATAATTAAGTGAGTGTGTCTGACCCCAGCCTGGGGGAAGGGCATGCCTGGCTGGCGATGGCCCCCAGCCCTCTGCTGCTCATGCTGAGTTCAACAGAAGATGTAACAGAGCATTAGCGCCGCAAGTGCTTCCTTGTCCCACCCACAAAATTTTGTCACTGTGCTCATTATAAGCCATCCATTAAAACTGTCTTGTTCGGCTGATAGATGACCCACCTCAGCAGCCATCAGAGCCTCTGGTCTCCCTGCTTGTATCAACTCCTTTGGACTGCTGTCAAGTTCATTTAGTCACACTGCATTAGCTTAACTCTGCTTTTTTCCTTTTCTTCTACAGCCCCTCACCTCTTTAGAAAGGGGAAAGAGGAAGGAGAAGAAATATGGTTAATCACAGGTGTGACCCGAAGGTCATGGTTATGTCCCCTCTAGTTGCTGGGGACAGTCTTGCTGTTTTATCTTTGTGTTCTCATACTCAGGTAAATGTCTTTGTTGTTTGCCTTCTTATCAAAGTGACACCCAGAGCTTTCAGTGATATGTAGTCCAAATCTGCAACAATAACTATTTTAATTCTCCTTCTCAGCCATTTTGTTTTTTTCCTCCCTGTGTTTCTTCCTTCGACCTCCCTAGGAGACAGACATTACTGAGTGAATAAGAAGTCCAAACAGGAGGATTTGTTACAAAGTGCAAATTGTCAAGAACAGGGACAGCTCACGTTCAAAGGACAAGCATGTGCATGCATATTTACTTCCTTTACCCTGCTAAAGATGAGTTCCCTGTTGAATGAGCTTGTTTACTAGCCTGCTTTTTTACACACCTGAGATACAGCAGAGATAAGTCTCAGTAGTTGAGTTTGCCTCCTGCAAAAATTGTTGCCTGAAGAGCTTTGAGAAATCTTGGTGTGGAATCAAATTCCAGTTTAGAAATTCAGTTTTTGTAAAGGTATTGAAAACAACTTTGCTAAAAAAGCATTAAAATTCCATCGGCTGAAAAGCCTTTTTGTCTTGATGTAATTATTTATCGTGGCCAAAGAGAAGGGGAAACTGCATTAGAAACTGTTTTATTGTGTCCTGCAGTCACCTTAAGATTCTAGACCTGGACTATAAATACAGCATTGGATTTGAATTGAAGATTCAGTGCTTAACAATAGGAATAAGATATATTGGCTGAATAACAAAGAAGCAATCTTGTTTAATGACAAGAAAAGACTATTGAATTATAATGGAATGATCTCCTTGAATACCTCTATCAGTTAGATTTGCAAAGTGAATGAGGTATTAAAACATTACAAAAGTTATTTCTGACGGGATTCCCTTACAGCCTTTCCCAGCATGCTAAAACAGGAAATCTGTGTTTGTTTACAGCTTTTGAGATTATAGTTCCCTTTAACACTATACACAAGGTTACGATCTATTAAGCAGGCACTATACCCTCTGGCTTTTCTTAGTGGTTGTTTGTAAGTTGACACATCTTGCTATTTGTGCTTCCCTGCAAGAACCCAATGGAGAAAGGATCCCATAAGCAGCATTTCTAATGGAAATCTGGTGAGACAAACATACCAGATGTGTAGGAGACTTTGTTTTTGTATGGCACATCTCCTGTTTTACCTGTATTTTTCTTATCAGTCACCATGAAATTTCTGTCATCAGTACTGTTGTGGAATTTGTTAGCAGTAGTAAAAGATGAGTTATGGGAAGTCTAAAGAACGTATAATCTGTGGTCAAAGTCTTCACAGCTAACCGTGTGCTCATATGTTTTATCTTATCTAGAGAACTGTTAGTACAAAGTGCTTGAAGATGCCTCTCAAGAATTACCTGACATGCTAGATGGATCAATATGAGGCTGCAAGCTCAAAGTAAAGTTTTCTAGTTGGATACACAGATGTAAAAACAAAAGAATGAGTGAGGGAGTGAGCTGAGGAGTGTAGGATGAAGGAGAGTTACCGTTTTCTTAGCCAAGGCTTTTGTTTAGAAAATGAACATCCGGAAGGTATGACTTCAGTTTGTTCAGAAAAAGCTGATAATTGCAAAAGGAGACTGGAGAGTAAGAGAGAGATCTAATTAATAGCTCAGCCTTTGATTTGTCTCGTGTAAATCAAGTTTTTCTGGCTGTGTTGCAAACTTAACAATGTTTTTCTGCCCAACTGGTTTCAATACAATCTTATAAATGAAAATGAATTTGTGATGCAAATCAGTGAGAAGTCTGAATGTACGGTATCTTTGAATGTTGTCCATTCATGAAATACCAAGGTTTTGAAGAAGATCAGGTTAGAAGTGATTAGAAGCTTCCGACTGAGGAGTCTTAAGCTTTTTTTCTCCTGACCCTGAGGAATCATGTTTATATCCTAGATTGCTATTTCATACATAAGAATGAAACCAGATAGGTGGAGAAACAAGAACTATAATAGCAATCGTTATTATTGGAAGAAATTAGGTGGTGCCACTGTAGGCACCCTTATTAGTTTTATTTAGGTGACTTTGTGGGTGAAGTAAGATCTCCAAAGAGGCTTGGACTTGGCTGCAGCTCCGATCTTTCTGTGGTCTCAGCAGATAGATATTCCAAAAGACTTAGGCACTGAGCAGTTGAATTGCTATGGATATTTTTGAGTGGTTTGCATCGACGTCTGATGGAAGCAGCAAGAACATACATCTAAAATATGAAGATAATACCACACTGTCTTCTCAAAGCAATATGTTCTTAGCCTTGAGGAAAGCACCTTGCATTATTCTTTGCAGTGTAAGGTTGCCTTAAAACAGGTTCAAAAGAACTCTTCCAAGGAGAATGAAGTTCTTGAGATTCAGCTTTGGTCAATGTCTCCTCAGCTATGCATTAGATTCTTATTGAAAGTTGTTACTGCAGGGAGTACAAATAAGTCGTGTGACCCACAGATTGCAAAAAATAAACTGTGTGTATCTAGTTAGTTAAATGATTCATGTGGGATATCCAGAAACAAGTCTTAGATTTTAAGTTAATTTTTTCTCTCGTGCAAAGTGTAATTTACTATAGACTTTGTTGAATAATGGTAAATCTTTTTCTCACAGTACCACTGTTACGTTGTGATTACTTCTGTTTACTTGTGACAACTTGTAACCATAAAACAGGTATGTCAAAAGTGAGGAAGAAATACCATTTTTGTTGGCAAATTCTAACTGATAACACAGTATTTAATCATGCATCTTTTACTGCTGAAATATATAAAGTCTCAAGCCATCTCTTCTTAGCATTTTTAGCTGACTATCAGTTTACCAACTTTCTGTTAAAAGTGAGTGTTAAGGTGGGATTTGAATGTAGGAGAAGTATACCTTTTTTTTTTTGAATTAAGCCTGAAAAAGCACTAATACAGGAGGCAGTGTATGTGAAAGAAGAACTGGCTGAATGATGTGTTTTATCTGTGAAATAGGGAGACAAAAATTAATCTGAGTTATATGCAGGCCTACTTATTAATATCTGTAACTCTGGGCCTCTAAAATCACATATCATTCACTTAAGATGAAAAAGACTCAGTGATGCTAAAGTCAAGGGCCCAAATCACAGCTGATTTAAATTATTCAAAGAAATAGCAAGGATTAAACTAGCTGATGATCTAATTGTTGACCCATGATGGTTGATGCTTCAGTACTTAGCCTCATATTCTAATGGGAAAATGTGGATGCGCTCACATTGTTATTCTTCCTTCCTCCTTTTAGTGACCAGCCTGCCATTTTGTCCCAGGGGATGGTAAGAGACACTCTCAGTGTATACTCTAAGTCTGCAGTTTGCACTACAATCTTGCAGTTCGCACTACACTGTCAAACATCAGAGCATTCACACACCCTTCTCTCTGTTTCTGAACTCCACAAAAATCCGTAATCAGGCTGAATGCCTTGTCAGATCTCAGAGAATCCACTCACTGTTCAGAGTTTTTTCTCTGTCAATTAAGGAGTGAGATGATATAGAACCTCAACAAATATGTACATTAAAAAAAAAGACATAAAATAAAAGGGATTTTTCTACATTTGTCTTGACAATCAGGATTCTCTTCTGCTCTTCAGAGTTTGCTGTGGAGAGGAGTATGAGTCTTAAAGCAATATCATGCAGAAGGTATTTTTTTATGTCTACATTTTCCTCTTTAATATATCTTCCTCATTAAAACTGTGGTCCATCAAACAGTGATAAGTGTCTGTGGGGCAGGGTCTAGGTTGTAGCTATTATCATCTTTTAGCAAAAATCCTGGCAGAATCACAAATTCCTGTTTAATGTGAACTTTTATATAAGGTATTAAAAAACATGTCTTATTAACACATTCCTTAAATGCAACACACACAGTATTTATCGTATTTATCATCATTGCTTCAGGTGGAAACTTAACAAAAGAGACTATGTTTTTAAATATGATTCACCAGCTCCTTTGAATAATTGGATTATTTTTCTTGAGCCACAGAGACATAGATCTTGTCAAAGCAAATTACATCCATGATCCATCTAATCCACCATCCCTTTTCTGAGTGGCCCTTGCCAGATGCTCGAGCATGCACAGTAACCTCATGCTAGACAGATGCAGTCCAGTCTGGCACCATGCAGATCTCTTTTCAACTCCTAATGAGTGATTTTTTTTTGGCTAACATCAATCTTCCTTAATACCACGGGGACAACGCTATGGCAGTGGAACAAGAAGTATTGGTGAGTTTAGAAATAATTTTATCCTCAGTGGGAAAAAGAATAGGAAAAATAAAAGAAGGAAGAAAATGACACTTAGACATCTCAATGTACCTTTCATTCAGATCCTTTGACATAAAAATACTTTTGCTTGTTATCCTCCCAGTCTCTGCTGCCAAGGCTTCTCCAAGAAAGGCATTTTCCAACAGAACCCCTGGGAATCAAGCAGAAGTGCATGTGATTAAGTGCTGATTAAAGCATCATGATGGAGATTTTTATTCTATATCAGGATGTTTTTGAAAAAAATGCTGACTGTATGTTAACTCAAGATAAAACTTAAGAGCTGGTAAATTAGTCTTAGAAGGGCAAAGAGCGTACACACAATAAGTGCGACTGGGAAGAAATTTTTGTGAATGGAAAAGCTACATTCCCTTTAGAAGCTAGATCTGGAACTTTTAATAAAATGTCAAGATGTTTTTATGAAGATTTCATATGACACATTTTATCAAACAGCTATGTCATAAAAGCTGAGAAAGACAGTGGCTGGACAAGTTCACTACACCCATGGCGGTAAAACTATAATGTTTTTCACATAAACTTGTCGATCAAAACTTATTCTGTTTCCCTTTGCACAGGGCACCTCTGTCTGCCTAAGCTTAACATTTTTTTTCTACCATTGCACTGATTTGTGGGCTTCACACATCTCCAAAGATGGATGTAATACAGTTCTACAGATACTGCTTCTTTTATTGGTTTTACTTGCTGTGTTCCATCTTATGGCTTTTCATCCTTTTCCCTCAGGCCAAATGTACGTAGTAGGTGGAGAAGGACTACTCAAACACATTTAAACCTGGAATAATTCACCTTCCTGCTCATGTTAGTTACTTTAAAAGAGCTGGATTTCTTTAGTCAAGGCAGTTAAGAAAAAGCTAACTAGTTTAAAACCAGCTTAGAAGCTGTTGAAACTATGCAGATTTACACCACCTGTCCCAAGCAGCTAGACCTTTTTTCACTATTCTGGTTTTTGTTTGTATTGCAAACAAAGCATCTTTTCTTTTTTTTTCAGGGAAAGGTATCCTAGATACTTTAGTATGCATTTAAGAGTGCCACAGATATCATAGAATCATAGAATCATAGAATGGTTCAGGTTGGAAGGGACCTTAGAGATCATCTTGTTCCAACCCCCCTGCCATGGGCAAGGACACCTCCCACCAGACCAGGTTGCCCAAAGCCCCATCCAGCCTGGCTTTGAATACTTCCAGGGAGGGGGCATCAACGACTTCTCTGGGCAACCTGTTCCAGTGTCTCACCACCCTCACACTGAAGAATTTCTTCCTTATATCTAGTCTAAATCTACCCTCTTCCAGTTTACAACCATTACCCCTTGTCCTGTCATTATCTATCCTTGTAAAAAGCCCCTCCCCAGCTTTCCTGTAGGCCCCCTTCAGGTACTGGAAGGCTGCTATCAGGTCTGCCCACAGCCTTCTCTTCTCCAGGCTGAAGAGTCCTAACTCTCTCAGCCTGTCCTCGTAGGGGAGGTGCTCCAGCCCTCTGATCATCCTCGTGGCCCTCCTCTGGACCCGCTCCAACAGCTCCACATCCTTCTTGTGTTGGGGGCCCCAGAACTGGACACAATACTCCAGGTGAGGTCTCACGAGAGCAGAGTAGAGGGGCAGAATCACCTCCCTCGACCTGCTGGCCACGCTTCTCTTGATGCAGCCCAGGATGCGGTTGGCCTTCTGGGCTGCAAGCGCACACTGCCGGCTCATGTTGAGTTTCTCATCAACACACACCCCCAAGTCCCTCTCCTCAGGGCTACTCTCAAGCCATTCTCCGCCCAGCCTGTATGTGTACTTGGGATTGCTCCGACCCAGGTGCAGGACCTTGCACTTGGCTTTGTTGAACTTCATGAGGTTGGCATGGGCCCACCTCTCAAGCCTGTCCAGGTCCCTCTGGATGGCATCCCTTCCCTCTGGCGTGTCGACTGCACCACACAGCTTGGCATCATCTGCAAACTTGCTGAGGGTGCATTCGATCCCACTGTCCATGTCACCGACAAAGATGTTAAACAGCACTGGTCCCAGTACCGATCCCTGAGGAACACCACTCATCACTGGTCTCCATTCAGACATTGAGCCATTGACTGCAACTCTCTGAGTGCAGCTGTCCAGCCAGTTGGATGGCCATATTAAGCCATATTAAACACATAACAGTCCATGAGATACTTGATGACAAATCTTATTCCCTTCTCTTCATGCAGATATGGATACAAGAACGGAAATGGAACTACGAGTGTGTTACTAAGTTCTGTACAGCTATGGTGAAAAAAACAGCTGATTTATGGACAAGTAACTTTAGCTCAAACTTATACGGTTAGCTCAAAGTTATATGGTTACTGCTCATTAAAAATAGGTATTCATTTTTTTTTTTTTACTTATTTTGTCATGCATCAACAACCAACAAGTGTACTCAAGGGCAAAAAGAAGCAAGTAAACTCACATTTGAGTAACAGAATTTACCTCCTTCTTGGCCAGTCCAAAACCGACAACAGAAAATTTTATCTGTTTTTAAAATTTCCCTGAATATTAAACAGAAAATCCAAACCTAAAGACATATTGTCAAGTGTTCTCTCTTTCCTTCAAAATCCAGCAAATTTAGTTCTAATTGATCACGATGCAGAAAGATGCAACGGCGATGAGTCAGGCAGCTTAGAAAATGTCCTAAGGAGTGTTTGGTCTGTATTCTAAGTGTTACACCACCTGTAGGAGGAAGAACAAAAAAGAAAACAGTGGTAATGACAACTGACAGGAAGATGCAGAGTGGGATTTGCAGCTTGTTCCTAACGTTGTTGTAGGAGATGGTAGCTCTGTTAGGAAGTCTAAATGTCCAGCCCAGAGGCAGACCATATAAATACACCTTTTGTTGCTTTTTATCTGGATCACCTGTTGTCTGCCCTCTTCATTTGGTCTATATGAAGATTATTGACTTCATTGTAGGAGTAGAAAACAGTACCTGGTAAAAAAGGAGTAAAAAGAAAAGGAAGAGTCTTAGAGGAAATTGATGTTTTTCAAGGAGTGCTTGTTAGACCTCTCTAAAGTCTTTAAGAGAATCTGCCTTGAGTCCTGTGACAATCCACTAGACTAGTTTTGCTAAAATTGCCTCGTCATATCACATTGTAAGACTAAATTTACCGTACATCCCAATCTATTGATCTGTTATGATTATTTTTTGGTCAGTTTTCTTGAACAAGGCTGCTAAAATCCCACAAGAGTTCTGTGATTTATTTCATATGTGCTACCCAGTGAATCAATTCACTTAAACACAAGCATTATTGCTTGGTTTTATAATGGGCGTTACAGCAAAAGAAAATGCAATATGAGATGGAGAAGACTCCTAAGATGAGAGGTGAGGGATCCTCATGGAATTACCACAAAACCTTTTAGATTTAGAGGTGTGGTGGGTGTCTATTAGCAGCTCCAGCCATAGGCAGTAAAGAAGCTGTATATCACTCACCCATGAGAATCTCTGTGTCTAAAGAGCTCACCTCAAGTTTAATGGCCAGTAAAGACAGCGTACTGAACAGATTGTTTTTTCTTTTTTGTATTTTACGGAATTGGATCTGGACACTAATAAATATGTTTTGATTTCAAAGGTTCAGACCCAGCAGAACAGTAATATCAGCTTGAAAGCCTAAGTGACCAAGTAAATGTAGCTCTCTTGTGAACACAGTTGTCTGTAGTTGCACTGAATGTACTAAAAACCTATTATTTCCCACGGTAAGACGCAATAGCAACATTGTGGTCTCAATACTGTGTAATCCAAGAGTAATAACTTAGATTGTTTTAGTTTATTGAACACACAAAAAATGTGCAACCCAGAGGCTAAAACGTATGGTTTAACAGAATAAAAATGCTGAAGGTATGAAACAAGGGTGAACAAAGCGCTTGAAAAAAGGTCTTCTTCTGTAAACAGGAGTCAATAAACTAGCCAAGGGCTGGTGGATACTAAAGAATAGGTAGATAAGCTTTTTTGTTGTTGTTGTTCTGGCATATTTCACCTGCTAGATATATTCCCAAGACAAAAATCCTATACATTTTCTAGAAAAGAAATGAGCTACTTTCTTAGAAACATCAGTTAACATTTAGTGTTGCATCCTCTTGTGAAAAAAGTGCACTTGTCTGTGTTTAGACAAGGAAGGTCCTGATCTACTCTGCAATGAAATATTCCTATACTTTAGCACATATGGTCCAATTATTCAGATTTAATTAACTGTTCATTTCCAAAAGGAAAACTCATGTAACCTTTGCATCGGGAGAATATTCATACTGTAATCCATCAGTACCCTTGTAAATCACTAAAGAGTAATGATCATTTCCACAATAAGCAGACTTGTACAGGGTGGAAATTAAATGTCTTGATAAACCTAATTCAGACTCCAAAAGAGCTAATAGACTGAATCCCACTGATCTAAACTCTCTGAATTCCTTACCAGACATTTGGGAATTCTTTAGACAGCCTAAATACTGGACAGATTGCTCTCCTTTGTGTTTCCAACTGGCTTCACACAAGCGCCTTTCTGTTCAGTACTGGATTTTGACCACTCAAGCCTATCATCAGAAACACCTGGATTACTCTGCTAATAAGGCAAAGAAAATTGAGTAGAACTTGGCTCAGTGTGTGTACTCCTGTGAAGATAAATAATAATAATAAAATCTTTAAAAAGAAAAGTGCAGTCATCTCCATGAGAAAGAACAAGAGAAGGATCTTTGCACAGCAGCTACCTTGAGCTAGCTTTCAATATATGTAGGTCTCTCCAAAAGTAATGCCTCCTATTTATTTCCATGGAAACTACAACAGATAGAAAGAGCACAAGAACACAATTTGGTAGAGCAAATTCTCAGCTACAAAACATTCTTTTTCAACATAGTCACCACCATTAGTGATGCATTTTCACCAACAAGAGCCTGTATGCCACACTTGCAACAATCTGTACCAGCAGAGGTTATCCACTGTTGCTGTCACCACTGCTGAAATGCACCACCCACTGCCTCACTGTGCTCACATCCACTGTTCAGTCTCCATAAATGTTCAGCAAGTGTCAATGAATGTCAGTGGGTTCAAATTTTTTCTTTATGGAGGAATGCAGTTCCACGCCTTTCCTTCATCCACACTTCCATGCCGGATGCCATTTGGTCAGACTGCCTCTCTGCTGCCATCTGTCGCATGGCAACAATGTGGAATGGAATGTTGGTCGGAAGGTTCACCCTCTGCTGCTATACCACCAACACCCACCTCTGACATTGTGGGCCAACAGAATAAAATAGGAGGCATTATTCTCAATGCACCCCTCACAGCTGCTGTAAATAAAGCTATTATATCTACATAAATCTTTATTTTTACAGGAAGATGATTGTTTCCCACATTAGATTTGTCACTGGGACATGACATCCTTTCCTTATTTGAGCATTCCACAGTAAGTCTTTATTCACACCAACTGATGCATGACACCAGACATTATATTAGACAGCACAAAATGAAAACATTTTCGCACAAAAGCATCAAAAGTACTAAAATTAAAAAAAACCCCAGACCTTAAAAGGCAGGATTTAACGCAGTCATAAAACTAACAGATTATGACAAAGAAAGAAAAAAAATAACGTTACTACATTTTTTCTCTGCTTTAGTTGATATATAAAGGGGCAACGTAGTTCAAAGATTCAGCTAGCAGTAACAGAACAGACGTTTCAGTTTCTGTTTGAACAGATTGTGTTCTAAAATATGGACAAAAATAATATTTCTCTCACCTATGACATTTTTACTACCGTAAATTAAAACAAAATGAGCTTAGTTTAGCTCTCTACCCAGTTTTACTCTTTGTTGCTTACTATATGCCTATCTGATAGTTTTGACAGCAAATTATGGATTTTTTTTCTATTACAGAGGGTATTTTAACAACATTCAGAATCCAGCTCTGCCCTGCACGTCCTGTATACACATGGTTCCTGTTCTGATGCTACTCTTTTGACTGAACTTTTTGGAGCCACAGACCCCATGGTATTCAGTGGTTTGGCCACCAATCTAAGTAATCCAGCCACTTAACCCAAGATTCTTACTGTCACTGGCTCAAACTGTGTGAGTGACTCTTCCAACTCTTTGGTCTTTTGTCCTAGTGATCTGTCTACATTGAAGGCGTCAGCACCATACTCCTTGTACCTTGGGAAGAGCCAGGGTGGAATCTGTAAAGTCCCAAAGTGCATGTATTACACACCTGGCATGACAAGCTGAAAGTAGAAAAATAGACAAAATCCATGGGTAATGCTCTTCTGTGCCATGCCCATTCCCTTCCCTTGCCTTGCCTTCCCTTGCCTTCCCTCTGCCTTGCCTTGCCTTCCCTTTCCTTCCCTCTGCCTTCCCTTCCCTTGCCTTCCCTCTGCCTTCCCTCTGCCTTTCCTTGCCTTCCCTTCCCTTCCCTTCCCTCTGTCTTCCCTTCCCTCTGCCTTCCCTCTGCCTTCCCTCTGTCTTTTTCCACTATAAATACACACCATCTTCAACTGAAATGATAAGGTGATTCAGACTACAATTCAGGAATTATAACCTTTATATGGTAGTATTCCTCAGACACCCTCCATCCTTTTCCAAATGAATAATTGGTTTATTTTAACACTGGTAAATAATTACTTATTTAAAATGAGCTATGTCATAAGGTGTGGCAAAAATTGATCCACATAAGAGGTTGTATTCTTGAAAGTCTCTCCTGAGCACTGCACTTTCAGCAATCGAACAGTAAAGGTAGAGGTAAATTTATCTCATGTGGCTCTTTGCATTTGTTCAAAACACTGTGAAATAGAATTTGAGTTTTTTGTTCTATTTTGGCTACATTTTGCAAAGTCAAATATAATCAATAAAATTTTTGCTGTTGTCATTTCAAGTAAAAGTACATTTTTCAGTATAAAATAAAATCTCTTCAAAAGGCTAAGCCATTTTCACTTAAAAAAGTGATACTTGCCAGAGCTTTCTAAAACTTCTGAAGATGTCGTAATAGTTTTAAAGTTTAATATAAATTATACATTGAGATGCAAAGTTCAGTCACAGCTTTATATGTATATATATCATTTCACCATAAGGCAACAAGAAGACTTAGAGTAATTGCATAGCAGAGGTGGTTATTAAGAGTGTTCTTATCTTGTCAATCCTTATTCAAAATAATTCCTTTCTTTCTGGGTAGACATATGCATTTCATACTGTTTATTTCTCAGGGATAGTAATCACCAAAGAAATCTCATTGCTTTTAAGGAAAGATAGGGGAGATTAGAGAAAGAGTAACAACAGAAAGATGCACTTGCTGTGCTCTGGTTGATAACATAATCTGAACAAGAACTGTGCGTATTCATTAAGTCAAACAAATAAGGCTTATTTTTGTCACGGTATCACAATGCCATCAAACACAGATAAACAAGAACTCCCTTAACTGTACTTGTATCCTTTCCAGTTTGTTTACCATAAGAATCTGTCCTAAAAATCTTGAGTCAAAACATCTCCTATGCATTTCTCTTGTTGTGAACATCTGGAGTATGTAGGCGTGATGCATTTTAGAAAGTGTAGACAATAAGGAGATCTCTCTCCTCAATGCCTGAAGATTCTCCTTCTAAATTCTGTAAAGTTATACAATTGCAAAATACTGTTTGTTATAATCTTTTGTTCTAGTAGACAAGGGACACAAAGAGGCACAAGCATTTCAAGATGAACTGAGTAAGATTGAAATCAGTATTTTTTTTCTCTTCACATATTTTAGGAAAAAACCTTGCCATAATGATGGAGAATGACTGTATGTACTTTTAACCAAGAACTACAGATTATTTTCTCTAAACATTCTTCAAAAGAATAGTCTTGTCCTCCAACACTGCTTTAGCACATTGACTCATTTTCTTGGAACATATGAGCTTCAGAGTGAAAAATCTATTTTTCATTAAGTTCTGTGACTAATTGGGGTTTTTCCCATTTTTAATACAAAATTTGATACTTTTAGTGGGGGCTCCACTTCTGTTGGCTGTCTCCTATTTACTAGAATCTCAACCAGCTGTGAATAGTCCGTATAAACTGGGTGAATCAAATATAAAAAGTTAAGCCAATTTAATTACATCTGAAGTCAGGTTATGTGGTAAGTTAATTATGAATATTTATTATGAAAATATTATCAGTGGCATCTTTGATTGACACCAGTATTATCACTTTAAATTAGCTACAGCCTGGATGAGGACAAAGTAACTATAACTCTCATCAGATCTATAACATGACAGTGGGTCACTTGAACGCTAATTAGGAAATGAAAATAAATAGTGGTCTAATATAAATTGAGTCCAAACAATGAAAGAAAAAATAGCCTAGCAATAGACCTGTCAAACAGATGACAAAATATTGCTTGATATGGCTGTAGTTTGAGATAAAATCAAATCAACCACAAAACAATAGGAAGTCTGAGATGGAGTTTATCCCCTCAGACTGAAGTATTGATTGCATTAGCTATACAAAGCAATCCTTTGAGGGAGGGGAGAGAAAGATAACGCTCTATAGTATATGAATGAGTGATTGAAACATAAATGAATATGAGCAGCAAATGAATTCCTGAAAAGGGCAGACTAAAAACATATGGAAATTTCCACAATAAAAGCTCTGCCATCCGTTTTTCAGACCACGCTAAACAGTGGAACAACCCCTTTTTAGACATAAAGATGTTCCTGAATCACAAAAACACAAAAAATAATCTAGTTATTAATCCTGAATCCCTTGTTATTCTTCTGTTTGCTCATTGTGTTGAAGAAAGCTTTAGCACTTTATGTGACAGTACAATGAAAGTGCAAATGAAGCCTGCAGGAAATCTCATGGACTTTCCCCAATTTAGCTTATGCATTTCATAAGCTTCCATCCGCTTCCAGTTAGTGAAAATGCTATAACTTGCTTTTAATTATGCCTTTGAAAAGCTTTGATTGTGAATTTCTGAGTGAGTTTACCTATTGCAGTTTCCTTTCCCTGTTGTCTGTCTACTTCACAAAGTAGGTTTGAAATAGCGTACACTTCTTCCTCTGGAAATGACACTTAAAAACAAGGACAGTATACTTAAGATAGCAGGGAAATAATGATGTAAACATATTTCCCTAATATTTCTTATTTGTTTCAGACAAACTTCCTGTGAGAATTTATCTGTACAGCACTCTTAAGTTTTTGCTGGAGAGTTCATTGCCTGTTAGTTCAGGAACTGTATTTAGACAGCAATTGTGTTGTATTAGTAGTTACAAATCTACTAGTGCTGATGACTAGTGGAGCTCTGCACAGCTGTGATTTGGGCTATTGGCACTTTTTTTGGAAAAGTTACACAGTTACTATGGTTGTTTATAGAGTTAATGAATGCATTTTTTCCTGTAACAAACTGCTCATTCGTCCTTCTAGCTAAACTGGTCAAGGATTTTTCTGTTGCTGGGGCATATTAGACCAAGAAAATCTCATGAAAAGGCCACAGAAATATAATGTGTATTGACAGCAGGTATACTAATTGCAAAGTGTATTTATATAATGAATGTTACACACAAACCATGTGGTTAGTAATCAAAAAACTCTTACGATACTGTAACGAAAAGCTTTCACAAACCTAGATGAAACATCACCTACCTTAACTAGAATCTGAGTAACATCTGGATTAGCGTACATGGAAACTTAGTGCCTTGAGGATTTGCGTTGATGATGACATTGCCTTCACATTAGTATTACTTTTGTACCACGACCAATGTGCAATTTCAATAGCATCACACAGAGACTTTGAATTAAGGCAAGCTGTAAACTTTTCAGAACCCTATGCACGTGTTTTAGAGACATTTATGCCTGCAGAAAAGCTTCCATATTTATTTCCCTAGTAATCCACTTAAGTAATAGCATTCAAGAAGCTAAGAAGCATGATCGTCTTTAACAACTAAATCTGGAAGTGCTTAGTCAGTTATTCAGACTGTAAGTTCAAAATATCCTTCTTACCAGTTCCCAGGAGGGAGCTTATAAAAAAGATGGAGACTAATTTGTTACACAATCTGATAGTGATAGGACAAGGGGCAAGAGTTTTAAACTAAAAGAGGGGAGATTTAATTTAGATATTTGGAAGAAATTCTTTGTTATCGAGGTGGTGTGACAGCAGAACAGGCTGCCCAGAGGAGCTGTGGATGCCCCATCCCTGGAGGTGCTCAAGGCCAGGCTGGATGGGACCCTGGGCAGCCTGGGTGGCACTGCCCATGGCAGAGGGTTGGAGATGGATGGGCTTTAAGGTCCCTTCCAACCCAACACATTCTGTGATTCACAAATCAACAAACTTGTGCAAGTGCCCTTTGGTGAACGTGTCTGTAGAGTATCTGACAGACTTAACATGTTTTTTACTGCATTATTTGAGAATTACTGTTATGATTCAAATCTACAGCTCTTCGCTATCTCTCTGCCTCCTACCCACACAGAAAACTAGCACTTCTCTGGTCATCTCTTCCAACTCTCTGCTATCTGTCTGGCATATCCGCTATGCCATCTTTTCCAACCAGATAGAGTATTGCTACATCTCTTTTGCCGGCTGCATTTAGCTGTAACACTTTGCTCTCTGCCTTCCCAAGGCTGTGATTTGATCAAGCAGTAATCATGCACATTTGCCCTTTCCTCACCTTTGGATTCCTGGCCCTTCCCAGCCCAACTGGCTGACCATGCTGACCATCACCCTCCATCCCTGTTCTTAATTGCTGCTTAGGTCCTGGCACTGCCTTCCTGTATCTCCATCCAACAGCCTGCTCTTCTCTGGCCTCTGGGGCTTTCAAGATTCTCATCTTTTGCTCTTTTTCCTGCTGCTGAAGAGAATCTGCCTCTGGCTATTTTTATTCACTGTTCCTTCTCATGCATTACTTCTTTTAGGAGAAGTCCAAGCAGATTAGAAGTGGGAGCAAATAAATAACTTGTCAGTGATCTCTCAGTGTTGATCACTTTGCTTTAGTACTCACATACCATTGACAGAGACTGAAAAAAGGCAATCAAAATGTATCCTGCTTTTCCAGCTGTTGGTGCCAGTAACACTGAGATTTTTTCCTAGGAACAAACAGGCCCTCCACTCACATTCTCTAGCAAACAGACCAAACTCATTTATGCAGAGACAACATCTCCTGATGACCTAAGGTTGGCATCAAGAACAGCAACAATTGTGTTTTAAAGAGTCCTAAGGGAGGAATAATGTGCCAGAATGCGTGGAATAATTATCTCTAAGAACCTATCACTAAAGGTGCAGCAGAATGGTTTTCATGCAAAGCATGCACAGAGTTTCAAATGTCAGATAAGTGAGCTACTGTTTCACCTCTCACTTACATCTGCTACCCTTTAATTTAAGCACTAAAATGAAGGAGATGATGCACATATTTGCTGGAGTCATGGTTTGTAAAACTCCGCCCCAGCCTAGTGGCACTGCAATGATATGCTTTTTAGCACATGTGTAGTAACAGCTTGAACACTGCTTATGTTGATGCAAAAGTGAAGAAAAACAAATGAAATAAATGATAAATGTGCAATTTAAAGAGGTTAGATTTCAGGATGTATGCTGCACTATCTGGACTAGAACATGTGCTCTGAGGAGAAAGGTGGTGACAGCCATAAGTTTAATGGAGTCCTGTCCTGCTCCTGGGCAACACAGTAGGTGAAGGGGAATGCAGTGAATATACAGTTAATTTTCTGTCTGAAGGAGGAACCGTGGCAAAGGAGTGAAAAGTACAAAAGCTGCACAGAAATCCTCTGCCTGACACTGGCCTCTGCTGCAGGCTAGAAATATTCTCCACTATTTCAAAAGGCTTGTTATTCCTCTTGCACTCCAGCCTGCCGTTCTTAAGCACACAGAACCAATATTGCGCTGAGTGCACTCAGCAGGAGGAAGAACCAAGGAAAATAGATTGACTGTAGCAGTCCTTCTCCTCTCTGCCCAAATCCACTCTTTTCAGTGCTTGAAGCGGTGGCACATCACTTGTGTTACAGGTACCACTTAGGGAGCTGGCTTGTTTAAGAAGATGCCAGCGGAACAAAATGTGAAAACCGATACTCTGTTACCTGGAAAAGGATGAAATAGTGCTGTGGTGGGGAATGTGTGAGTTAAACTGTGTAAGAAGTAGTTTAAATAACAAAAAGTTGTCAGTTTCTGTAAGGCAACGTGTTCAGCAAACTGATTTCAGGTGTGTTAATGCAGGACAGATTTTAGTTCCAAAAGGGCAATGCAAAGTCGGGCTCATTTTAAAATCTTACTTTAAAGTAATCTTGAGAAAACTTCAGTGAGCTGTATTTTGATATTCCTACATGAAGAAAAATAATGACCTATTTTATGCAAATTGCTGTTTAAATCTATGGATATGCTGGTGGGGTAAGTTGCTGCAAACTTGAGTGATGGTTTAGAATTAGGCTTGCTGAGTGCAGCTTTGCTCTTAAAATAGTGTTGCTGAGGGGACAGAAATCTTTGGGCAGAGGAAGTAAGGTGGAAAGATCAGTTTTAGGAGTTTTGTCTTTCAGCAGCTCTAAAGAACAAAGCTTTGAATAAAATTAAATCTTCTCTAGACAAAAATGTGGCCAGGATATCCCATACGACTGGGGGATTTTGAAAGACTACATTTGCAGCACTTTGACTTCTTTTTTAAATAAATAAGCAGGCAAACAAACAAAAAATATTTTCACTGTATGTTTGGGTCATTAACTTACTGGACTGCGCAAGCCATATTTGCAGAAATTAGGTTATTTGTTGGACTAGTCCTGATGCAGATTTCATTTCAGATGGCATAAATCAAAAGAGGTGCACAGAATCTGGAGAAGCCATGTCAGACTAGAAGACTGTTAGCCTTAAAATTTACATGGTGTAGTTGTGAACTGGCGCCACTTGTTGACATTTAAGGATGGAACTGATAGAAATCATTGATGGAGCAGTTCTATGGGGGGTCAGCTACCATATTGCAGAAAACAGTTGAATTTTTTTTCAAGAAAATTTCAGAAAATGGATTTGAAACTTTTTAAAAAAAAATGTCACAATTTGCTATGCAAGGTCATTTTCCTGATCCTCTAATAATGAGACTATATTACACTATACCACAGAGCGCTGTTGTGGTAAAGTTCCTGGTTACACGAGCTCCCTCTCTTGTAAGACAATGTCAGAATTAGGAAAGTGTGCTTGTATTTGATTCGTTTAGAAGTTCAAATAAGCACATTACATCAGTCTTGGCATTATTTAACAGGAAGAAGGTCACGTTATAGCAGCAGATTCTTACAGCAGAACTTTGCAGCATACTGTAATGAGTCTCTATCAAAGGGCAGGCTTGGTCTTCCAGCAAAATCTTATATTCTTGGAGATGTGCAAAGGGCTAATAGACATTATCAGAACCAAGTTTGATTTTTGTTCAGTAATTAAATTTATTTTTAAATGAGCAAATCAAAGTCGTCTTGTTACAGTAATTGTTTTTAAGATATCTTTTTTTTTTCATTTAATAGGTACCACCCATTGGCTGCTGCAGTTTCCAAGACACATATGCTCAAAAGTTCTCCCACTTTAATATAATTTACTGGGACTTCTTTCACCAAATAGCATTCTGTCCACAGAGAAACTTTTCAATGAGAAAATACATTTCAACTGCTAGTTGCATGCCTTTGTCTTCCCCACTGATGTGAAAACACAGTAGCTGGAAGAAATGCTTGATTTTCTAGAAGTCTCTCACACAGAAGAAATGGTATGAAATATCTGCTTGTGTTTTACTATTTTTAGAAGTTGAAGTGTTAGGTTTCCAATGTGCAATTCCCATTTAAAATGACTATTATTACCCAGCAGTATATGCTTATCTTTGATTTTCTTCATATCTCCTCTCTTTATTTCTTTCCTATTACTGAGAAAATATCTTGCAATAAATCTCTGGGGGGAAATAATCACTTTTAAGCTAAGTTTTGTAAACTTATTTTGGTATTTATAACCAACAGAAGTCCAGATATTCGCTCACAACCAAAGTTATGTACCTGTTTTTATGGGAATTGCCATTATAGAGAGAGACATTGTACATGAGAGAATGAGAGAAAATGGAAATTCCACCAGAGTTTTTAAGAGGAAAAGATAAGCAGAATGATCAGGACCTGGCAGAAAAAGATGTGGAAGAGCCTCAGCATCCCCTTTTCTTGCCCACATAGCTGGCTCTAAAAATCTGCAGCCCCTGCAGAGGTGAGGAAAGGAGGCAGCAACAGAGTGGGCTCAGAGAGACAGCCCCACCTATTTTTTTAATGGCCAGCAGTGCAGGGACTCAGATTCATCCTGTGTGAGATGGCTGCATCGACCATGCTGTGCTCTTCTCAGCAATCTGTGGGAATACATTTTGAGGTGGGCAGGGCCCCTCAGGGTCCCAGGCTGAAATTAATGTGTTGGCATGGCCTCTATGAGAGTCAGCGTGTCTTAGTCACTGACATATGTTTCTCTGTCCTGTCCCCTTTTGGGAGCCCAACTAGCTTATTTCTGGCTGCTACTAGCTACGTTTTTGGATTAATATTTTTTCTTAATTCTGTTATTGTATTAATATTTTTGATTATATCAACCTTCTATGAACGTTTCAGCTTCTCTTCAGAGGGAGTCAGCCTTTGTGGAACAGAAGTTAAAAGAAGGAAGACCCTAAATGCACATTTTGAGGCTGCAGCTTGACTTCCAAACATTTGGGGAAGGCAGAATCAGCATACCCTCACTGTGTGAAAGTGATTTGCTTCCTTCATCTTCTATGCTTACAGTATCCTAAGAATTATTAGAAGCTCGCTTCCTTGTCGTGCACAATGCTGTGTCAAACATTTCCCTTGTTTGTAGAAATTATCCTCATCTACCTTTTCGTTTTTCCTAAGGGCAGAGCTTTGAAAAAGATGGCACAGTTAACTCTTTCCAAGTCTATATGTCTTTGCTGAGAAGCTGTTAATTGGTTTTGTTTCCTTCACATTCCCACAGTTCATGGCTCTGAACTCAGCTCCGTTTAGTGCCTGGCGAACTAATTAACATTGCTACATTAATGTGTATCTAGTGTTTCTTTGCATTTCAAGTTAATAGAGCATGTGTGCATGGTTCTTTTTCTGAATATTGAGTAAGACCTTCATGATATGTTACCTGATATGCAGGTAAGTAATAGTCTGCATTTTTTAAGATTAGAACAACCTTTGGTTTTAAAGACTGCTGTGATTTACAAGAAAACTTAATATCCTTGTAAAGTAGAAGGTAATATTCCCCTACCTCCCAGAAGTGAATCTTCTATACTAATATATTTTCTTGTACATGAAATCATAGTTTGATGACTTGACAAAGAGGAGTTTCCTATAAGATAAACAGAAAAGCAAATTGTTCTCAACCAAAAGTACATAACTATGTAACGGTTTTAGTGCATTTGATGCATCTTAGCTGAATTAAAAGTTAAACATTAAGCCGATATTCAGTGTCATTTTTGCTAATTATTTTTCCCCAGAAATTTTGAATAACACCAACACAATCATGTGTCACTTAAATGTGAAAGAAAACAGCATTTGAAGAAATCGCAATTCAAATATGCATTGTCTTTTAATTCTCTTTATCTTGGAAGAGCATTTTTTTTCAAAATTATTGTAGCTATAGATTGTCTTTATAGAATGTCTCTACACTACTTATAATACCTTATGGTTTTGGCAGGGTCAAAAAATAGATTCCTTGTTGTTCAGTGTTGATTTACACAGAAACCAGTGTGGAGGAGAAAGCAGATAAAATAAGGATGACAATAAATAGAACTGATTTTAATAACTAAAAAGGCAGAGTGATGTTGCATTTAGAATCACAGGTTCTTCTATCTCTTCAGAGTGATGCTGTTAGTTTATTGGGCTTCACAGATGATGAATGAGAGCTGAGATAAAGCATCAGATCACAGGCTGATGACACAAACTCCATGCTGATCCTCTGCTCTTTGCTGATCCTCTGCAGTGCCTGTGACCTTTTTTCACCCATCCCCAAAATCTCCCCGAAGAGTTCTGGCATTTTATCTTCCTTACTGGTCTGAACAGGGTAATGCGTCTGTGAGGAATGTATGTCTACTTATACACGTCAGCACAAGAGCTGAGGAAATGAAATCTGAGTAAGGAGGCTGCGTGACCAAAAGACTAAAATCATATCTTGAGACACAATGAACTGGGGACAACGAATAGACAAAATGACTATTGTGGTTACGGTCATGCGACAGTCTTACTTTCCTCCTGTCAGTAAGATCAAAACATTTCCTATATTTATGACAGAAAGATAAAGGATAAAGAAATCTGGCTGACACAATAACTTCATGTTTATGTCTGGGATTTTTTTTTATATAATTGCAATTGAACATGTTGTTTGTCACAAAATGAAGTCTTACCCAGGATGCACATGAGCCCTGGTAAAATTCCAGAAGCCAACCTTTGGGATCTGTAACGTTCTACTCATTTTTCATTTACATCCCTTTACCTTTAGCTGCAAAGTTTCTGTGAAAGGAATTTGTAATGCAAAAGATGCAGCAAGCTATAGCAATCCTTTCCAGGACTGTATATTCAGAGAAAAGCACATGGACACTGAGCCATAGAATTTTTACTACCATACAGAGAATTTCCTGCCCTCCCATGAAGTAGATTTCATGGAACAGCTTTAACTACCTGCTCATAAAGGTGTCTTCTCTTTGAGGGAAAGTGGAAAACACAGAAGCAAAGGACACATCTTAGACAGACTATAAAAAAAGCAGCCTTTAATTTTTTAAGTAACGGATCTGGATTCTAGGTGCAGAGATATCTGAGTGCCTGTGTATGACATACCTGTCTGAGGGCATCACAGGAGCAGTCACTGCTGGGACTGGCTATTCTACTTGGCCACTGCTGCAGGTATTGGGTGAATCTTGGTGAATGAGTCACCCCAGCACAGTGAGAGAATCGCTGCTGGTAATCACTTGCCTTTGAAAGGTGCGTAATGAATGAGTAAAAGGACTGAAGACACAGGAAGGACAGTCATTCTGCATCTTCTTCCTCCAGAATGAGTCCTTATTTACTTTAACGAACAGATTTGAACAATACAGATCTTATTCTCCCAGCATTAAAATTGAATTAAAAAGCTCTTAATTTAGAAAGATGTTCTAAAGGCTACAATAAAAACTTTTTTTCAAGCTCTGCTAAGCTTTCTTTTGATTTCCCATAGAGCCGTGGAGGGCCAGTACAGAGACCAGGCTTTCCAGTTACATCCTACTAGGGGAGCCTTTTGTACAATATGCTACAAAACAGCACAAGATAACAATGTGACTCAAACATCTTTATGCATTCCCCAGCTCTCTAAAACACGTCTTGAGAGGAGATAAAGGAGCATATGAGCATATCTGAAAAGGGGCTGCAAGTTGTTCTGTGTGATGGATCATTTATAAAGCGCACCTGGGGAGAAGAGAGGACTGTCAGAGATTTTTTTGTTGTATTTTATCGCTGCCTGGAGAGTACAGGCTCAATTGTCTTGGTTAAATAAAGCTATATCTACATTGAAAACACATCATTAGGAAAACGTTAATCAGGAAAGGAAGTAAAATTTCATAATGCACATAAAGTTTGCCTGCTACAGTTTTGGAGTATTTAAAATGTCATCTGCCTTTCTGGGTGAGGTTTTCATGACTGAAGGAGGAATTCTGTGAAATGGCCCTAAAATCTTACAAACAAGCAGGCTGGATAGATGGATAAAGTTCCCAGGCTTGTAGCTTTTGTTTAAGGGTCACTTGGCATGTCCCTTTTCCTGAGCTTGAAACAAAGTCAGCAATTACAACTTAGGTAAAAGCTTCGCTACTCTTGCTCTTGCTTAAGCACTACATTACTGCTCCAGTTGTCAGACATATTTTGTGGGGCTGGGTCCTCTGGGGCTGTCAGCCCCTTTCCCAACAAGGCAGCAGCAGGGCCGATATCCAGTTCCCCACAGTCCTGGCTCACTCGGCCTTCGGCCCCATTGAGACAGGCCACTCACAGGCCCATGTCCTGGCCTGGCCTTGGCCTGTCCCTGTCACACAGGGAGGTGCTTGATGGCTGGGGCTGGGGGTATCCCTGCTCCTGGGTGGGATGCTGGGACAGGGCCTGGCTGCTGGGCTGATGATCTGCTGTGATGACCTGTGAGAGCTCCCATGGGCCTCAGGGACCTCCAGTCCCCGAAGCTCCTAAGAGCGTCCTTAAGAGCATTTCATTGAATTTGCTTTTCCTTGCCTCTCCTTTGATCATTGACTCACCTTAAATCTTAGTTGAATGTAGCTGCCATCTGCTTAGTGATTTCTTTGGGCAACAATATGAAGAAGCCATGTATAAAGCCAGAGTTCCTTCAATTTTCACTTTGCTGACTGTTTTTGATATTTAGGCTCTTTTCATTCGTGCAACTTCATAGACAAAATTCTCTTTCTTTTTAGGGGTTAAATGGCTTTTCCAGAGTTTGCCTCACGCATGGCTTGGGGGGTAAGTGTTCTTCTTCCCTTGCACATATCCGAAGGAGCACTTACACTTTGTTATCTCCCCTGTGCTGCAGTCACACCTAGGTGAGCATCAATAAACGTTTGCACGCTGAAGCAGCAGGGAGCAAGCCACCTCTGATCACACGTTCAAGTCCATTAGAAGTAAGAGATCCTGCTTTAATGGATATGCTTATGTTATATGCTACCAGTGGTGCACAGTAATTCTTCAAAGAGAAAAAAATGTGTAGCTGCGCTTGTGCAGTTCTGAGGCTGAAACCCAAGTAAGGGCATTTTTTTTGACTGCCCAAGTCTATGTCAGTATGGTCTTCTATAAAGGCGTGTAGGCTGAATGAGGTCCTATATGCCATGTCTACACACTGTGTAGATATACTCTCAGGAAGACTCCTTAGAGTATTCCCAGCTGAATGACTATAACAATTGTTTGTCGTTGGAGCTGTAGCTTCACTGCTCTCAGATCAAAGCTCTGGAGCTAATGTGTGTGGCCCATACCTGGTTACACAGACATGCCTAACTCTGAAAAAAAAAAACGTGGTTTTCAAATATATAAGCAACATTCTTGACTGCTTGAATGAAGATAGAAAGGTAGTATTCCACAAAAATAATATACTAAATAGAATATCAGAAGAAATCACTTGTTTTGTAGAATTGTATGAGCTCTGAATACTTCAAAGAGTTAATGATCTGTTTGGTTTTTTCAACTGAGGTAATTAGGAACATGAGCTGAAAATTCAGCAGTAGCCAGGGTTGATGGAACTTGAAAAAAGACATTTAAAAAACATTCTGCTATACCTGGCCTTTCCTTTATGGGAGGAGAAATTTCTTACAGCTTCTCCTTTCTAGTTTGCCTAGTCACAAGTAAAGATAATCTGTTCAGGGCTGAGTCTGATCCCTCCGGTAAGAGCTCTGAAGGCGAGTTTCCTGTTGAAAGTGCATACAGGCTCCTCCCCAGCAATGAACACAACCTGTTCCACTTCAAAGATAATAGGATCCCCTCAGCAAGACTGATCTCTGCATTTCTTCTTCAGGTTGATGATGATGAACTCCTCTCTGATGTTTAATACTCGGCAAAATAAGTTTGTTTGACTTTTTTTGAAAATGATTTTACTTCTGTTAAAGCAACTTTCACTGTGAAATGTCAGCGTAAAGGCAGAGTTACAACTCCTGACATCAATAAGCTCCATCACTACCTATGAATGCAGCTGTGTGAGAGAGCTGTGTTAATTTTAAGTGGTTTTGTCAAATTCTTTAGAAAAAGATATTAACATAGGCTTTATTCACTTCTCCCCTCCTCCTTCTGTTCACTCGAATAGTTTTGTGAAACTGAACAAGATTCCTCTGGTTCTTGAAGAAGTCCTTTCTGTTCCTTTCTGAGACCCCATTTTGCAGTGTTACGATTTTATTTGCCTGTTTACAAACAAGGAGTGCACAGCAAACCTGACTTACAGTTTGCTATCACCATCCTCCACATCGCAAATGGACCCTTGTGACTCAGTTTCAAATGCAGAAATGTCTCTGAAGTTTCCTTGTAAGAAGTAGGTCCAAAGATAAGTCTTCTGTCCAGGAACTTCAGGCAGAATCTGTCCCTAGGGCATGTATATGTGTTCTGTCCATGAAGCATAGTACACCGGGAAGTGGATTTATCTTACAACTGCAGTTTTATTTGTATATAAGAAAAGGTGTCTTTTCTCAGTTTTTTCTACAGATTAAAATTTCCAGATTTTTTAGTCTTGAGTTCAATTGTGTCTGAAATGCAGCTAATTCAGCCAAATGGAGAAACTATGTTTTAAAATGGTTGCATGCGGGTATTAGCAGCAGAATTGTTCAGTGACAACTAACAAATATATCTTTCAAAAAACAACAGCTCAATAATTTTCTTGGTGTTGTTTGAAGTTTTGACCACTCTGTTTTTTATCTAAATCCTTATTTACTATTTTCTCAGAGTACTATATTCTAGGACATATTAGCCTCCAAAAAATCTTTATTATTAAATGATCAAATAAGAGAATATCATAGACATAGTGGGATTTAGATAATTATATTTACTATTTTTCTACATATAAATATTAGCTGTGATTATAGATTTTTGTATATTTTTAGTGGGAACCAGTGAAAAAGAAAGCCAACTTCCAACTTCAGTCTAAAATCTAATAAGTTAGGCATTATTACTATCTAATGCCAATGGATACATCACAAATTACCTGATTAGTCCATGTCAGTCAGTTGCGTGTTAGATAACGGGATATCAGTTTCATATTGCTTATATACCAAGTAGTCAAGCCTAAAAAGAGTCTCAGAAAGATCATGTGATTTTCCAAAGTGAAAAACAGTAAGAAATACATGGCATTTTCTTATTATCCATGATTATGAAGTCAACTTTAGCAATTTTTATAACTTACTGTACTTGGTTCTAAGGATGTTTCTGTTTCAAAATAAAAAGTGTTGCTTCTTATTCTGTAATTGAATTAAAAGTGATGTTAATAATGCATTGTGGAAACTGCTAGCACAATTATTGTTGAAAAACAAATGATATT
Organism: Penelope pileata; assembly: GCA_013396635.1. Classification (NCBI taxonomy): domain Eukaryota; kingdom Metazoa; phylum Chordata; class Aves; order Galliformes; family Cracidae; genus Penelope; species Penelope pileata. Next base: position 218,994 of record WBMW01005920.1, read on the forward strand.
TCTTTTAAATACAAACAATTACTGTAGAAAATAAGAATATTCTGGAAGACAGTAATGGATAACTCATAAAAGCAGAACACTTATTTAATAAGAGGCAGCTGAAACTCAAAATTGGTAAATATGAAGTGATGCACATGGGGAAAACAGTCCTAACTTTGCATATAAAAAGATGGGCTCTAAGCTCCCATCATCGCTCAGGAGTGAAATCTTGGGGTTGTGACTCATATTTCCGTGCAAGCGTGAACTCAGTGCTTGGTATCAGTCAAAAGCAATACAGATTTGTGAAAATATGAGGAAAAGATCAGAAACTAAAACTGAGAACATTATTGTGACTCAGTGTAAATCCATGGCTCACTTGAGCCTCCAATGTTCCTCTTCCCACAGAGAGCAGAGCAGGAATGGAAAAAGTCTAGGGCAGAAGCAGCAAAGATGGGAAGGCAGCAAATGTAATCTTTCTGTCTTTCAGTAAAGCTTTTCACACCATTCCTCATGGCATCCTTCTGGACAAATTGTCCAGCTGAGAGATAAACAGATTCATGCTACTCTAAGTGATGAAATGACTCAACAGTATGGCTCAAAGGGTTGTAGTAAATGGAGCTACATCTGACTGGTGGACAGTCACAAGCAGCGTTCCCTTGGGCTCTATTTTAGGACTGGTTCTGTTCAACAATTTTGTCAGTGATATGGAGGAAGGAGTGGAGCGCATCCTTAGCAAGTTTGCTGATGACACTAGGCTGGGAGGTGTTGCTGACACCCTGGAGGGATGAGAAGCCTTGCAGAGGGATTGAGATACATTGGAACATCGGTCAATCATCAACAGCACAAAGTTCANAGTGATGAAATGACTCAACAGTATGGCTCAAAGGGTTGTAGTAAATGGAGCTACATCTGACTGGTGGACAGTCACAAGCAGCGTTCCCTTGGGCTCTATTTTAGGACTGGTTCTGTTCAACAATTTTGTCAGTGATATGGAGGAAGGAGTGGAGCGCATCCTTAGCAAGTTTGCTGATGACACTAGGCTGGGAGGTGTTGCTGACACCCTGGAGGGATGAGAAGCCTTGCAGAGGGATTGAGATACATTGGAACATCGGTCAATCATCAACAGCACAAAGTTCAACAAAGGAAAATGCCGGGTGCTGCACCTGGGACAGAACATTGCTGGACACAAACACAGACTGGGAGCGAGTGGCCGGGAGCAGCTCAGCAGGAGGGGACCTGGGGGTGCTGATGCCAGCAGCTCAGCATGAGCCAGCAGTGTGCCTGGCAGCCAAGAGGGCAAAACGCATTGTAGGGTGCATTGAACACAGCACAGGCAGCCAGTCAAAACAGGTGATTCTCCTACTATATTTAGCGTTGGTGGTGTGGTCTCACCTTGAATATTTTGTGCAGTTCTGGTCTACGCAATATAAAAAAGATGATAAAATCCTTGAAAGCAACAAGAAGAGGGCAACAAATCTGGTAAAAGAGTTGGAAGGCGTGTCCTGAACGGGGATACTGAGGACACTGGGCTGTCCAGTTCAGAGGAGACCGAGAGGCCACCTCACTGCCTCTGCAGCCCCCCTGAGAAGGGGAAGCAGGCTCCTGATGACGGTACACATGGGTATGGCACAAAGGTGCACCAGAAGAGGCTCAGACTAGATACAAGGAAACATTTGTTTACCCTGAAAGTAGTCATACACCAGAACAGGAGAGGTAATTGATGCCACAACTGTCACTGTTTAAGAGATATTTGGACATTGCCTTCAATAACATGCTTTAGCTTTTGGTTAGCCTCAAAAATGTCAGGCAGTTGGACGTGAACATCTTTGAAGGTTGCTTCCAACTGAACTATCTATTCTATTCTATGTCTAAATGATTGGATACTGGGAGTCTAGTAGGGGGGAAAAGCTGGATGTACTTGGCCTGCTCTTCCACCCCTCCTCAAGCACTCTCAAAGGGCATTTGTGGGAAAACCATAGTGGGCTAGATAAACCTAAGGTCTTACCCAGTACAACCACTTCCATGATCTATTCTCAGAAGTCTGTTTTAAAATGTTTTGCAGTTGAATTCTGGGTTTTTGATTTGGCACATTGTGTTTCAAAATCTTCAGCATTTCAGAGAGTGCCCCTCTCCTTCATACCCCAATCCATTGAATATTACATGACATGATCAAACTCAAAGCAAATAAATGTGCAAAAGATTAAAAAATAAGCATTTGAAATATTCTGATGTTCCTGGCTGCCATGTAATGTTTGATCTCTGTCTGACAGATTGTTCATTTTATATCAGCATTAGATTAGAAATTTACTCTTCTGTGTACAAAAAGATTATTTAAAATAAGAAGTTACTAGTTTAGGTCTCATTTTTTGTTCTGAAATTCTTTTTTCAATAAATCATAACAAAGCAATGCAATGAACCTAAAACCCAGTCAAGGAAATGCAAACATAAACTGCTGTCTGATAGGCGTATTTTGTATGATGTTGTAGTTTGCCTGTGTTATTAATACCCCAACCATATCCTGGTCTGCCAGCACATCAATCTTGCCCTGTGGCTAAGATGTCTGTGTTTGCCTGAGGTCACATAAAACACTTTGAAGAGTTGCATCTCAGTGTAAGGTTCCTGGCTCTGGGCACCCTTCTCAAAACAGGCACTGGCAGCATCTGCAAAATCTTGATTTCCAAAACTGTCTGTGGTCCACCTTTAGTTTGGTAAAGTAAGTAGCACCCAGGCTTCTTTTTGTGGAAGCATATTGTTGTGTAGGAAAACCTCCACAAAACAGATGACTGATCCTTTCTTGGTACAGAGGCAAACTAAAAATAACATGTTTATTTCTCTCACTCCCTTTCCACCCCTCCCCCCCCCCTCAAATAGTCTCTTTTGATCTAAGTTCTTTGAGAACCGGGAAAGATCTGCTAATTTGGTACATTGGTCTGCTTTTCAGAGATGTTTTATTTATTTATTTTTTCTATTTTGAGTGAGGAGATTGTTGGGGTTCTTCATGGTTCTGGCTGTGGTTGTTGTGATCCACTGACCCTCTATGTTTGGCAGTTTCTATGGAGAGACAGCAGTTCTGAAATCAGCCGAAATGTGGAAAATGCAGGAAGTCATGCTGAATTATAGGCAACTTAGGTGAGGAAATTCCTTTCGCAAAGGATACAAACCATCCCAGAAACAGTGTAATATTGGTATCAGCTGCCACATAGCTGATGCAGAAGTATGTTCAGTGTTTACATATAAAGTCATTTTAGATCACTAACCTTTCCATTGCTTTAGTTTGAAAACTAATTGCATAGGTTTTGCTTTTTCATGTAAGCATTTCCATTTAGGCAAGGATCCCTGGCCTATCCAACACTGAGTCCAGCTCAACTTCATAATTATCATTTGCATGGCTGATTCAGGCAGAAAAACCATCCAACAATGGCATGCTACTTGCCAGACAATAACTAGTTTGTCATAAATGTTCAGCAGCTAGAACTTGGTATTAATTAGCTCAGAAATCCCTTACTGTCAGAAGATGTTACATTACGTTGCGTTAAATATTTGCTTTGTGACCAATTAACACATTTGTGTGTGCATAGGGATATGTATGTATTTGTATAGTTGAAATTCTGATCATGTATCTGGCACTTGAATCTTTGACATATCTGGAGTTATTGTACAAAGGCTTTTTTTTTTTTTTTACTTCATCATGTACAGGCTGCTGCAATACTTCTTTGGCTTGCAATCTAACACATCTTTCTGTGACTTTTTAAGCTCAAATTCAGCCATTTTGCAGTAAAAATGTGCACCACAAATGTCAGATTTGTGTTTTAAATGGACTCAGTTGACATAGGCCAGGTGAAAAACACATCTACAATAGCTCTATGTTTGGGGAGATGGCAAAAGGAGGCACCAACACTTGTGCCCCAGAAGTGGGTGCAGTGGCTGGCAAACTGTCCAAAAATACATTGGCTCTGAGTCAATGATAAAATTTTTCCTACTATTTGCGACATGAAACACAGGTATGACTTGGGGAGGAAGCTAAAGCAAAGACAACCATGGAAGCCACAGTTCTCTAACGCAAAGTACAGACTTGAAGGAATTGAAGGAATGTGATAGTTATGCTTATTATCATCTCATATAACCTTTAAGGAAGGGCATTATTATTTTTCCACTTACATTATGAGGAAAAAGTACTATTACTAGAGTTCTCTGATGACTACATTAAATGAAAAAGATTAATGTTGATTTCTACTCTTTATCATCCCTGAGAAACACTATGAATTTATATGGCAGTCACATAAGGAATATTGAAAATTCTTCATTTATAACCCCATTCAATTTAGGATGGAAGTATACATGGAACAGTAAATTGAGTGACTCACATACAGAGGGAAATGATTATTTTTCACCTCCTGACATGAATTCTTATTTATTCCAAGCAACAAACATGGCAGGAAGTAACTACCATTCATTTCACATCTCTGTGTGCACCTCTGTGTAATCTGCCAGAGCAGAAGGAACGTGACATTAAAAAAAAGTGAAATAAAAGAAAATCTTCTCAAAGAAGGGTACAGCAGTTTTGAGAAGTGATTTACAAAAACACAACATCTTGAGCTGCAGATGAAAAGGCTGAATGGCTAGTTATGAAATTTGCTTGTATTAGCTTTAGAGATCTGAGTTTATGGCCCATCTTCCCTTCGACTTTCTGCTGCTATACTAACAGGATCCAACCTCTGTGTGCCTTTGTGTTTGATATGTGCAGCGCTACAAATACTTCTTTCTTATACTTGACTCACAACGTCTTTGGAGTAGTGACAGAGACTGTATCTCACCATGTATACATAAATATTGGTGCCTCTGGGTGTTATAATTAGAATAATGATCCTGGTGCCAGAAAAAATCCATTCAGTAGGAATGAGAATAACAATTTTAACAGGATATTACCATACAAAAGAATGTTTCCTGAAACCCAGGAAAAACTCCTAGGTGCACCTTAACAAGCTTTTTATAATGAAGAATCACTTGGCAGCCTGGGTTCCTTTTATGGACCTCATGAAGTACAGTAAGCCTTACCATCTGCTGCACCCTCTAATTACGAATGAGAAAAGGACACTTTTCCCTGCAGCACCACACAAAGAAATATGATTTGGATGTGTATGTTACTTATCCAATGAAACATACATCTGTTGTATTCTCATATTTTAGACACAAATCTGGGAGGAGGCACAAATAGCCTTGCCTGAGAATGTACATTCTTTTCGCTGTACTGGCACACATGTAGTCTTACTATTGGATAAACCTTCCACAATTTCTTTTCCGTGTTTTTCTCTACTTAAGTCAGTTTTCTTGTGATCTGCCCCTGTGTTTATTTGTGAAGTAAAAAGAGTGGGTTGAAATGCTCTTTTACAGATTTAAGATTACTTCAGCAAAAACAAGTCAGACCTGGGAAGTCTTTGGCCTTCTTTTGAAAAACAGTGTCTAGAGAGAGACCAAGGGAGAGGCAAAATAAATCACAGCCTTTTCCAGATATTTTAGCTTTTCTCTGGCTTCGTTGTGACTACAGAAGGGTGGAAAACCTCTTATATTCCCGTAACCTGAGGAAAAGAAAAGAGGTTTGGCCCTCTTCTACCTATCTCCTGTGTGTGCAGAAGGGGTGCTGTGTCAGAGTGAGAAAGAGAAACAGCAGAGGGAAGGACACTGCGCTGCCTGCCCATCATCCTCCATCTGACCCGTCTCTTTGAAATAGAAGCAGAGATGTACATTTTTCTTGGGGGCTGAGGGTAAGAAGGCAGCACTGTGACCTCCATGATAAGTGGTGTCATCTCATTTTATCCAAGCTAGAATCATGCAACAGGTCTGGATTCAGTCAGATAGGAGGTCTGCTAGTCACCAAGTAGGTCCCTGTGATATAGCAGGTCCAGAGGCAACTCAGTGGTCTAGACCAGCCAGTACCTGGCTGGACATAGGTGTACGATGAAGCTCAAGCAGGGACCACAAGTGAGGACCTGAGCTTAAACATGAATTGGGAGTGATGATAGAGAAGACTGCCAAAGTGGTTTCTCCTAGGTCACAGCAGCCTGCTCAACAAGACCACCCAACCACACCATGTCAGAGCTGGCCATGGTCCCAGGCAGTCTGACTTCCAGACTTTGGAGGGACACGGAGCCTGACACTCAGAGAAATACGTGAAGGTTTTCTCTGCTACTCTTCCAGTGGGACAAGCTAACAGAAATGTAGCTGGATCCAAAGGAGGATTCTTGTGCAGCTGTGAGGAAAGTATATTGTTACTCATTGGCAATGAAAATTTGAAATGAAAAATGAGTGGAACTGCAAGAAGAGATGAATGTGCCTCTGCATTTTCTCTGATTCAAGTCATATTAATGCTAGAGAAGAAACTGTTCTGTGTTGCTGAGTATGTTAAGGGCACACTGCTTTCAGTCCGTTCCCACATCAAAATCCAAGCATATCTGAATTGCAAACTTCTAAAAAAAGTTATACACCTGTTGAACCTGCTGTTTTACAGGTTGATTTCAGTTCAGGAGATGATGAATGAGACCTGATCTTACCGGTAACATGGCTTATAGCACCGTACCAAGGCAAAGAGTAGCTGCCATAACAAGAACTCTAGCTTGTGGGCAAACAAGAGCAGATGCGTTAAAGGCATTGAGTCATGATTCAAAGATTTCAGGTGTCTTATAACAGAAAGGCAAACACAATCCACTTCAAAGAGCATATACTATTGATGCTAAAATATGCTTTGGGACCAAATAAATTAACGAACTCAGCAAACTTGAGGAACCTTTCTAATACTCTGATTTTTCCTTTAGCTTGCTTAGCTTTCCACAGTAAGGGCAAAGGTGCCTTCTTTGTGTCTGCTTGCTGACTTTGTATGAGCCTACTTTCCTTTCAAAAGCTGAGGAATTACAGATCCTTAACTCCTGACTATAAAATATCTTACGTTTTCTCTTGACTTACTACTCCTCTTCCTCACGTCAGAATCTAACAATCAGACTATGGTCAAAGATGCAGTGTTGCAAAATTGTGCTTCATGTGACATGTTATCGGGCTTAGCTGTGCACTGTGCTAATGAGTAATGGCTCTCTCTACTTGCAGACTGAAAAATCCAAATATTATCCATTATATATGTGCAGAAAAGGCTCCCTGATTCGACTCTAAGAAAGTACCAGTTGGCATGGCTATATGAGACAACTCCTTATAGATTGGCATATAAATTTTATTTACTTGAATTTACTGTAGATGCAAAAAGGAATCTGATCTCTAGACTAGTAACCTCTGGGCTTTGGGACCAAGGGTCCTTAGTGGCACTGGAGGAATATGAACAACTTGTAACTCAGTTATGTGATAAAAAAAAAAAATTCTTTTTAAAAAATCTCCATGGGGCAAATCTGATATTTGTTTGTTGTTTGCTTGTTTATTTTTTGGCAAAGCAAACAAATAGACATGAAAAATATTTCTATGTTAACCTGGACTCTTTTCTTTAACCTGTTTGAATAAAAGCATAATTTTGGGGTCATCTGGATTTCGAAAATTCCTTTTTTCTTCACTTAATTTGACACTGAAGGATTGAATTATTTTGCTCACACACACGGAGAAAAAGAATAGGTACAAAATAGAAAGTGCCAGAGCTCACTGGAGTTAATATAAACAGGAGATAGAAAGATAGTAAAAAACATTCCAAAAGTGCACTACTAAGAAAAGGAAGTCATGAGCAAATCCCAGTGAGAAGACAAAACTATTATCAGATATTGGGAAAAAATGAGTGTTTAAGTGCCTTTTTTGCTTCAATTTATCTAACCAGGATAAATGCAGCCAGATGGCTAACACAATGAACATCGGTGACAGATGGGTAAGTGCTCTAACTAGCATCAGAAAAAAACAAGTTACAGATGCTTGTGAATTGGCAGGGCCTGATGAAACTCACCCTGGAATACGTAACGAGGTAGCTGAGACTGTCCCTGCTTCTTCAATGATACAGAGAGTGGATGAGGTTCCAGAAGATGGGAAGGGATAATCATAGTCATGTTTTTAAAAGAGAAAAGAGAAGAGAAGCAGGAAGGGAGAAGGAGGACCAAGAGAATCACTGAGCAATGTTAACTTCTGAACCAGAGAAATACAAATAAGCAATTCATTTAAGAACAGCAGAAAATATCTCTTGAAAAGAATAAACCAAACCAAATTAGCCTAGTTATCTTTTGTGACGTCATGGAACGGAGAATAAAGAGGCAGTTATAAATAACGTGTCTTTGATAAAGCTTTTGGTATTGTCTCAAATGACGGTTTCCAAAACAACCAGGAAATACAGCCTAGAGGTATCCACTACAAAGCAGACATGTGGCTTGTGGAAAAAACACAGTCATGGTAATTACCATCAGCTTGTGATCAAATTGTGAGAATGGACCTCATGGGGTTCTCCTAGGTTGTTATGGTCTGAGCTGGCAGGCCTGGAAACACCATACAGCCTATCGCTCACCCTCTCCCTCCTCCCAGCTGGGATGAGGGAGAGAAGCGAGAAATAAGGTAGAACTTGTGGGTTGAGATAAGAACTATTTACTAACAGAAAAATAGAGTAAAATAACAGTAATGATAATTATGTACAAAACAAGTGATTGTATGAAGCAATCACTCACCGACCGCGACTGATGCTTAGCCAATCCCCATGCAAATGGGCCCTCCCAGCTCACTTCCCTTCCTTATATTACATGGTGTCATATGGTATGGAATATCCCTTTGGTCAGTTTGGGTCAGCTGCCCCATTCTTGTCCCCTCCCGGCTCCCTGCACCCTTCCCTAGCCTCTTCACTCACCTGGCAGAGACATACAAATGTCCTTGGTTCTGTTCAGCACTGCCGGGTGTTATCAGCCTTGTTTTCTTTCTTGAACCAAAACACAGCTTTGTAGCAAACAAAGAAAGAAAGTTTCAGTTAGAAACTAAGACATAGGTTTACTCCCGAGTCTGGATATATGCAGCATTTTCATCTATGGTCTGAGCAATGAAATAGAGAATACTCATATTGACTATGCAGGTAGTACCCAAGCATATTGAGTGGAGGATGGAATCACTTCGCATGACAGGAGTGATTAACAGCAGATCCTCAATATCTGGAATATGATTAGGAGACATGGGGCTGGAAGGATATGGATTCAATCCATCTCCCTTCCAGAAAGTGTGCTGAGTTGTCTGCTACCTTTTTTGACTACTGGAAGTCTCTGGTGAGGGAGACTCCATAATCTCTCCAAACAATTAAGTTCAATGTTGCACTACACTTACTGTTAAAAAAAATTCCCAAATGTCTCACTTTAGAGTTTGCTGCAGCTGAAGATTATTGCTTCTTGATTTATCCAGAAGAAAACTGTAGGCTGTTTACTCTTCTTGCAGCATGTTTTCCTGTGTTACAAGATGGTGCAGAGGTGCAACTGAGCTGGTTGGTTTTACTGGTTGATCTTACGTAGTCTAGTCAACTGTTTCTGCTTCAGTGTAGTACATTGTATTCCTTCTCACCAAATGCCATCCTCTTGTTTTTCTAGCCCATGTCTCCAGGTTGTCAATATCAATTTAAATCATTTTTGTTTTCATTGTTTTTGGTTTTCTGACGTAGTATTTCAAGTCCTCTTCCTAGTGTAACCTGTAGTCACAAACACTTATATAACAGTATGATAAATAGTGGTCTTTTCCAACCTTAATGATTCTATGATTCTATGAAATCTTATACTGACACATACAAAAATGAAAATCATATGTAGCTCAGAAACAGCAATGTTCTGTCACTCAGCTTGTCACCGAAGGTGTGGTAATACTCTTCAAATGAGGCGTGGATCAGTAACAAAGGATCCAGAAAGGAGTAATGAGAGAGATCAGAGGTCTTATCTGGGATGTTTAAAAGAACTGTAGCTGTTAAACAGAGAGACCAGCAGACTTAGAGGAGAGCGTCTTCAAGCATGCAGAAGGCTATGCCAACAGCAAAGTGATAGGCTCAGGCAGTAGGTCAGAAGCAATGAGCTCTACTGAGGTTAGACATCAAGAAATACTTTGTGTTGGAAAAAGCAACTGAGCACTGGCATAGATTTTCTGAGGGAGGCTGTGGAATCTGTATTAACAGTGGCATTAAGATCAGTGAGAGTAATAGCTACTGAGAACAGTTTAAGAGAGATCCTTTCTTGGAGAGGAATATAATCTGCAGAATTTAGAGCTCCTAATAAAAATTTTAGAAAAACACCTAAGCATTTAAGATTTTTTCCCCCTATCGTACATCTTCCTGACTTTGATCCTAATTCAGAAAGAGCAATTGACACTTTGATTTTGTAAATTTTGGTAACACTTGGAAAAAAAACAACACAAAAAACCAATCAAAACTAGTTAAGACTTAAATCTATACTATCCTCATTTTAAAGAGATAAATAATCTACAAATAAGTATTGTTCAAAAACCTTTTGTCTGATGGTATATGATGTAAGCGATGTGATCCTAGACATTGGTATGGCTTCTCTCCTCGAGTGTAGCCTGGGCTGAATGGAACTCATTTCTCAAATGAACACAGAAACTGAACTATCTTCTCTGTTTTGGAATAAATGTAGCCTTCAGAAGTATTCGGGTCACTTACTGTTCCATTTACATCACACCTGGACTACAGAAGCTAGTACATCAGTCAGCAGGACAAACTTTTTTTATCAATGAATGCCTTAAAAAAGCCTAACTGAATTGTAATGAATGCTCTACATCAGCTAAAAGCATAGTATTAGCTAAAATAACAACTACACCCACACACATAGGCTTTTTAAGCATGTTTTCTACAGTATAAGTAGTCTCATAATCTAAATATTTTTATCAGTTATTTTTGCATTTGAAATGAAACAAACGTTTGTGGAGTAGTAATTTTGTATTATCAGATTTAAAAGTAACTCTCAGAACGCACGAGAAACATCTGCTCCTCCTGAATGCAAATAAGAGATGGATTTGTTTCAGTGGGCGAAACATCCTTGTAGTAACTGAGCATGCATCAATGTGCACAGCACTCTCGCCTTAATGTGATCAGCACAGGTTCTCATTGTAAACAGCTGAATTAGAAAAATGTGATGAAATCTAAGTTGACAGCAAAAACATCCAGTACTATAAGGAAATGTTATTACACAGCTTTTGCATTTCCTTGCTTTCCTTTTAATAACATGTTGTTTGTTTGCACATAACCACCGTCTTATAAAATAAGATTTGAAAGCTCTTATAGATGATGAGTAAACTTTTTCTGCAGCAGTTAGTTGAATTTTCCATCTTTTTTTTTTTTTTTTAATTGAACAAGTACACAAACAAAGGATACAACATAACAAGATTTAAACCAGTCTCTGTCCTCTGAAGTACAATTCCAGAGGCTTTACGGAAGAGATCAAACTCTGAACGTATTGCTCAGTTTGCTTTTTCTCCCACTTTTCCTAATCATAATTTGAACTATATAGCTGGGAGAGTAGTTTATCCAAAGTTAAGCAGTCTTTCTCATGTATAAGTATTTTTGTTCTTTCAGAGTACAAATTTTCCCTGCTTCACTGATATGTCGTTTGTGTTGCACAGGTAAAGTTGTCCATGTGACTAGAGACTGAAACTTCAGCTTTCATTAAAATAAAATGTTGTTTTTAGATACTCTGTCACTGAAATACGAGATGTATGGGCTAATGTATTGATGGATTACATCTATATGAAATCTTACAGGGTAAACAGCGATCTGAATCCTGATTTGCTGTACAGCAAGAAGTATACAAGAGCAAGCTGCCAGTAGAGAACCAAGCAAAGTACAGTCATTAGTTGCTTGTTCATTTATCTAATGCACAACCTCAGCTGCATTTGCACAACAGCACATTCGTGTAATATGCAGCTTGAGATTGACAACTTGAATGAAATCTCATCAAGATCCTGGTTCCCCTCTTCATGATATCATTCAGTTTGCAAAATGCGTTTAGGAATTAATTCTTAATATTCAGACATTTTTAAGCTTTGGAGTTCTCTTAACTCCAAAGGAACTAATTTTTAAGAATCTTCATTAATGACTTCAACTACTAAATTGATTTTACCTAAATCTTTTGTACTTTAAACTTATATAATAAATCATATTAACAACTTTGTAGAAGATTATTAAGAAACAGTTTCATTTTCTGCTTTTTTAAATTATTATTTTATTTTATTTTTTTCCCCATGATATTGATTCTGCTTTTGTCTGCAAAAATGGCTTTAGAGAGTTTCAAAAAAGCAATGGTATGTCTCAATTGTCACTAAGTCTTCTTACCAATGTGAGGAGAGATATTTGTAGTTCTCATTAGCATATTTAAAATGAATAAAATCCCTTTATGTTCCCACTTGAACTTTTGTAAGGATTTGCAGCAACTTAAAGAAATGAATAAGCAGTTGAGTGGCTGATAGGAAGGAATCACTGCAGTTCACTTTGCAAATGAGCCCACCTGTCAGGGGAGCTCTGCAGGAAATTGCCCTCAATTTTCATATAGGACTTTGGCAAAAGAGTATCAGGTGAGTCATGAGAAAAGTCTTTTCTGAGTCTGCCAGCTTGTGTAATATCAGGGGTAAGAACTAAACAGAGACTTGTGAAGAATTATACAGAGAATTAGAAGTGGAAGATGAGAAACCTGAATTTCACTTCAGAGGTGAGAAAAACTCCTTGGAATATTTCTAAAGTATATGTGTGAGCCAAAACACAAGTCGTAGTCCTCATATCAATGATGCTATCTAAACAAACTGAAGCAAAGATTGGATAATCAACTGAAAAAATTTTGGTAGGTAACTGGCTAAATGAAACAGGTTTTGAACTAATATGTTTTCAGTAAGGCAGAAAAGCAGAGTGGATTTTTAAAATAGATCTGAAAAAAAATCACTGTAATTTTTTTTTTTTAAAAAAATATATTTGGATACTAAGAAGTATATAAAATGCTGGAGTTAGAAGTCTTATGTTAAACCTAGTGGGGTGAGGTTTTCCAGCTGGTGGTTTGTTGGTTTTGAGCTGTGTATTATTATTATTATTATTTTTACTATTTTCTTCCTTATTGGACTATACAGTGTGTTCAGACAGTATATGCTTATATAATACATTAATATATTCTAGCAGTTATGTTTATAAACAGATGCAAGTGTCTGGCAGGATAGATCATTATTTTGGGGCTCAGATGTTATTAATTAACACCAGGAATGCTGTGAAATAAGCTTGAAATCAGACCTCCTCCCTCCTGATGCATGTGAATGGTTAAGTGCTTTTCCTTTCAAATATTAATAGAAGGAACTCCTTTTCTCGCTACACTGAGAAGCAGTATGAATAATCAGTAAGTAATTACTGAAAATATGTTTGGATGCTAAAAATCCATAGAAAACTCAGAAAAATGACATGTTTTTTTTCCTTTCACAGTCTCTGATTTTATTTGGCAGAAGGTTGCAAGGCTCTAAATATGCTGAACAAAATCAGTATCTAAAATGTCTTAAAAAAGAAGTCACAATCTTATTTATTTATTTTTCTGGTATTTCAGGTTCTGTTTATTTTTTTGTCTTTTTATTTACAATTTTGTAGGTAATATGATATGACAGAGAGATGCTCTGTTCAGAGGGGTCCTGCCAAATTTATAGCAGTTCAACTATTCTGTCAACAGATATGAAATGTGTTGCTCTGTGTAGACAAGAATGTACAATCTATTGTACTGGATCAGAACAAAGGCTTCTTTAGCCCGGTATCCTGCCTGGTGATACCTTGGTGAAGGTGCTTAGAAAGGCATTGAAAGCAAAGACTGAACACTGCAGTCCTTCCAGATTCCAGCAAATACCTGTCAGGGACTACCTGAGCTGCTCTCAAGTCAGTATTGCCAAACAACCCTAATAGATTTCTTTTCCATGAGGCTTTTGGAACTCAATTGTAAGTTTGTCCCTAAAGGCATCTTCCGGTGTTATTATGTTCCAAATCTGATTAATATATTTTATTTAAAAAAGAACTAAATGTCTTTTTTTAATTGTTGTTGTTTTGATTTAAAACTTCTGCTTGAAAATAGTCCCCTAGACACAGGAGATATGAATAAGGAATCATTTCTCACCCTTCATATTTGGATGCTGTGAATCTCAATGGTTTTCTAAATCAGAGATTACTATTTTAGCCTCTCTCTTCACACAAACTGTTTTATCCTTGTCCCTGATAAATTTTGTTGCCCTTTCCTTATTGCTGTGGAAGCCTACTATACCCTTTTCAAGATGGGATGACTGGAAATGTGCACAGGTTGCAAAATGTGTGCCATCTATGTTTGTATACTGAGATATAGTAGTATTTTTAGTTTTCAGTAATTCCTCATGTTGCTATAATATTGTTTGAATTCCAAGTTTGATTTTTTTTCCTCTTCCCATGTAAAATTATCTGCAGTGACCTGATGGTCTTTCACATGCAATAATAACAACTTTAGAGACCCTTGCTGCACAGAGATGTAAGGATGCTTTTCTTGAAGTGCGTTTCTCTGTGTACGCTACACCTAAGTGGGATTTCCTGTCTTCCCTTTGTGTGCTCTTCCTCTCACTAATGCTGTCATGTGAATGTGGCAAGGAGATAAGAGGAAAACTTTCTTGACAAAAGAGCTTCAGGACTCTTCCTCATTGCTCAAGAATATTGCTTAAGGAATAGCTAAAGTAGTTCTTTGTAGCAGGCCAATTTTATTCATCATTACCTGCAGTACTCTCCTATCAAGTGCTACCTGTCAGGAAAGTTTTCAAAGTTCATAAAGATCCTCTGATATGGAAGCACGCCATCATGCTGTTTTGCTACACCTTCCTTTCCTGAACTCCTGAGAAGTTGTCTGTCAGAGCAACTGCACCTGAATTTGGAAAAGCTCAAAAATTAACAAGGCATCACTGTATGAATGAGGACCTCTTCTGGCTGTTTCCACGAGCTTTCCTCATCAAGAACCACACTGAAAATATCTGGGTCAGAAAAGTGCAGCTGAAGATAACACTGCTTACAAAAATGATACTATAATAATCCTTTACCCAGTTTTCACGCTTTTTAAATGGATGTGTGAGTGGTATGTATTATCTGAATATTTAATATGCTTGGTTTTCAAGGCAACATGCATTTTGTGGCTAGTTTTAACACCTCAGATGTTAGTTTCTTTGCTTTCTTTATTGTAGTAGCTGATGTAAGGCACTAGCTGTGCAGAACACTTACAGAATTGGAAGGCAGTGACCTGTGAAAACCAGCTAGCAATAGCCTGCTCAGAGATAAAAACAAGAAACAAAATCAAACCTCCCATCTTATGTATTATCTGCAGGAAAACATGATTTATGTGCAAAAACATGTATTCTTTTCTTACCTATTGAATTTCCCAGGATGTAAATGTGTTATTATAAAGCAGTTGCAGAAGGAAAATCACGGAACAGACCAAATTTGCTTTTCTTTTTGGATTTGTTTATTGTATTAGTCCCAAGTGCCAAACAAGCCATGTTAAGTGTAGTTGTACTGACTTTATGTGACTAAATCACTTTGTTGCCTCAAAATAGAGCTATTTATGAAAGTAAGTGAAGCAGGATTTTGTCCATTATTTATCCCTTCAGTGCCGCCCAGAAGTCAAACATACATCTGTTAAGCATCATTCAAAAATTGTTAGCACAATTTAGTTGGACACTTCTATAATGAACCAGTGACAGATGGTGGTGTGGGAGTATGGTGTTTAAAAGTCCTACATGTCCTGTGCAGGCAAAGCAACCTGTGTTTAAGGAGCTCTATTCCAGAAACTCGTGAGTTTTCAACCTGAGGATTTTCTGATGAGTTGCAATTTCTCTTTTCCTTCCAGCTGCAGATTGATTAGTACACTGAATACTCCTTTATGAAAGTTCACATTTCCCTTCAAAGAGTGAATCACACAGGGCGTAATTTTCTTAGTTTACAGGCT
Organism: Penelope pileata; assembly: GCA_013396635.1. Taxonomy (NCBI): domain Eukaryota; kingdom Metazoa; phylum Chordata; class Aves; order Galliformes; family Cracidae; genus Penelope; species Penelope pileata. The sequence continues at coordinate 234,878 of WBMW01005920.1, forward strand.
ATTGTTGTAGTTTGCTATTGACAGTGTTAGAGCACCCAAAAGCTCAAAGAGATTCTGAAATACTTTGTGCTGAGCATCATTCATTGAATAAGACAATAAAGTCACTCAATATAAGGAACAATGGACGCAAATGAGTAAGATATTTTGTGTTATATTATATATTGTATTTATTGTATATGTTGTATATATGTATTTTAGCGTATAATATTATATTTTGTTATGATATTCCTTAGCATATTTCTTATAAAGTCCTCATACGACGAGGGAAAGACTTGTCAACATTCCCCATCAATTAAAAAGCAGTAAAAAATGCAAATAGTTGAGTCTGTTTCTGTATAGTAAGTATTAATATGTATTAACAACTGTCCAAACGAATCCATGGATGCAAGAAACCTGTTACAAGTTATTATAGAATCATAGAATCGCTTGAGTTGGAAGGGACAATTAAAGTCCAACTCCTCTGCAATGAACAGGGATACAAACAGCTAGACCAGGTTTCTCAGAGCCTGGTCCAGACTCAGCTTGAGTGTCCCCAGCGATGAGGCATCCACCACCTCTCTGGGCAACCTGCTACAGTGCTTCACTACCCTTATCATAAAAAGCCTTTTTTCTTATATCCAATCTAAATCTCCCTTCTTTTAGTTTGAAACTGTTTCTGTTTCTGTCCTATCATCACAGACTCAAGAGTCTATCCCCTTTTCTTGTAGCCCCTGTTTAGATACTGAAAGACCACTACCAGGTCACCTTGGAGCATTCTCTTCTCCAGGCTGAGCAGCCCCAACTCTCTCAGTCTGTCTTTGTAGGAGAGATGTTTCACCCCTTGGATCATTTCTGTGGCTCTTCTCTGGACACGCTCCAGCAGGTCCACGTCTCTCCTGTGCTGAGGACTCCACATCTGGACACAGTACTCCAGGTGAGGTGTCATCAGCGCAGAGTAGAGGGGTAGGATCACCTCCCTCGACCTGCTGGCCACGCTTCTTTTGATGTAGCCTGGGATACGGTTGACTTTCTGGGCTGGGAGGGCACATTGCTGGCATATGTCCAGCTTGCCATTCACCAGTACCCTCAAGTCCTTTTTGGCAGGGCTGTACTCAAACCTTTCATCCTCCAGCTTGTATTGATAATGGGGGTTGCTGCGACCCAGGTGCAAGATCTTGCACTTGGCTTTGTTGAACCTCATGAGGTTCTCCTGGGTCCACTGCTCGAGCCTGTCTAGGTCTCTCTGGATGTCATCCCGTTCCTCATGTGTGTCAACCATACCACACAGCTTGATGTCATCTGCAAACTTGCTAAGGAAAGGTGCACTCAATCTCACTGTCAATGTCATTGATGAAGATATGGGAGAGTCCTAGTACAGAACCCTGAGAGATACCACTTGTCATTAATTTCCATCTGAACATTGAGTCATTGACCACCACGCTCTTGATATGATCCTGAAGCCAGTACCTCATCCATCAAACAGTCCACCCATCAAATCCATATCTTTCTAATTTAGAGAGAAGGATGTTATGGGGGACTGTGTCAAAGGCCTTACTGAAGTCCAGATAGATGACATCCGTGGCTCTTCCCTTGTCCACTGATGCAGCTACACCATCATAGAAGGCCACTAGGTTGGTCAGGCAGGACTTACCCTCGGTGAAGCTGTGCTGGTTGTCTTGTATCACCTCCCTCTCTTCCATGTACCTTAGCATAGCTTCCAGGAGGATCTGTTCCATGATGTTCCCCGGCACAGAGGTGAGGCTGACAGGTCGGTAGTTCCTTGGATCATCCTTGTCGAGAGACCGGGCTTCTGAGAACAAACGGGATGAGCTCATAGAGTTTGCAGGTAAGTTCCAGTTTATTGTGTTTCGGCAATACACTATATAACCCTTAGAAGTGCAAGCATTAGCAATCACGTGTGAAAGCATTTACCTAATTGGCTGTGCTGCCTCAAGCAGTTCCGTGATTGGTGATCACGCGCAGAGCACGCGCATGTTCTGATTGGTTTGCAGTGCTTTATCTCACAAGCGATAAGTAGTCCCCGGCTACCCCCCTGAATCTCTGAACTCTAGTTACCCTCTCAACCTTCACACAGTTTTCTTCTCTAAGCCGCGCTCAGCTGTCCCTATCCCAACAGTCCTTTCTACCCTTCTTAAAACACGAGTGCGACGTTGCCCTTTTTCCAGTCACCAGGGATTTCACCTGACCACCACGACTTTTCAAATATTGTTGAGAGTGGCTTGGTGACTACATCAGCCAATTCTCTCAGGACTCTGGGATGCATCTTGTTGGGACCCATAGACTTATGAATGTTCAGGTTCCTCAGGTGGTTGTGAACCTGACCTTTGCTTACAAGAGGAGAGACATTACTCCCCCTGTCCCCACCTTCCAACCCCTTGGCTTGAGGGGTATATGAAGAGCAGTTGCCAGAGAAGACTGAGGCAAAAAGTTGTTGAGTACTTCAGCCTTCTCCTTGTCCATTGTTATCAGCTTGTCTGTATTGCTCCCTGGAGAGATTGTGGGGGAGGGGGGAAGGTGATGACTTTCCTTTTCTGGTAGAAGCCTTCCTTGTTCTTCTTGGAACCCTTTGCCAAGTTTAGTTCCAGCTGGGCCTAGGCCTTCCCAACCGCATCCCTACACAGACTAGCAGCATCCCTATACTCTTCCCATGGTACCGTCCCTTCTTCCACTGGCTGTGCATTTTCTTCTTGCTCTCCAGTTTGACCAGCAAGTCCAAGTGCAGTCATGTTGATCTCTTGCCTTCCTTTTCTGACCTCTTACACCTGGGTATGCAGAGCTCTTCTGCAGTAAGGAAAGCTTCCTTAAAAATCTGTCAGTTCTGCTCTGCTCCTTTGCCCACAAGGGCAGTTTCCCAGGGAGTTTTGTTGACTGACTTCCTGAAGCGCTGAATGTTGACTTTCCTAAAATTTAGTGTCCTGATTTCTGTCCCATTTCCCTCAGGGTATGGAAGTGTGAACTCCACCATTGCATGATCGCTACAGCTCAGGCAGCCTCCAATGCTGATGTCACCAGTCACTTATGTTGGTGAGCAACAGATCTGGTATTGAATTCCCCTTGGTGGGGCTGTCTATTACTTGACTCAAGAAGTTATCCTTGAAGCATTCCAGAAGCCTCCTGTACTGCCTACATCTTGCTGTGCTACTCTTCCAGCAGATGTCCAGGTGGTTGAAGGTCCCCAGCAGGACAAGAGCTTGCAATCGCAGCGCCTTCTGTGGCTGGAGGAAGAAGGCTTCATCAGCAGGCTCTGCTTGACTGGGCAGCCTGTAGTAAACAACAGCCACAAGGCTCCCTTTGTTGCCTTGATCTCTAACTCTCACCCGTAAGCTTTTGGCATGCTCAAGGCCATTCTTCAGGGACAGCTTTTTATAATCCATTCCTTTCGTTGATGAGGAGGGCAATGCCTCCTCCTCTCCCTCCTTCCCTGTCCCTTCTGAACAAGTTGTTGCCATTGGTAGCCATGCTCCAGTTGTGAGAATCATCCCACCAGGTTTTGGTGACAGCAACTGCATCGTGGTTTTCTAGTAGCACGGTGGCTTCCAAATCCTCCTGTTTGTTTCCCAAGCTGTGTGTTGGTGTAGAGGCACTTCAACTGGGATCCTTAATTACAGAGAAGCCAAGACTGTATATCCAGTTTGTAGCTCACAAAGAAAAATATTCCTCAGCAGAGACTTCCAGCTTTAGTTGGTGAAAGACTCCAGCTACTCCCAAACAGGTCGTTGTTTGATAATGGTGGCATAGAATTAACATCATTGGTTTAGTATTTTTATTAGAGAGCTGCAAATATTTTGCCCATATGAATCGTTAAGCTACTGTGAATTGGGGAAGACAACAAGACTTGGAGAAATCAGTCCAGCAGAGAAAACTGTCTGAACTGTCCAATTCCATTTGTTTGTTTCTTCTGGATTCATTATTTGCTTAAAATGATGAATTTGTTAATTAGGCATGCCAAACATGACAAAACATTTTTTCCTTGGAAAGGATTATTACACTGGTTAGATTTTCTGTATTTTACCACTCTGTTTCACAGAAGTTTGTGTGTGCGTGCATGCATGTGTGTGGACATGTGCGTTAATACAAGCCTCTACCTTGGCAAAACTACTCAAAGACAAGCTGCAATTTGAACAGCTGCAAAGTCTCTGAACGCCGGAATTATTCATAGCACATAAAGGAAAATGTTTTGAGCATAACATAATTACAGGAGGATCAAACTTTTAATTTTTGGTTTGAACAAACAAACTCCTGAAGAAGTCTGTAAAATGGGAACAATGGGTAATTGACACAATATCATAGTCCGTCTGAATTTAAATACGTCAGCAGAAAGTGGCAAAAAATATTGAACACAGGGATCTGCCTGCAAAATTCATCTGTTTGCTTTCTTTCTGATGGTGTAAAATTAGGAATCTTCTGTTATGGCCATGCAAACATATAGTGTTATATAGAACGACATTCTGTGTGGCTGGAGTCCTCCATGTAGAAAGGTCTGAAAGCATGTGGATGGTTCAAACTGTATCTGTTCCTTTGCTTAGAGCTACAGACTTGCCTACATATCTTAACGACATACTAATTCAGAGATCATCCTTTTTGACACAAGGATTAAGCCAGAGGGTGTACTATAATCCTGAGAAGACTATGTCTAAATCTAATGCTCTTGCTTTAGTTTTGTGCAGTGCATATGCACTTTTGCATGCGCCCAATGCTACTTTAAAAGATTATGTGGAGCTAAAGATAATAAATCTCCAAGTACAGAGGTCAAATGTTTAAAATGAAGAAGCATCTGTGCTCTTTCCTCCCATGTTAATACATATGAAAACAGTTATTGACTTTCTAATGGATTACTCTGTTGTCCACAATGGTACTGCTCACCTCTGCATCAAATAGCAAGTGGCAACACTTAGAAGAAAATAATACTTATGAATATATTTTATTCATAAGGAATTCACATGTTCAGTTTTGGTATGCCTCAGGCAGCCAGCTGGAGTGTAAAGTGAATATCCTGTGGCTTCCCCTTACACCTGTTGTTGCAGATAACAACATGCTTTTACGGCGGGCTCTTTCCCAGTGATACCGCTTAGCTGTATTCACAATCATGCTTTCCTTTTTCCCCATGGACTTCTTATTCATTTAGATCAGGTCATATGCACAGTAAAATACTGATTCAACCCAAGAACTCAGACTTCTCTTTAGAAAGATGCTGGGTATGAGTGAATGTGTGTGACACTGTCAGACACACCATTCTGCAGTGACTGAGAGACGCGGAGAGACGTGGAGCTGAGAGATGTTACATAGCCCTTCTGCATGCATCAAGCCATCAGAGTACAGAACCTACAAAGCACCTGACAAAGCAATCAGCTAGAATTTCTTATACTAAAGCAAGAAGAGGGTATGTTCTTGCCTGGTATACAAATAAGTTGTGTAGCTCTTGCCACAGTGACTTTAGGAGTTAAAAATATAAGTGCATTAAAACAAAAAAAGAGCAAATGTTATACCTGTCGGTGATAATTCATTTGTTTATTTTATTTTGTGCCTCGTGATTTAGTCGTGACTTCTGGTCCAGGAAGTTCGTGAAACTGATTGCTAGAAGCAGAGATGTTGAGCGGAACGATAGCTCTGTTTTACCTATTTTCTAATACACCTCTGAGGTATACACACCAAAGGATGAAATTCAGAGATGGTTACCCTGGCCTTCTAAGACAAATTGCCCACTAGTTTCTTAGTTGTTTGTAATTTACAGGCTGTTACTGAGGAACTCAGTTAACTTTTATATGCTGGCCTGGGAAGTGAAGTTGCTTCTGAAGTTTTGAGTCATTTCTGTGTAGACGTCCAGTGGTGGCTGGAGGCAGTTACAGCCACTCATTCAATCCAGCCTTAAACACAAGACAGATTTCTTGTTATTTCCCTGAGCATCTGCTACTGGCAGGTACTGGTTGGAGGCAGGATATTTGACAATATGGATCTGTGGGGTAAACCTGCTCTGCCCTGCTCTGGATCTTGACAAAAAATACAAAAATTTCTTAATGTTTAACTGGAATTTTCCTTTTTAAATCTTCCAGCCATTGCTTTTTGTCCTGACCTTGTCAAGAAGAGTCTGTTGCTGTCTTCTCCATACTTCAAACACTGATATATTAGGCATTTGTAGTCAGTATCAACGTGTCCCTTAGCCTTCATTTCCAAAAGGATGAGCAGAACCTGTTCTGTCAGCCTCCACTTGCATGTTGTGTGCTCCAGCTACGAGGTGTGCGGCAACCTGATGGCTCTCTGCTCTTCTTGCTCCTACCTGTCAGGACCTTTTAATTATCCTGCAAGCTGGAAACTGGATACATTACTCAGACATTGTCTCACAACAACCAAGACCATCGCTTTCGTTGACCTGCTGGCTACGTGCTTGCTACAGCACAATTTGCAGTTGTGCCACAAGGGAACACTGCTGACCCATGTTCAACTTGTTGTCTATGAGTCCTGAAGCTCCTTTCCACTAAAAATTCCCTCTAGCCAGTTGATCCTCAGTCTGTAGCATTGTATGGGCTTATTGTTCTTCTAGGGTAGAATGTTGCATTTTCTTTGTTGAACTTCCTGAAGCTGCCATCAGCCCACCTCTTCAGCCTGTCGAGGTCCCACTGAATAGCAGCCCTGCCTTCCATGGCTAATGCTGCAATGTGCAAAAAAGGAAAGGAGGCTGGTTAAAAGTTTGAAATCATCTCAAGAATAAGGCAAAAAGTTATACTGATATGTCTTTGTGTGGGGAGAGAGAGATTTTTTAACACTGCCGTTGCATGAAGGGACTCCTGAACATGCCAGTAAACCCTGTAGCACAAATGGAGCCACTTTTCTGTCCCCATCCAGTACCTTGGATGGGAAGAGGAGCATGATATTCTTAGTGAGACACTTACGACTGTCCCATATCTCGTGCTCCTTTAGGTATATAAATATGTAACAGTCAAAGCACAGACCAGAAGCAGTTTCCAGTACCTTACAACATTCAGGGCTAGGAGCATGATTCAGAAACTCAACAGATGCTGTGACTCAAGTGTGCTGTGATGCATTTGGCACCATGTCTGTATGTACAAACACTAGCAAGTACATTTTCATTTCAGCGTACATGGAGATTAGGCATGCAGTTCTTGTTGTCTACCACATAATGATATCCTAATTCTCCACGCATTAGCTAGGAACTATGAAGACTCATGAACACAGCAAGAGGAAAATGCCTGTTAGGATTGCCATTATATTGTCATACATGTATTACAATACCTTAGATCTTAATAAGGAGAATAAGAAATAATTTACCAGTAAATTGCCCCTCTTTTAAAAAATAAATCGTATACAAGCATGTAGGGATGGCTGTAGTAGGTGAGAATATGGCTCATTGGCTTTAACATGTTGTCTCTGGCAGCAAGCACATAAGAAACCTGACCCAGTCTGCGTGCAGTAACCTTCAGTAAGTTTCTTTCTCTGTGATCCTGGCCAGTATTCTTCTCTTGCACTGCAGAATTTCATAGCATCTGAAGTAATCAGTGGCAATGAGTTCCCTAGCTTGATTTCACCTTGTTTAGGAAGAACCACTTCTCTTTTTTTTTCCTAGTCCTGCATCCTCCTGATTTCATTTGAATTTTCCTTGCTCAAGAAGCAACACTCTGTTGCCAGACTACCTCGGAGGAACAGAAGTTGTTGCAGTCTCTATCTTCTGCTTCATCTTTTGATCCATCCTGCCTAGTGCTCTTGATCAGACCTGTTAGCAATGAGCTATGGGAATTGGGAGCTTCTGATCCAACAAGTTCTGTTTTGTATTTATCTCTTAATTCCTTTCTGTTAGTAGGAAAATCGAGCAGGTTATACGCAGCAGTGGCCAGAGAAGAAGAGTATGTGCAATCAGAACTGTTTTAATTTGTTGTGTTGGCAGCGTAAAAACACACCCACACAGGACCACAGGGAGGTGGAGGAGCAGTCTCATGATTCAATACCAAAACAGTCCCTGTGTTCACTCAGGTTCCTGGTATATACGCACAACCTCAGAAATGGGAACACCACATGCAGAGCATTGTGCTGCAGTGGCAATGCGACATGGGCAGGACTCAGGTGATGTTGTGCGCTGTGGGCATTTACAGGGGGGTCAGCCAAACCAGATGAGAAATTCAGGTAGGTTCATCAGGGAAGCAAGACAGCAGGTGCAGAATGAGAGCTCTCAAAGAAGCTCTGAGTTTGCTGCTTTTTTGAATGCATTTAAGTCACTAGAAGAGTTTTGTTTTGTTTCTCATTGACCTACTCTTTGCTTTGCTGTATCTGCCAGCATTTTTCTAGTTACTGCAGAGGTATGGCTGAAGTAACACGGGGCTTTTTTTCTGTTCTTTGGACTGTAATAACTATTTTTATGTGATGATGAGAAAGCTTTCTGGGATGTGAGCTGTTTAAAAATGCAGAAATGAATCGAGATGTCTGGTATCCACAGGCAGCATTGAAGAAGCAGCAGCCCCGAGAGAGCAGCGTTAGCAGGGAGAGCCACGTCTACCACAGAAGACATACTGTTGCATTAAACCTACTGACAGCACATCTCTGACTAAAAGGCTGGTATGTTTTGAAAAGAAAATATGATGTAATGATAACTGTACACTGGAATTTGTAGCTAAATAAAAATATACAGGCTTAGTAATATAGAACAACAGAAAGCATGGAGACTTCATGAAATGGTAATATATTATATGGCTTTAAAAGATCTTTCTGTCAAAGAAGTATAATCCACACAACTCTCTGATGTAGTTTTAAAAGAAAATTACGACCATGGGCCAAAACACTAAATACACATGTGTAAATGATAACAAGACAAATTAAAGCTAATATGTATCTAAAGGAATCATTCAGTCATGAAGCAAAACAGGCTGGTCTTTCAGGGCACCAGCTTTGGAGTCTTTAAGAAAATTGTAGGTGCATGTATCAAAAGTCACATTTCTTTATTTGGTAGACAAAGGACCATACTGAGTTATATACCACAGAGGAAAAACTCTTCGTGTTGAAGATCAGAAGGTCACAAACACTGAGTCAGAGCACCAAGCAGACAGGCAGTGCTCCAATCTCCCTGTTTCGATGAGAGTTGTGCTTGAGAGTCTGGACCCTGACTACAAAGAGGGGAAAAACATAGCATGCTTTTGTAGTAGCCTGTGCCGATCAGATAATGCCAGTCACTGAAGTGTTTGGTTTTGTAAACTTTTATCACACTTACAGAGAGAGGGGAGAACAAAGATTTTATCTGTAAAGCTGGTGCTTTTGAAGCATTAGTTGAGTCATTCAGTGTCCTGGGAGCACGTGGTAGGAAGAACATGAGAAGGCAAGTCAGATTAAAGATGATGTACTGATGAAGACATGAATAGCATTTTATTTGAAACACTAGAAAGCCCAACATTTTTTTCTTATAGAACTGCCTCCTCCTCCTCCTGCCCTTCATTTTACATATTCTGGTAGAACTAATTCATCTGTGTAATCCTTCATGAAAGGAAGGGAAAAACAGGTTTGAAGATGCTGCCTGGGCTTCAAACAACATTAGCAATGTTACCATTAATGCTGATTTTAGTGGGGAGGTAAACTGTTCACTGTATCTATTTCTTCCCAAAATGTTAATCTGCAGGAATAACTCTCAGCCAATGTTAATAACTGTGCAGGTATTCCTATGTTTTAGCCATTTGAATCATTGGTCTATTAAATGATTTTCTGTTGCATGAGACTTTGTATTCTTGTCACTTTTCAACCAGAGATTCAGATACAATATCTGAATTTGCGATTATCTCTGATAAAATTATACAAGTGTGAGCAAAATAACACTAATAAAAATCATTCACTTAGCTTTGGCAGAATGGTTTGTATGAGATAATACAGATCAGATATTACCTTTAGAAAAAATGAATGCAGTGCACGTCAATTGAACAAACATCACTAAGCTATGCCTTTTATTAAAAACCCTTGCAGATATAAGCAAGGCTGTCAGTATGGTGAAGTGATTACGCATTGGCAGAACTTATATACGTATAGCATCTTCTCTGTATATTAACCGTGTACTGCCAGTTGTTAAATCATTCTGGAAATAAAAATATGTGTGGAAAAGTCCATTAACATCTTTGAACTAGTGATAATTCTACTAAGGCCATTCTAACGCACCCCATGAGTCAGGAATTTGATTGCCTCCAGGGACCAAAGGGGACCAAGCATCCTCCCTGGAGGAAAATCTTCCTCAGGAAGTGGTCCAGCAGGAGCACTCCCTTCACTTCTCAACCCCGTGCCCAGGCTGGGCAGGGGGATGGCATTCACTGGGTTAAGGGAGCATTTTGGCTGTCCATTTGGGGAATGGAGTGCTGCAAATCATAGAATCATAGAAACAGGTTGGAAAGGACCTACAAGATCATCTAGTCCAACTGTCTTCCTATGACCATCCCTACCCACTAAGCTACTAAATCATGTCCCTTAGCACCTCATCCAGACGCTTCTTGAACAGCGCTAGGGACGGTGACTTCACCATCTCCCTAGGCAGGCCATTCCAGTGCCTGACCACTCTTTGAGAGAAAAAGTTTTTCCCCATATCCAATCTAAATCTTCCCTGGCGCAACTTGTGGCCATTCCCTCTCGTCCTGTCATTAGTTATCTGGGAGAAGAGGCCGACCCCACCTCACCACAACCTCCCTTCAGGAAGTTGTAGAGTGCGATGAGGTCTCCCCTGAGCCTCCTCTTCTCCAGACTAAACAACCCCAGCTCCCTCAGCCGCTCCTCATAAGACCTGTGCTCTAGACCCCTGAATCATTAGTGATGAAGAAGTGATCCTCCTCCTGGTACTCCAAACAGTCATACAAGGTGGTGGGTGCTTTGGGAGTTAAATCTAAGTTTGACTCCAGGAATTTGCCAACCCAAGCACTGAACTCTTGTTTGGCAGATAAACACAGGCATTGCTATTCTGGATAGGAGCTTTAACACTTCTCCCTAAATCATGAGTTTCTTGTGGGAATTCCTTGGCTCATATGGAGATTGATGAGGAAGTTGCAGTGTTTCGAAGGACACTGGAAAGTGGACAATACAATGAGAAACTCTCCCAGGCATATGTGCATGGACTATTGTACTACAGACGCACACTGGAAGGCTGTTATCAAGACAGAAATCAGTTTTGTCAAGTTTCTTTCACTCACTATTACTAATCACAACACTTAATTCACTTAATTCACTAATGCTGGCAGAAGGAGATGTGTATTTCACCTGACAAGATAAATGGTGAATAGATGAGTATGTTTTCATAGTCCATATGTCATTTTTCACAGACGTGAATATGAAAACGCGGATAACAACAAGGGAATGATGCAGCAGAATATGATGTAATTTTTCTATTTTTATGGATTTTGTACACTTTAAGTGAGGATGAGTCTATAAAGGCAGCTCAGTTTCACTGGTTCTATATCTGGCACACAGCTTGCTAAAAGCTATTCAAACTTAGCTCCCACACATTTTTTTTTTTTTTTTTTTTGTTCTTCCCACAAAAGAATTGAGCTTTCAAATCATTGATAGGAGAATGCTATTTTTCAAATGATTTTCTTTTTTTTAGAATGTCTGGGAAACAAAATAACAATATTGGTCAGAAAAGTAAAGAGAAAAAATGAGTACAAAAACAAGGTCAAAGTATCTTCAGGAATTGAGGTGTTTCTTGTGATATTTTTTGTTGCAAGTATTATTCGTGAGTACAGTCAGGCAGAATTTAGGGACTTCAAAAGAGTAAAGGAAAAGGAATACTGGTTGTTGTGGCATACAGGCTGTATTTCAATTTTCTCAATATCCAGTGGTGTAGACTGATTTGCTATTTGTTATTAACGTGAAGCTGGTGCTTGTCCCCTCTTCCCCTACAATAAGGCTATGTAAAGACAGGCTACTTATTCTTTAGGGGAGGCCTAGCAGAAAGTTTTTTGTATTGTTAAGACAGAGCTATACTTAGCAGTTTACTTCACTGTAAAGCAGGATTGTAAACTTCATCTTAAAGAAGTTTCAGCTTCATGTTAACATGTTTCAGTTTGCCATATGCTTGTGAGGCTTGGCTTTGAATCAGATACTCTTTCTTTTGTGACAATGCCATCAATCTGCTTCCCAGAATGTTTGCAGAGTTCATGTTTAACATCACTGATAACACATGTTAAACCATCACGGTGATGTTAACCACTTGAAATATATTGAGTATAATATGAAAGTACTGATGAACACAGCTTACAAAAATGTTTGTGCACTACAAAGTCTGGGGATAAGAGAAAAGTGATTTAAAGAGAAGTAAGACTGTTTTTCAGAGAGATCTCTGCCTCCTTTTTATCATGCCTCTGGCAAGCCAAAATAAAATCTTTAGCTATCTGTGAGCTGCTGAGCTATCTAGTCAGGTTTATTAGTTAGAAAAAAAAAGGAAAAAAATTAAAGCTTCTCTTGCACAGAACAAAAGCAATGTTTTCTGTGATATTTTTATGTGATTACTTAGGCGAATTATCTAATTAGCTTGTTTCCATCTCTGCATGTGAATGATGAATATATAGATGCATATTTGCATATAATGAATATCTAGACATCAAAAAATCTGAAAATGTCCTCTATCGAAACCAGATTTAAATAATCAATTTCTTACCAGCTGTGACCCATAGATCTGTAAACTTCAAAGACAGCTCGGTTTAGTAGAGAAGAACACAAAACTGACAGTAAAATTTGGATGAAAATACCAGAGTTGCTGAATGAAGTGCTTGTTAGCCTAGGTGCCGGGATGCCTAGACCCCTCCAGTTTGTATGAAGCCTTTTGAAAGGGATGTGCAGAAATGACCATCTGAGTAGAAGCCACTCTTTTACTGGAGTGTATTTTACTTGGATGATATGATATCTGGATCTGTTTTCCAATGCTTCGTGAAGAAAATGAATTGATTTTTCAGTGCACTGAGCAAGTAGATACCTTGCATCTATGTCAGACGTGGAAGGTGGGGAAGAGCGCAGAGTGAAAGGTGAATCCTCATGGCTGTGGCAGGTGACTGGCTGGTGCCCATGTGACCAGAGTAAGGGTCAATGTGATGGCGTACCCCCAGTTTATGGAGGTAAACAGGTTCAATCTGAACAGAGGAGCTGTAGGATTTGGGATACAAAGGTGAACAGAAAGAAGCAGGAGCTGTATGCCCTTGTACTGCCGTGGAAGTATTTTCATATAACTTCTCAAGAGTATTCTGCACTTATCCTTCTTTCAATAGAGCCAAGTGAAAAGACAAATGGAAGTGTACCTTCATGGATAAATCATTACGTCTGTATTAGCATTTAGTTTCCTTTCTCATGGTAGCTTTTCGCCAGGGTGTCACCTCTTGCTCCTGGCAGCACATGTCGGTTTGCTTGGACAGCGGTTCCTTTTGCATGTACCAGCTCTTCTTACATTATGATTAGACTCACTTTGTACAGCACCTTTAACGTTACAGATTCCAAGCTGTGTTGTAAGTGTGAGTGCTTTGTAAGTTTGTGGTCACTTTTAAAGGGAGAAAGAACAGCCCTACTTGTAAAGATGACACAGCCCATTGATGCAATTATTTTTTATATTGCAAACTACTAGAGCTTAAAGACCATTTATGACTAAACCGTTAGGTCACTGGAACTATGCAGACAATAAAAGCATTATTGGTCCATTGGTGCCTTTTTACTCTTTGTTAAGAGAAACACTACTCTTTCATTTTCCACCAAACACTTAAAACATCCCTAATTATATCACTGCTCAAGCTACAACTGCTGCTCTCAACATCACATAAATCTTGCAATAAATTGCCTTGTGGCTGAATTGTGAAAGGGATCAATGGATTCATTTGCACTGATTCCCTACTCTGTTACTGAGAACGTGTCTACCCATGTGAAGGACAAGATTATCTACGTTGATTCACAACCTCCCAGATGTCTTAGGAACTGCAGTATAGCAGGGAAAGAGGGGAAAGAAATGGGGAAATTAAATCAGATGCTCTGTTTGATCTTGCTACTCCTGTGATTGCTGAATCTCCATTGTGATGGGGTGAGGTACTGCATTGTCTCCAGCATTTTGTACACAAAAACACTGTTAACTCCTTTGAGAGACCTCCTCACAGTTCTCTATAGCTATGACATGATACTCTCAAGTACCATAAACAGTCTGTTGCTAAATGAATGGTGGCTACATCTGAATGCTCTATTTCCATGCAAGGCAAGGTTCTTAAAAAATGAAATCCCAGGTGTGAGAACAAAAATCTGCTAACATTAGCAACGTGTGCCTTTTCTATATTACCCGTGACTGTTTCACCCTGTTTGCCAAAAGAATTCCTATGCTCTTCACTAAAGGGAAATTTTAGTGTGTATTAATAGATTAGTCTATAGGAGTGTGACCTTAAATATTAAAACCTTTGCAGTAAAGATCTGTTTTTCTGTGTATTGTATAGTCTGGTACATATGACTCAAATAGGATTATGGTCTTATGAGCATCACTCTGCCAATATAAAGACATTGCTTATGTCAGAAACCTGTTTCTGCCTTACCCATGTGATCAGATCTGTGTCAGCTGAATGCCTTTGTGCAGGCAGAGTGTCTGTGGGTACTTTTCCATCAGTATAGTTATACCACTTTAACAAAAAACATAAGGTGGGCTGAGGTGGGTTTTCTTTTCTTATTGTAACATTTTCCATACCAATCTATTTACCCACAGGGCAACCTTAGCCGAAGTACACATACCCTGAGCTGATGTTCTTGGCGGAATCTGTCATTACAGAGCTGGGCTTAGCAAAAGGAAGAAGGTGAAATGCTGTATAGAGGTACAGAGCTTTTAGCTTTGGACAGGCACTGAGAATCATTTTTTCTCAAGTATGTTTAGTTCTAGAGCAGTTTGCTCCATCTAATGCTCTGCTGAAAGTATTGTTTTATAAGATTTCCTTTTAACTTTACAAGGATGATTTTATTTTGTGAGTCAGAGGGAAAAAAGATAAAACTTTGACACAATGACAGCACTGTTGACTACATGTATCACACTCTAAAGTCTAACTTCTAAGATACTGGGCATTGTTTTAGTATGACTTTGAAAAGGACAGGCACTTGTCTCTCTTCTATTGGTTTGAGAAAGTTGCAGAAACGGAAGCAATGTCGAACAGGTGACTAAAGGAGAAAGCTGACAGTCCCGATATGCAAAGGTGTGTGATTTCTGATCAGCTCCTGTGGGATCTAAGTTTAACCCTGGAGCCAGGTGTCAGGTACCAAAGACTGCTTGAAGATCTCACAAGTTCTTCTGAGGTCAGTTTTTTGCATCACTAGGTCGTGTTTATGCATGCTTTTACCGCAAATATTCCTGTGCTGGAGGTCATTTGTACAGAACAAGTTGGCCTGATTTTGTTGGAGGGTGGCTAGGCTCAGGGAAATTGCTTTTTCTGTAAAAAAGCTGGGACTGAAGAAGTGAAAATCCCCAGGAGTAAAAGGCAGAACAGAGAAAGTAATGTAAAGAATGTAAAGAGAAAAGGATGTATTCTTTGAGCTGGGGAACACATTTGGCAACGTGGTAAAGAAAGTAGAAGCAGATAAGAGTGGAGAGAAGAAAAAAGGGGGAGGCAGTGAGGAGGAACAGAAAAAATTCCAAGAAAAGGAGGAAGCAGACACCATGTTCCTGCAATGTGGAGCAGTGCATTGTGTGATTAGCTCAGTTGTGACTGTCTGGGCTTGGAGAGTCTTCTGCAGAGCTCAAGTTCTGTCAACATGCATGACCACTTTGCCCTCACAGCTCTTGTGGCTCTTGGCTGTCATGCCCCTACTCCCCCACTTTCACGATTTAGGAACTTGATCTGTAAGGCAGTTAAAATCAAGCTGACAATAAGTATATTGCTGGCTTCAAAGACATGCAACAGGAGACAAAGAGATGGTACCTAAATCCTACTCAGTTCAAACTGTCTAAGAGAACTTAGCATCAAAGATTTGGCTCTGCTTGATATAGTGAACAAGAGAGAGACAGCTTCTCTACCTATAAACAGCCTCTTCTCATTTCTAAAATAAGTACTGGATGGTCTAGTAGTCTGCAACATAGACCATGATGTCAGCTAGGAGTGCCTGCTGTTACCACGTGCAGACATTTTGTACCTCTAATAAGGGAAGTTAGAGATATTTTTTCTCCTCTGACTGGGTGGGTTGCAAGGAAGATCAATCTTTGAAATGCCACTGAATAAGGCACACCCTGGTTGACCGGGGTTGTGGGAGCGATGGAGTCAGACAACGACTCAGAGGAACGTTACAAAACAATTTATTGAATTCAACAACTGCAATTGGTCCACTACTTGGACGCAAAATTAGGCAGTGTTCTAGAAACAACTACAAGCATTACCAATAAACAGGTACTTTGGTACAGGTGTCTTTTCTTAGTCATTTACTTGGACTTAGTTATACACAAATTTAGGCAATGGCTACTGAAGAAAATGAGTGAAAGAGATTGAGAGAAAAGAATAAGAGAAAAATGAAAATAAAAGCAGAAGAGATTTTTCATCACATCCTCGGATCCAGCATAGTCTTGGGCTGGGGTCTTCATCCGTGGGCAGGAGGTCAACCAAGGCTTCATCCATGAGTGATGGTTTGACAAAGGCAAAATGTGTTCACCTTTATATAGTCCAGATGGTCAGAGACCATCCTTGGGGTGGCAACTCCCCTGTGTCTGCACAGCTCGGGGCTCCAGAAGATTTGGGAGTTTTTGGCAAAGGCATGCACCCCCCTCCTCAGAAAGCTGCCATAAAAGTAAATGGGCAGAATAGCTTGCTGCCCTGCCTCTGCAGGACCCAGTCTGCTCCCTCACCTTCTCTCTCTACCAAGTTGTTGAGTCAAGTTTCCCATTGGTCTGTTATATATTTCCTTCAAAATTGTATCAATAAAAACAATAAAAAGATTTGCAGTGAGCGACTTTGATAACAGATAACCAGTAAGGACACTAAATAAAATTCTTAATATGTGTGTAAGAAAGAGTAGAATGTTGTTTTTGCAGGACCCTCCTTCCTGTCTGCCGATTTCCCTAACCTTCCCCAAAGACTATAGAACATACCTGAAACCCCCCAAATGTCTCCCACAGGACCCCAAAGTGCCCTTAGAGATCCCCCCCATCCAAGTTAGAGAGTATAAAATTGGTTTTTACTTGTATCGTCTTCTCTTCTGTATCTATATCCTTCATTTGGATATGTGCTGTTCTGCTNACTGCTGTACATTCCTGCTTGGTGTGCCTACCTGCTATGTCACCCGCTTTGCAAAGTGTCAGTAAAGGGCCGTTCACCTAATACTCTGCCTGAGCCTAAATCATTGGCCATCGAGCGTTTCTCACGTGTTATCCTCAGTTAATAACAGTATGAGGGAAAGCTAAGGGGAAAGACCACAAATAAAACTAAGGATACATGACAGCTTTTTACAAGGGTAGTGAATTGCATCTGATATAATCACGATTGTAACATAAGTAAAGATCTTGAATCGTGATGTAACTGTTCCTTAAAATAAGCTATCAACAGATTGCAGTAATTAACACCCCATTCTGCCTCTCATCATCATCATCTGTGAAGGAAAATACAGAGGGAAACTTTAGGGCCAGATTCTGCCTAGGGATGCTTGTAGTTCTAGTGACCCAATGGTAGCTGTATGAGTATTTAATAGCCAAAATCTACCTTTCGAGTTGCGATATGAAAAGAAGTTTGGCCTTCTGTATAGGAAGGTGATGAGGTTTACTTTGGTGCTTTTCTTAATACTATCTTCTAGTGCTTAGATTTGATATCGTCTCTACTCTCTTTAAATGCTGCATTTTAGAAAAAAGAAGAGGTGCTAGAGGGTGCACATATGCTGGTACATGCGCAAGCAACTTTGGTTGGCTTTAAAAATACTACCAAGCTGATTCTTCCTGTCTCCCATCTCTGTTTTTTCTCCTTGAAATTACTTTGCTTCCTGATGCAAACTAGATTTTGTGCCATTCATAACAATAATAATAAAATGTCACTAATTGCTATGTGTAGTGGATGTTCTCAAATGAACTGAGGAGCTGAATATAGGCTGTATAAGGCTCTAAATACAGCGACTTTGCAAATAGGGTAAATTAGAGTCAAGAAATATTGTATAACAGACTACAAGTGCTAGCTTAGAGCCTTCATTTTCATTCACACCCACAATTTGATCTCTTTCACAGAAGGACTCTTACTGGGAGGTAATCCTTTGGGAAACATTCATCAAAAACACACTGTCCTTCTGATGTTAACCGTAACAGAGAATATCAAAACAGGAAGTCTACTCAGTATAGCTTTCTCCTTAAGTATTAAAAGTATCTAGTGACACTTAATTTTTATT
This sequence comes from Penelope pileata, assembly GCA_013396635.1. Lineage (NCBI taxonomy): Eukaryota > Metazoa > Chordata > Aves > Galliformes > Cracidae > Penelope > Penelope pileata. The sequence goes on from WBMW01005920.1 coordinate 253,196, forward strand.
ATTTTTTTTAATGAAGGTGTTAACATGCAACTGTGGATATTTAGTGATATTTGATGATTTATATGAAATTGAAGTGACAGTTTTAATGACATTCAAGTCAAAATCTGCTTGACGAAAGTGATGCAAACACTTTAGATGTCATGGAGCTTCATGGACTTCCCTCTCCGCAGCTCTGGGCAGAGTGCTGCCTGCTGTCCTCAGCCTTCCTCAGGAGCTGGAGGAGCTTACCCACAGCTGTGCAGCATGGTGACTGAGTTCTTTCACTCCACTAATGACAATGCAAAGCCACTATTGGGTCTCGAATTGATCCTTGCTGGAGGTGATGCCTGTGCCAACTCCTGCACCCAGGATCAGAGAGTCATGCAACACTTCTGCAGTGCTGCTCCTAGTGCCTGATAACAGCTTGTTATTAGGTTTTTTTTTCTTTTTTTTCTTTCTTTTCATTTTTTTTTTTTTTCCCAGAGCGTTTCCCAGGTGAATACATATTCTAAAGCTCACTTGAGTGACAGTCTTGCTGGGTTTTGCAATTTCTGCACATGTTGGAAATGAGGGGAAAAATGGAAATTAACACCAAGGCTCTCAAAGAGAACAGGAACTGTGCAGTGACAGTGGTGCAATATTCCTGTGACAGCAGGCTGAGCAGGGGGCAGTAAGGGCTTCCCTGCCACCAGCTTTGCACAGAGAGCTCCTGGGGCACTGCTCTGCGAGGGCTGAGCCAGGCAATACATCAGCAATGCTCAGCTGTGTGGCGGTCCTTTGGGAGCCATCCCAGGCAGTGAGAATGGAGAGCACCGTCTGCAGTCCCTGGTGAACAACGTGGAGAAGCCGTGCTCCATCCCTGCTGGCTGCTGAGGGCAGAGGCTGCTCGCTGGTCTGAACAAAGGCTCCTTTATCTCATTCTGCTGTTGTTACCAAAGGTCTGCATTAATCTTGAATGGTATTCAGCGTCCTTATGAAGAATGCTTTGATCCCCCAAATTTAATAATCCTGCCTGTGTAATTTTAAGGGAAAAAATGAAGAAAAAAGCATTGGGGAACTGAAAAACATTAATAATCAAAACTGCCAGTTTCCAGGCCTTTCTAAATATGTGTGTAATAGCAGCAGGAAGCTGCTTATTCAACAGGAAGTATAGACATGCAGGAAAATAAGATCCTTGGGAAGCAGTAGAAAATATCTCCTGCTGTGGTGGTGGATGGAACAGGAGCGGCTCAAGGTTCATGTCTGCCCTTTCCCTTCCCTTCTGTAGTGCCATGAGACATGGAACATGCTTCCTCACTAATGTGAGAGCTGCTGCCCCATGACCTCCCTGAAGTCTGAGCAAAGTGTCAGTGGTGTAGGCTTGATAAGCTCAAATCTCCGCTTCTTCCTTTAGACAGTAAGTGCTCGGTGTTGTACCCTTCAGCAGTTTGTTCTTTAATACTTCGTTCATCTTCTTTAATCTTAGTTAGTGAATCTGGAAACAGGAAAACAAATAAATTCTGTACCTATACCACAAGGTCTGAAATTCAGAGATTAAATGAAAAGAAGGCTTCAGGCTGAAACTGTATTCCTCATAAAGTACATGAACTCAATTTTGTGACCTATGCCTGCCCATTCAGTATCCTTTAATACCGCATAGACCTTTACTCCTGTCTCTGCCTCACGCTACTTGCTGGAAGAATCGTGTTTGAAATACCTTCCAGAATCAGTCCACATAATTGATCTTGTGGCTAAGAATTAATTGAAGATGGTCATGTCAACGAGCACAGAATAAAAGGATCTCAGAGTAGAGTTTATCCCAAATCAAAGTGAGGGTAGCTTTTTTTCACTGAAGTTTTCATGTAGGTACTGGGATCTCTTGTGCCCTGTTGCAGGAAGGCAAAACTAATGCTAGATGATGCTACTCATTTTATTTCTGGATTTGAATTAATTTAGGAATGTGGAATAAGGGAGACCTCATTGCTCAATATATGTAACTGTCATTTGAACACGACCATCTGCTTCTGAGGGAGATGGGTCTACTTTCAGTCATTCAGTCATAACAAAATATAATAATTTCGGAGCACTCAGGTCTCAACTTGTTGTGATCTGAAAATTGAAGATATCTGCTTATTTGGGTTCATCCAAGTCAAGGAAAAATGAAGTTAGGGCTCTGTCCTGAAGGTTCTTTGACATGTCATTGCACTGTGGTTTAACCCAGCAGCAGCTCAGCACCACACAGCCCTTTCCTCTCTCCCTCTGCTTCTCAATGGGATGAGGGAGAGAACTGGAAAAAAGGTAAAACTCGTGGGTTGAGGTTAAGACAGTTTAATAGGACAGAAAAGGAGGGGAAAATAATAATAATAGCAATAAGTGTAATAATAATAATAAATGTTAAAAGAATATACAAACAAGTGGTGCACAGTGTAATAATAATAATAAATGTTAAAAGAATATACAAACAAGTGGTGCACAGTGCAATTGCTTCCCACTCTCTGACTGATGTCCAGCGAGGCTCCATGCAACAGGTGCCCCTGCCTCCAGATAACTCCCCCAGTTTTATTGTTCAGCACAATGCCATGTGGTACAGGAGATCCCTTTGGCCAGTCTGGGTCAGCTGTCCTGGCTACATCCCCTCCCAGCTCCTGGTGCAGCCCAGCTCCTTGCTGGCAGGGCAGAATGAGAAGCTGAAACGTCTGTGGCTCTGTGCAGCACTGCTCTGCCACACCTAAAATATTGGTGTGTTATCCACATTCTCACCCTAAATCCAAACTCAGCACCATACCAGTACTAGGATGAAAATTAACTCTATCTGAGCTGAAACCGGGACACAGTACAATGGTTTCACTGGAATTACTCACATGGGAGGCATTACTTGCATGTATAGGATTCAGCTGCCATGGAATATGTGCTAATAATGCCTTCTGGGAAATGACTTGCAAAACAATTAAGAAAAGGGTTGGAAAAAATACTCAGGACTTATTTTTTGTATAATTAATAGCATAATTAACAGTAATTAAAAATAACAGTAAGCAAAGGGGAGATTTCAAACAGCTGAAACTATCAGCTTCCTGACTCAGGTACAGATTTCTCTTAGCGTTACTGAAACTGCTACCACAAAACTGAAATAGCAATACATTTTTGCAGCAAATAGATAACAAAACCTGATTGTTACGGCAAAAGAATACGTATGCACAGAGGAAATAGATACAGTGTCTTTGTGTTCATTTTGTACATGAGTAGAACTATTTGGGATTCAGATTTGTTTCACGTGATTTGCAGGTGCTAATTGGTGTGTTCGTAGTTGCTGTGTAGATGTGTCTAGACGTGTGTGTGCGTGGAGGTTATGCATAGACGTTGTTGCCATATTTAACTTTTACCCTTTTCTGTCCTCCGAAACTGAAGTTTTTCTAGCTTCTGTTCTGCATGTAGTCATTTTTAACTATTTCTAGACATTTGGCCGCTGCAATGAAAATTAAAGGAAATGAGCAGAAACATTGTATTTCATTGTGTTTCTTAATAAATATGTTAGTAAGTCACTGTTATGTTATATTACATCAGCATGTAATTTACTCTTCAAGGCATAGATTTTGTCTCCGTTTCCTTCCTGTACCTGGTAATGGCAAGCTTTCATCTTCACTGTCTGCGTTCAGAGTAGCTAGCTGTATGTTACACCAGTTTCACAGTGCCACAACTACTGCCTACTACCCAAATACTCCTTCTGTAGGACCAAACCTATAGGACTCAGCAGACTTTGCCTTTAATTGAAAGTCTGTGGACCAACAGGGACCACCCTGGTCTTTGTGCAAAGTGTGTAACATTGGCTGCCCTGGATGCCTCCCTGTTTAGCTCTGCAGAAGCTCTTAATTCTGCTCGGCCCAAAACAAGCAACAATTTAGGAGTGCTGGTTAAAATTAGTATGATGACAGTGTTTTATTGGAGCTGATGAAGACTACAAAATAAAAAGGAAGGCTTTTTGATTATTGCTTTTTAAAAGGCTGTCTTTCAGTTGCATCTGTTTCACTATGATTTTGTCTGTAGCTGATTTTTTTCAAGATTCCCCTTTGTTCAAAATTTAGCGTAATCTCTGCAAAGACTCAGCATACATGCACACACTTTAAGACATAAGATGAATTAAATTTTATGAGGTATTTATTCTAATTAAAAAAAAAAAGGCTTTCTTTAAACAAACCTGTTACCTCAGTGGTGTCCTATAGATGAATAGATTTCATCTGCACTGGTAAATAAGGCACAGCAAATGTACAGACTTGAGTGTTCTCCTGTGATCATTCATACTGTTTAATTACAAACTTATTTCCCTGCAGAGGAAGGTATTCTCTCCTAAAGAAACGAAAGGAACTTATAAATTTTTTAAACAATTCATCGTTTCCAGTAACAATAATACTGTTTTTTTTTTAAAATCATTTGTTGAAGCTTCTATATGCACATTCCATAGAACCATGATGCTTATACAATAATTCCTGAAGTCACACAACAAAAACTCTTTCAAGCAGGACTAGTAGGGTCAATGGTTTAAAGGATGTTCTGTCTTTATGGATAACAATGAAAGATTCTGTATACATTGAGAACTCAGAATCCTCAAGTCAAGCTTTCATTGTTAAAATTACCAAAAATCTGTTAATTAGATTCTGAGGTCTACATAGCAAATTCTCAACCAAGAAAGAAAAGGCTTGAATTTACTGTGTGTTTCCTAGAACTCATTAACTTCCTGTGTGGAAATATCCACTGTATCTGAAAAATAGCTTTGGTGAAGTAGACAAAGAAAAGTAATGTTCATGTTTATTGCGGCAAATTCTAGCTAAAATCTCGTGATCGTGTGAGAAAATCTCATGTGAATCTTTATTCATCATCACTTGCAGACTTCTTTATAGATTTTATTAGTCACAGACACAGTGTGAGATGGAGAAGTGGGTCATTTGCCTGTTTCTCAATAGGACTTCATTCTGTAGCAAATGATTGATATATGTCAGCTAACAAAAAAAACCTTCTTTTTTCATCAGTGTGAAAATGAAAATCCAGTAAGTTAAAGAAATACATCTTGACCTTTTTTCTTGTCATTTCTGAATCTTTTTACTGAGTTATTATTGTATGTAAACTTCTCATCTATTGCAAACTGAACTCAGTCATATATTTAAAGTTAATCAAAGTCATTTTGACCTGCGTTAGTCAAATGAAAGCATTTGAAATACAGAGGCTACTGCCTCTCTGGTCTTCAAGAAAGACCTTTGAAAAAGTTTAGAAAAGACACTAGGAACCACAATTCTTTTTCTTCTTGTGTTATTTTTTCAGTATTGAATAGAGATATATGTTGTACAATGAGATACAATTTCTTTCTCTGGATTGAGTTTAAGCCCCTGTGAGAATGAGGTCATATCAATGCAATTTAATAGAGAAAGGGACTTGATGTCTTACTTGGTTATTGTTTCTGCATTAAGTAAAATCCAGGGAAATACGAGAATAGATACTGGATGCAAACATTTTAAAGTAAGATGTAATATCTACTTTTTTTGCTGATTGTTCATACTAACTTATTCAAATCAAACTTTTTTTTATTTATTTATCTATTTATTTATGTATTTACTTTCTCCCTTGATGTTTCCCATCTCTTTGAAAGGTGAATATTCGCAAGATGAAAGAAATTATATCAAATACTCGATGTTAGAATTCAGTAGGCCTAAGACAAGCTAAAGCCTTCCAGAAGGTGGGGGTGCCAGGCCACAAAAATGTATTTTCCTCCTTAGTTGTATCAGTTTTATTAACCATACAGAAACTGTTGCACTACTAGTGCAGAAAGATGGTTTTCATTTGTCTTCTTAGATTAAGTTATGATAGTCACCATGCTGCTAATGCTCCTGTGTGATTCATTTGCATCTGCTCCTGGTGTTTTGTGCACAAAGTCCTGGTGTTTGATGAAGCTGTCTCAGTTTTGGGGCAGGTTAAGAGATTTTGAGGTCTTTGCTGCCATACATTTCTAGTTATAATCTCATTTTATGAGCCTATGGCAAATACTACAGTGAATATGGAAAGAAAACAAAGAAAAAAATCATGCTGCTTGATTAAGAAGGAACTCATTACTTGCATGTACTGTGCCAGAACCAGTGGATTCTCACGTGTTATGCACAGAAACATCCAGTGTGTCTAACATGTATGTTTGTAGCTTTTGTAAAATGCTGTTGTCTTGACTATATCCCACAGTTTTGAAATGACATTTCTTTTTCCGGTAAAAATAATTTAAAAGCAAATGGTAGACTCATCTCAAAAGGCTTCATGGATGAGAGTGGAGAGTGGGATGGTGCTTAAACGTCCAGTGAATGCATTATGCCACCTCTTCATTACACTGCAGTTGGGACTTGTGATGAATAGGTTCTGATCTGGATGGTATCATCGTCATTAAATTTCATCTTTGTTCATTGCCTGTGTGATTTTTGAGCTCTACTGAGAGCTAGTAACCTCCTATAAGATTCCAGCATTCTATTAATCAGAAGAAAGGGAAAAGCTTGTTTGTATTTTTTTTTTCAGTTAGGTGTAGGGTTTAACATGTAGCAAGCAGGTTTGTATGCAAGTGTACTGCCTGGCCCTGCTGGACATTTTCACTGTGGTATGTTAGGAGATTGCAGAATGCATTTTGGCCCTTGACATCTGTCACCATGAACAGTACCTTCTTCTATTTGACTATAACTACACCATATAGAATAGCACTTGACAGGTAAAATCACAAGGAAATATTTCCAGGGCTACCAAAGAAGTTCACTTTCAGGACTTTTGTATAACTGTTTTCTGCCTCTGTAGTGCAGGAAAAACAAAAAAAAGGAAGAACATTGAAACCAGGAAAATGAGATGTATTCTGACCAGTTATCTACAGAACGACTGCCTGCAAAACAGATTTGAGAAAGGCTAATCTTTCCAGTCAGCATTTTTGAGGCCTCAGATTTGCTGGATTCAAAATCTGAATAATTTTGGCCTCCTGACAAAGCAGAAGTTGTCTGTCTTTTGTTAATTAAGTTGTTTTGGATGGTGAATAGAGGCATCCATGCTGATTTCAGTAATATCAGCTACTTTTAGTCAGGAAAGCAAAAACATAAAGGGATCAAGGAAAGGAAGGACCATGGGTTGAAATAGTTAAGGTTGTGTTGCCAGACTGACAACACTGGTGGTGTTCCCACCACCCCCATCACCAAGAGTGGTTCTTGGGAGCTTGCCTGAGCAAGCAGTTGTGAGGAGGAGGAGGGCTGCCTGGCAGGTTGAGCTTAGTGAAGATGGCAGGGGGGAGGGAGATGTCAGGGAGCAGAAAGTGCTGGAAACAGCTTTACCTCCCATCTCTGCAGAGCTGGGCCGAGCTGTCTCTCCCACTGCCCTCCAAAGAGCCCATGCAGTTCCCATCTCTTCCAACTTGCCAATTGCACAGGAAGCATCCTTGATCTCAGACTGATGGCTACTGTGTAAAGCAGCAGCATCAACATCCTGTGTATGTGAGTTTCTAGGAAATACGTGTAAGAAGCTAGGAGTTCATAACGTAGGTCTGGGATCTTGTAGTGCTGCAGCTGGTACACCACAAACAAAGGGCCAGGACCTGTGCCTCCTGGTAGCTGACAGAACTCTAGCCTTAGCTATTATTTATGTGACTGATCTGTTCCTCTTAGTTGTAGTCTAGTACTTTGGCACTCTACCAAGGTCATGTGCACACACATTCATACATTAGTAGGCACTTTCTTTTCTTGAGTTTACTCAGTGACTCCAGTAGAAATTTCCAGATTTAATTGCAGTGCTGAAATGAAAAATAATATTAAAAAAACAACAGCAAACAACAATCACAAACAGCAAAAATATTAAAAGATTCGGCTTTTTTTGTTGTCTTGGTTATTCAGGAGGGGAACTAATCAGTGATGCAAGACAAAGTTCCACTTTAATGGCTGTAAGTTGGCTTCAAGGACTTAATATATCTGTTACAAGTCTGTCACCGCACAGTGCAGCTAGCATGTTTTGGGTGCTGGCAGCAAAAAAGTTATGTTTTGGGTTTATGCGTAGGTCAGGGTCTCTAAGTCTCTGCTTATTAATCTGTTTATGATGGCATGTTAACGATTTTATTTTGCTTCCCATATGGGAACTTGCTTGGTCACTGGGGGATCTCACCAGTGCCCTGGACTGTGTTCGACAGGCAAGGCTGCAACTGATAAAGGCCTCAGAAAATTAGGCAGAATGCTGTTCCACCCACTTTATGCTTTACCCAACCTGCGTTGAGAGGGTAACTACTAGTGAAGAGACTGTGAAAATCATGTCAGTCTGAAACAGGACTGTGTCCACCATGTCCAGATCTTGGATTCCATGCAATTGTAATGGAGGACCTAGCTGCAAGCTTTAGACCCTATGCCTGTTCTGTCATCTCAGAGAGTTCAGATGTTATAAGTAGTGTCTTGTCCATCTCTGAACAAAAGAGCTGCATGCTCAAATTTGGGAGAAAAGTTGATACTCCAAACTGGTGTTAATGGGAAGGTTGGACAAAAAATAGAAATGGTATTTTTTGAGAGTCAGGAGTTAAACCAAGGCAACTTCTCAATCCAACTGTTTTTGTTCTTCTATTACCAGCATAACATGCTGCCCTATGTGTTCTTTTTCTTATTTGTGTCTGGTTCTTCTGCCTCCCACTGACAAGCTGTATTTCTTAAAAATAGAAACAGGATTCTAAGCCCATGTTTAGTGACATTTTAGAGGGGCTAAATGGCAAGTTCACTGGGCCAAACAGTCCTTGCTATGACTGTTTGCTACGATGGAGTTAGGCAATGATTATTCCTCACTCCATTCAGCCTGTTTTTTTAGACAACACTGAAAGTATTATGAAGAATAATACCTATGGTAAATGCCTGAGGGAAGACATAGCTGAGTTTTGTATCTGGTTACATTTGCTCACAAGTCAATCCAAATGATATTTTTAAGGACTTGGAAGGAGAAAATAAGACAGCTCCCCTCACACCCCAGTGAAATCCTACATCTGACAATTCACTTGCACTAAAAGAATCCCTCAAACTTGGATGTTCATTCTGTGTTCATTAAAACAGGGATACTGGGTGCATTTGCACGCTAATTCATTCATGGAGTTTCTTCTCAATTTCAATTCTAAAGCCCTAATATTTAGACAGTGACTGGTGGAAGGTTTTGAAGCCTTGGATAGTAGCAGAGAGGCAGATCAGCTTGTCTTGTGAAGTTTTCTAGGTTTCAAAAGGAGGCAGGCCATAGCTGAGGATTGCTCTTTAGCTCAAGTGGCAGTTACCTCTGATAAAGAATCCCCAAAATTACCTAAAAACTGGAAAAGAAAGATCTACTGTTTCTCTTCTCTCTATCAGACAAGTGCTCAGGTGCTGGGCTATCACCATTAGCTGTTCAAGACATACATCGTGGTGAGCTCAGTATGCCTCTCAGGAAAAAGGGGAGGAGATAGTTGACTGAGCTGGGCAGGAGGGTTCAGTCTCACAGGGTCAAAGTCCTGGGAAGGTGCAGTGTGGCCAAAACCTCAAAGAGTTCTACAATGTCAACTTCAGCTGTGATTTCTATGTCTCTTGGTGACTTTGAGTATGAGATTATCTCATACCTCAAAGATATATCAAACACTGGGTACATCATAAAAATAACTATAGGTCTATAACTGTTAAGTAGGACAGTAGGTATAGTTCATTGGTGTATCTTAAGCATCGTTATCATAAAAGCAGAAAAGCAAGCTCTGACTAAAAAGAGGGACACTCAGTTGACATTTTTGTGTTTCTTCAACTAGCCAAAATATCACTGCCAATTTTATGTTGTTTGCAGAACATATATATTTAATGAATAGCTTTGCTTTCCTAGCCAGAGTACTGGCAAAGCATGATTATATGCTATTCCAAAAATAAATGTATAAAATACTTGTGAGCTGTCTTGACTGTCACTTTGTATTACTGCAGACCTGACTGCTCTATTCACATATTGTGCCAATGATGTCATCCTCACTCTCTCTGTTATGAAAACAACACACTGGATTCTTTTGCTTACACAGTCTTGTACTTTTCGCTGATAAAAGATCTCTTTGTAACTTGGCTAGACTTCAGCCATCTATTTCTCCAGAGCAATCTCTTGTGGTGAAAATAAATAACCATCCAGTAACTTGGGATGAAAAACTCTAAGCCAGCAGAGAAGGTTGACTTCATAGGATCACAGAATTTTAGAATGGCCTGGGCTGGAAGGAGAACCAAGGATCGTCAAGTTCCAACCACCCTGCTGCAGGTAGGGCCACCAGCCTCCGGATCTGGTACTTCTACATGGTCAGGACAGCCTCTGTTTCTTTATTGTAGGTGGCCACAGACTCATTTATCTTGTGGCTTCAGACTATGATCTGAACCATTTAGATGTGTAAACTGAGGCTTATTTCTGAGATCTGGGGGTATCATCCTGGTTTCACTGGCAATAATCTGTCTTGCAGCAGTCTCTACAGGGTTATTACTGGTATATGAAACATTGAAACTTCTCAGACTTCAATATACCAGGGTTATGATTGCTTCCATGGAAAAAAATCCAAATCATTTTAAGAGTTGTCCTTGAATAAGAAGTACAGGAGGAAGAAGGCAATTTTCAAACAAAGGAAATAAAGATATCCCAAACTTTCTCTTCAATGACCCCATGTCTCAATTTTGGTGCTTGAATTGTGCACACGGTTGAAGAAAAATTGCATGAAAGTACTTAACAAAGTGTGGCTGTTAGGGGTTATAACATAGGTCTGCTACATACAAAGTACAGCCCAGAAACAGAACTCTCTCATTCTTCCTATCTCTTGCAGCTCTTACCTCACAGGAGCAGTTCTCAAAAGACTGAAAGCAGTAAAGAAAACAACTCACTGGTCTGAATTTTCATTAAAGAATGAATCAGAAAGAACTGAGAATTTCTAAAATATCTCCAGAAATAACTGAAACGTAAGAATTTAGAACAATAATTGTGTTTTGTACTTGACAACAAATTTTTTTTAAAAAAGTGCTTTTCCAATCCTCCTAGCTTCAGAGACTTACATTTGTGATTTGCAGGACTTTTCCCAAGGTTACATTCAAATCAGGAGAAAGACATGACAAAGTGTGGCTTAAGGAGGCTATTCCTCAGCTCATGTGGACTCCTGTCATTCCATCAACTCTTTCAACTGGAATTTTGATCTAAATGTCTTAAATCTTCCTCATCTCAACCACACTCTTAATGCTCACAGCACTTGTCTGACTGCTAAATAAGATATCCAATTTTAGGCTAACAGCCACTTTTACAAGGGCTGGTCTTGGAGCTTCATGGCTGCTGCTGAGCTGCTGGAACCTGAAATATTTGCGTTTCACATTTTCTCAGTAATGGCAGTTAGTTCTCTCAGTAATTTTCTCAGAAACAGTAATTTATTAAGATCCTCCAAATACTTTACCTTTTCCTTCGCCATCCGTTCTTACCTTATGTTTCATGTAAAGATAATGGGAAGCTGAGAATGAAGTATTTTCATGTGTTTCCCATTGGTTGCAACTAATACATACAGTCATTCTGGAACACGACTATGACCTCTCATTTTCCAGCATCTCTGTTTGTCCATTAAAAAGCTGTCATGATCAGGAGACATCTTGTCCTGGATTTTTTTTTTTTTTTAATTTTAACAGAAATTCATTTCAAGCTCCTTGTAAGCTAGCTTTTCACTGTTTTAGTTGTACAGATTAGGACCATTTCCTAGTGTTCATTTCAGGCAGAGAGCTGTGTAATGTTCTGTACTTATATTCAAAATCGCAATCCCTTTCTTCAGAGTTGACTTTGCAGCTTGAATGTCAATGTAACTTCGAAACAATACTTTCTTAACAATAATGTATTTGTACATTTGGAATTAGCTCATATCACAGTCTAGAACAATCCAATCCTTGAGTATATACACTGTGTAATGGTGTATTTCCAGATAAATTCTACCAACACCCATACAAGTATGTTATTCAGAATATTTTTTTTCTGTTTCATTTAGACTCTGGCATTGCCATTTTTTCTGCTATAACCTGATCATGCAAATTAACATGCATTGATGAATAGAATCTGATGCTTTTTAGAAATATTACAAATTAGACATCATTGGCATTGATGAATGTCCAAACGCACGCTTACGACAGCAGGAATGCCAGTTTGATATTAGTTTTAGTTTGTCTTTTTAAAACCTACCTGGTTTATACTATGTCTTGAGGGCAATTTTTTGTTGTTACAGTAATACGTACCTGAATTAAGACACCAAAGGACCATCTTTTCTTTATTTTACTAGAGCAGAATGAATAATTCATAAGAGGAGATATATTTATTTTGTTGTGCGTTGTATTCATCCATGAATGGCCTGCAAGTTTGGTTGGAATAAATTATTTAAAATTGTTTTCAGAACAAAGGGAGGAAATGGAGAGAAAACACAAGCAGACCTTGCCTGGTTACTTGAAAAGAGTAAGTAACCATTTTGTTTAGATCACATGTCCTTGCATCTGTTTTCTCATTGGTTATGTGTAATTTCTGTTACAATTTCTTAAGAATAACTTGTGCATTAATAGGCTTACACTCATCTGTTGTAGTGCTCATGAACCCAAAGTAAAATAAATATCGAGCACTCATATGAGATTAATTTCTCAAATGTTAAGTCCCTATATTTTTTAATAATAATGGGTTTGGCAACATGGCAAGCATTTTCATGAACATGAACATATCAGAAAAAGAAACAAAACAGAAAAAGATTGCAACTTATTTTCTGAGAAACTGAGTTGGTTTGAGTAGCTTTAAATAGAACTGATAGAGGACTTGAAAGATTCATAGTGCAATGCCTTAAGTTTTTCATTACCCTTGGGTTTTGCACTGCTATTTTGCCTGATTATTTCTCCTCTAATCTTATTAGATACCAATAAGAGAGAAATGTCAATAAAACTATATGCATCTTTCATTAACTAGTCATTCCAACACTTCTCAAGTTGTTAAGCAATACAAGAGGGAAAGAAAATATACTGGCTTGCTGAAGTTTTATTTATTTATTTATTTAATTTTGTAGTTGGTACATTCATGCCCCAGTTGCAAATTAAGTTATTAGAGTCATAATAGGGAAGTGTTTTTAAATAAACTAAACAAATTATGGTTTAATTGCATTTATTGAGAGAATCTGAATGAGTTTTAATGAAGACAGGTGCCCTATTCACAACCTCAGTATTTGAGAATGAGATGAAATGCAGACAAGATATGATCACACATCACATCACTCCTCCAAGGCACTATAGCTCAGCACCCTGGGTCTAGATTGCACAGAACATTCCTTTGATTTTTGAGCACTCTCTAGGAATGTAAAAGATTTCAGTATTTGATACATAGACTCTGGAAAGGAAGAGAAGGGAACATAGCAGCATAGCTCTGCGATTAGGATAAGATCCACCCCTGCTTTAGAGACTTATTTCATTTATATGGGATAGCTGTTGGCTAACAGATACAAATAATGCTTTGAGATCCATAACTTCTCCCTCCACATAGCTTATTACCCTAAACAATGCTCCAGAGTCATGGTAATTCTTACTTTTTCCTGTCCAGTCAGTGTTGGTCTCTTGCCTGAATTGTTACAGAGCTCTGGGTGTCTAGAAAGTGAGGATAACCTAGAGAAACTTATGCCCCCATAGCTATGGGAATGTGGGATACTGCAGATGTTTTCAAATTTTCAGTGTTTCTAAATTTCCCATAATTTAAATGGGCTGAAAATTTCACAGGATGGATGCTGCAGGGATTTAACAAACAGAAAAAGCTAATGTACCTCTTCTGATATTCCTTTCAAAATTGCCCAGATGTAGCTTTCTTTCTTTCAGCACTTACGTTGAATAGAATTTTTTTTTATCACATAGTCAAATCTTATATTTCAAGAACATGAAACAAACAAGAAATCAATGGCACTTATGTGCTCATGAGCCAGAGTATGTGAAAAAGGTGGAATTGTTAGAGACTTTGATTGCTGAAACAGGATATTAATCCATATTAATCTAAAATGGACTACTGACCTTACTTTTGCTAGTATAATCTTTTCAAGCAACATTTTACATTCACTTGCAAGTATAGCACGTTATCATATAACTACAAAGAGTAAGGTTAATATAGAGAGTAATTTTGTCTTGAAAAATGGGTTATCAGTCTTTTGGAAATGGATTGAAATATATCTGACCCTTCTAGAGTTTTTGGAGGGGTTTTGTGAATGACTTTCTCTGGTGTGATGCACAAGTTTGGACCTCTCGGCTAAATTTTTCTGATATATCTCTAATTCAATAGAGAAAACCAGTACTGGCTAAAATATTGGTGGTGGTTCTGTATGGTAATTTTTAATAGTAGAAGCTAGCTTGATTGTCAAGAAACTCAGATATGAACACAGCAACTGAGTTCAGGAAATAGTTCTGTAGAAAAAACAAGAAGGACAAATATATTATTAAAATGAACCAGCAGACTGGTAAGAATTACTTTAGAGTGATGACAGAGCTTTTGAGCTGTGATGATTTTTATAGTCTGCAGGATTGGTTTTTGGCCGAAACAAAGCCAAGACATAAGGAAGAATAAAGAGAAAGCCAGAAGAAAAGAGCAATCAAAATCCCTGGTAACACATGAAAAAGCTCTTTCAACAGAGATACTTTGCATGTAATATATCTGACAGGTACACAGAGACTGCCTAAAGTATCAGGAAATGTAGGTCTACTAAGGTCACTTATCAAAAATGGCAGTATGTGCATAGATTGCCTCTTTTTCCTTAGTTCTGATGAAAATAAGTAATAAAAAATGAGTATGTTGTTTCTTAAAAAGCCTTTATCATTGCATAAAAATGCACATAGACTTCTTGGAGAGAGACCAGTAGTGGCTCATATCAGGATGGAGTGAGAACGTTTCAGGGAAAGGGCATTGCACCTATGGTCTCCAGCAAGGTGGGGGAAGTAATGAGGTTGATAAAAGTCAAATACTGAAGGAGATACACTTGGAGGGCTTAAGATAACAGTGAACTACAAGTACCCTGTGGTATCTGCCTAGTGGATTAATTGTACTAGTCAGCTCAGGTGATGAAATGAAAGTAAGCTTTTATTCATGGAAAAAAATGAAAGAAATCTAATTATTCTGGAGGAGATTCAAAGACTTGCATTCAGAAAGAGTAATCCTCATTGTAATTTGGACTATAATGGTTTATTTTGGTTGAATACTTGTTACTGTCTTTTTAATCACAGAGTAAACTGCAATGCTTTTATAAATCGTAATTGGAAAGAGACATGCTAATTAAATGGTTTATGTTTACAACCCTGGAAACAATTATTAATTGCAATCAAGTCTTATAAAATATTCTGCTAGCAGTACTGATGAACTTTATATATTCAGTACTTGCATATGTTCTGGCTCCTGGGACCAGTTGTATCTTGCAGTCCAAACTTTCAGGAAGTGTTGCACTGTCAAATCTTAATTTGATTATATTTTATGTAGTCTGCATCCCCGTGTATGTAGCTTGGCAGCCTTCAGCATGTACTTTTAAGTTTCCCTGGGTTCAATGATTAGTTAGTTTTAAGCATCCATGATTTCATTAAAATTATTATTGCCACTGGGATAATAGCATTGTGAACACTACCTCTCCCAGCAACATATCAGAGCATATTCAATACTAAAGAAACATTTAGATTTCCTATGCAAAATCTTTTGGTCTGGTTGTATGCTCATTTTACAAGTAATTTTAAAATCTTACTTTGTCTTATCACTCCTTTTCATGATAATATTGAAAATTAACCTTCTTTCTGCATCGGTGAGAGCTAGCATGTTAAGTCAAGCTGATGCACATTTTCCTGTGAAGATGTAGTCAGTGTATGAATCTGCCTTCCTTTTTGCAGTTACTCATGGCATTGATTTGTTGGCAATCTTATGACAGTATCAGTAAATGAATAAGATGTTATCTGGACAAAAGGTTTTTCTTCTTTTATCCACATATCATCACTGAAAGGCTGCAAATCCTTTGGGTGAATCAAACAGCTTGCAAGTTACTATGTAATCTGAATTTTTATTTTTTTTGAATTCAGCCATCTATTGGTTCACCTGTACCACCTGTGAAAAAATCACTTACCTAAATCATAAAAGTTTGGTGTTTCATTTGTTTTCGTACAATGCTTTGAAGATAAAAACTTGAGTGAGTGGACAATCTGTTGTCATGTATGTAAGTGAAAGATTGGCCCAAATGGATCAGAATTTCCTAGATTTTGGTCTGTAAAGAATGAGAACAGATCAGCCTCTCGCCCACAGGTTCTGCTGCTCAAATAGTATCTGATGAGAATGGAAAAATTCTTTCCAGCCATATCCAGCATCCCAAAGAGGTGGGGCTATGAGAGACTGGTAAAGAAACTGCTGTGGTCTTCTTTGTAAATCTTACAGCGCTCTTGCTCAGCTGATGCTTTTGAGAGCCAGAACTACCCAGCACTTCACCTTTAAAGTTGAAAACTTTTAAAGTTCTTTTTAAAGTTTTTAAAGTTGAAACTTTTTTGCTGAAAAGAGATTAGTTTTGGCTTCTGCATTGCGGAGAGCACTCAAATAAAAACCAAAATCAAGTCTCTAGTTTGTAAATGCTAGGGAACCCTTGTAACAAGGAAGCATAAGTCACGTGAAATGCAAGGCAATGCTCCTCTTGTCTCCAGGAACCTCACTGCTTTTTCCTGAAGTACCCATCTACCTAGCTGTCTGCATCCCATTACATAGCATAGGCTCAGTTATATACAGATTCATGGAGGGTAGATGCTTGTTAAGTGTCATGAAAGCTAGTAATAGGAACTCTAATCACAATTCAGTCCACAAATGCAGTCCTAAATATTGTTGTCACAGAGCCTTCATTACACTTCTTGGCAGCATGTATTTTATATGCTTCTGAGAACACCACCTATAGTGGGCTGGTAATTGACTTGAGCATTTTTTAAATACCAAACTACGTGAAATATCTCCTGTGATTCCAGCTGGATGAAGATATCCTTAACAGCATAATGTTTCATTTTCCTACGTTTCTTTTCTCTTAAGAAAATAAATGTGGAGAATATTGTCTAGAAAAGGAATGCAATCGCATTCTAGATGTAGCACCAACATATCATGGATATAAAGGGTCGTATACTAGTGGTAATACATTCCTTTTAAATCATACTGGAGTATTCTTGCAGCTTTGCACTGAAAAACATAATGACACTGCCAATAGTGTACAATCTCGTCTTTGCCACTAGACTTGCAAAGTGTTTCATTGAAAAGCAAAACAAGCAAACAAACAAAAAAAAGGAAAAAAAAGAAAAAGAAAAAAGATACACTCCACTCAAATTCAGTTCTGAAACACACATTTGCTCTTAATGCAGTTCAGTGCTACAGATTTGTTTTCTCCATTAAGATGATTGTTTGATATCTTCAGCTGGACTCCTGCCTTTCAATCAAGATGTATTAAATCGTGACTTTAGTTAATAAAAAGAATTTGAATTATCAGAGTCCCCAGGCATTTTTCCTTCTATCATCTAGAAGAGATGCCAAATTTTAAAAGGAACTTAAAGATTTTGACATGTCACTCCTGGTATATTGCCGGAAAAATAAATCAAGGAAATTTATTTTTGCACAAGTAACAGAGATACAGTAAGCATCTTCTTGTTTTAGAAATCTTTATATAGCACAGACATTTTCTCACTCTATTTGTAGTGATGGAGTGTAAGATGAATGAAATAATGTTGGATAAATGACTCTGATGTTATCTGACTAGTACTACCATTATCTCTCCTGGAGCTGTCAGAAATATTCCATTACGTAAGACACATACTGCTCTAGTTGCTGACTAAAAGACTAGGACTGAATGATGATACTGGCTAAAACCAACCTTCAGTTTCCTGCATAGGAAACCACTATTTCGAGTTGCTTAGTTAAAATATGCTATTTCTGTCAATGGGTATTTCTATAAAAGTGACATAGAATTGTTCAAAAAAATTTTAAAACTTGTGATGATAACATTGATATTTTAAACTCTAGGCAACAGTTGCAAACCACATATCTTCATCTCAGTAATGCAGAAAAACTAATTTGAAATTAAAATACGTTTCTGATGCGTGGATTGAAACTGCTTATTTAAAGCACAATCTTTAGATGGAAAGGGCTGTTGATTGGCATTGCCTCCAATGTTGTGCACAAGACGATCTAAACTTGTAGTTCAACTCTGCTTTTAGAAACAGGAATGCACTCTTTCCTTGTGCTTTTCCTCTACTTGCCAGTAGACACCATTACGCTCACACAACCAGCTGGTGAGATTGCCTGTTTCTCTCTGTCCAGCCGCAGGAATGAAAAGTAAAGCAGTTCACCCTTTCTGTCTCTTTTTGCAACTTCTTCTTTCCCTATGAGCGTCACTTGGCCTCTCCTTGCACAAGCCAGTGCCACAGCTGGAGTCTGCTTGCAGATACAGATGAGAAGCCAACAGGAGCCCTGTTCGTCTAAAACTCTGTGCCAAGTTGAGAAGCCCAATGTATTATCCTATTCGAGGCTGAATGCCTTCTAGGTCATGCACCTTTATTATGTAGCAGCCATTAGTGGCATCTTGTCAGTTTGTGTTTAAAAAAGAAACATTTTGCAGTGGGTAAATTTCAGTTATTAAAACATATGTCTAAATAGTATATAAAGGCTGAAGTGAGCCTGGCAAGAAGAGAAGTCAGGACCTTGAACTTCAGGAGAGCAAAATTCCAGCTGTTTAAGGAATTACTGAATGAGATCCCCTTGGAAACTGTCTTTAGGGACAAAGGAGCAGAGCAGAGCTGGCAGATCCTTAAGGATGCCTTTCCGAGAGCAAAAATGCTTTCCATCCCCTAGCATAAGAAATCAAGCAGAGGAGACAGGAAAACAGCATGACTGAGCAGGGACTTGCTGGTTAAACTGAGGGAAAAGAAGGGAATGGACAGACACTGGAAGCAGGGATGGGCGGCCTGGAAAGAATACGGGGATGCCATCTGGATGGGTAGAGATCAGATCAGGAAAGCCAAGGTGCAGATGAAACTGAACTTGGTGAGGGATGTGAAAAATAGCAACAAGGATTTCTACAGGTACATTGGCCAGAAGAGACAGGTCAAGGAGAGCATAATCCCTCTGATAAATGAAAAGGGAGAACTGGCTACAATGGAAACAGAGAAAGTTGACGTATTCAGCCAGTTCTTTGCCTCAGTTTTCAGTGGCAGTCAGGCTTCTCAACCTCTTGCACCTCTGTATGCCCAGGTGGAGGTTGGGGCATCAAACTCCCTCCCACTGTAAGAATAGAGCAAGTCTGAGGCTGCCTCATGAGGCTTAATGTATATGAGTCCATGGGGCAGGACAACATGCATCCCAAGGTCCTGAAGGAATTGGCTGATGTGGCTCCCAAGCCACTCTCCATTATATTTGAAAAGTCGTGGCTGCCAGGCAAAGTTCTTGGTGACTGGATAAAGGGAATAATCACTCCCATTTTTAAGAAAGGGAGAAAGATAGTGCCAGGGAACTACCAACCAGTGAGCATTACATCTGTGCTTGGGGTGATCATGGAACATATAGATCTCCTTTGAAACTATGTTAAGGCACTTGCAAGATGAGGAGGCAATCCAAGACAGCCAGCATGGCTTCACCAAAGACAGATCATGCCTGACCAATCTGGTGGCCTTCTGTGATGTAACAATGACATCAGTGAACAAAGGAAGGGCAACTGATGTCATCTACTGGGAATTCTGCAGGGCCTATGACATGGTCGCACATTACATCCTAATCTCTAAATTGAAGACAGATGGATTTGAAGGGTGGACTATCCAATGAATAAGGAATTGGTTGGCTGGTCACAGCCAGAGGGTTGTGATCAGTGGGTCTATGTCCAGGTGGAGGCTGGTCACGAGTTGTGTCCACCAGGGGTCTGTCTTGGGACCGGTGCTCTTCAATATCTTTATCAGTGACATAGACTATGGGATCAAATGTTCCCTCAGCAAGTTTGCTGATGACACTTAGCTGAGTGGTACAGTTGATACGACAGAAGGAAGGGATAGGATCCAGAGGGACCTGAATGGGCTTGAAAAGCGGTCTCATGGGAACCTCATGAGGTTCAACAAGACCAAGTGCAAGGCTCCTTGAGAGCATTCCTATGGAGAACGACTTGTGGATCCTGGTGGATGAAAAGCTGGACTTTAGACAGCAGTGTGCACTTGCAGCCCAGAAGACCAACTGTATCCTGGGCTGCATTAAAAGAGGGGTAGCCAGCAGGGAGAGGGAGGTGATTGCCCCCTCTATTCTGCTCTTGCGAGGCCTTATCTGGTGTACTGCACCCAGGCCTGGGACCTCCAGCACAAGAAAGTAGTGGAACTGTTGGAGCAGGTCCAGAGGAGGGCCATGAAGATGATGAAAGGGCTGGAGCACCTCTCTTATAAAGGAAGGCTGAAGAAGCAGAGCTTGTTCAACTTGGAGAAGTCTCTGACAAGACCTCATTGTGACCTTCCAATACTTGAGAAGAGTGTGTAATCAGGAAGGAGACCGACTTTTCACACAGTCTGATAGTGACTGTATAAAGGAAAATAGCTTTAAACTAAAAGAAAGGAGATTTAGGTTAGATGTTAGGAGAAAATTCTTTACTCAGAAGATGGTAACACTGGAACAGGTCACCCAGAGAAGCTGTAGATGCCCCATCCCTGAAGACGCCCAAGGCCAGGTTGGATATGGCCTTAGGCAGCTTGATCCAGTGCCTGATCTAGTGGTCGGCCCATGGCAAGGGGGTTGAAACATGATGATCCTTAAGGTCCCTTCCAACCCAATCCATTCTGTGGTTCTATGTGAACACAGCTTCCTCTGACTTTGTTGTGACTTGTGGGATTGTGGTTAAATCGCAGCAGCCTATGAAATTACAAAATACTTTGATGGTATACTTGTGAGTTTCTGCCTGAAACAAAAATGCTTGTGTCTTTCAGGTGATTTGTGGGACCAAGTATTGCTCTTGTTAGTGTTTTGGTAGGAATCTGTTTCTGTAGATCCAAGTGAAACTGGCATTTGAATAACATACCTATCCCTACCTTAAGACGTATATATTCAGAGATACCAGTGACCTTGCTGTACATTTTACATTTTACTGTACGTATAGACTTAATGTCACTCTGATTTCAAAGATGAAAGCCATGGAATAATAAGTTTGTTTGACGCTGGATGCTCAAATTTACCCTGCTCCCATCCTAGACCCAGACAAAGTACCAGTTTTGTACAGTGTAGTAGTTATTAGTAAAGTTGACATTGATGCACAGGAGGAGATATTTAAGGAAAACGATCTGTGCAACATTTTAGGTCCACAGCCATATGGCCACTCACAGATGGAATGAACAAGTGTCACTGTAAAGATACACCAGCAGCCATGCCTTTGAGCATGATGATGTCTTGTTGCGCTGTCTCCATCTCCGCAGAGAAGAAAAAAGTTACTGTGACATTTTAAAACATGGGATCCTATGCACAATAAAAGTAATATTTTTTTTTTTCCTTGGCAGCCCATAATGCAGAATAACTGTCTTGCACTTCTGGATGGCAAAAAAAATTTCTGCTCTCATAGGCAAATCAAAACAATGATCAGCTCCCACTATCAACCCTTCTGTTATCAGTAGTGTTCCTTAATAGTCCTTTTTCAGTGGCCATTCACTTTATTCTGTAGATAATAGAAGTTTTTCACTCTGGGCAAACTTGTATGGTGAAAGTTATGGGTAGCAATATCATATACAAATTGCTGAATATCTGAAATGATGTTATAGCAACACAATATATATATATATTTGTTATCACAGTCCTGGATGCATGCATGAACCCATTATGAATAATAACCATTGATTGTTCAGTCCATTCTTCTGCTCATATGCAGTTAATGAACTATCTTGATTCTCAATTGAATGTTTGATGTTATTTGTTCATTAATTTAAGGGTTTTAGTGCTTGTGTAGTCTAATAAAAACTGTTGAAATGTGTAAACTGTTGCTTGTGTTGTGTTGTAGTGCTGCTTGTTTTTCAGCAGAGGATTGATGCTTTTCAACCAACAGCCCAATCAGTTGAAATAAGGGAATCATTAATTTTGCAATTTCAGGATTGTCTTTCATTTTTATGCTGATTTCTGCAGCCGTTGAGACTTGCATATAGTCTTATGGAACACTAGTAATTGCCCTAATACTCATAAATCAGAAATAATGGCCGCACAGAAAGGGAGACTGGAAGTTGTCTCTTTCATTTGTGAGCCGGGAGATTTATAGCTGGCATCTGTCCAGCTGGAGATCAGAACACATAAGCAGGACAGAAGTGATTGCAGGCTTTCAAGACCATCACTACATTCAACTTATGCATCATTAGAGAGGATTTCCTTCAATGGTGGTTTAAGAGTGATTATTACTGCTTATTTTTTATTTGAATATCTGATAGAAGACAGGCAATATAAGTTAGTTATTATCTGAATAAATTGTATCTAGTCATAAAACCATTTAAAGACCATGTTTTTCTGCTTTTTGGAGGTCAGTTTTGTGAGTGCAATGCGCATGACTTTTCCTTCAGTGAATAATTAGTAAATAATTCATGGTTCTGAAAACATTTCAAATGGATGAGAGAGAAGGAATATCTGCAGTGGAAAAAGTACAACCTGTTCCAAAGACTCAGGATTCTGAACATAAGAGAAAAGGAGACAGGAACACGTGCCCTTGGCCTCATGCACAGAAAAAAAAATACCCTGCAGCATAAGAGTCAGCAGTTCTTTTTGGACTACAGCTTGATTTTTTCTCTCAAAGTTATATATAGACAAAGTCTAATTTACATATCTGAGAAGATGAGTGTGAAACCGTAGAAAGATGAGAGAAATATTCCAGCTTCAATTGGATGCCACATGAGAGCAAGTTGTTTTAAACCACAGTTCACAAAAGAGCTCAAAACAAAGGGTAGAGCTGTGACCAACATTCCAGAAGACCACTGACTCTCAGAAAAAGCCACAGCACAAGAGCTCAAGAGTTCATCTAAGTCCAAATCCACATCCTAAACTTGGGATTGGTATACCTGGGTTATTTATGGCTGAAGAGACCAGTAACTTGTCTATGGAGTTGAAAGGAAGAAAGAAAGGAGAAAAAGAAAGAAAGAAACATTCGGCAAATGAATCAAAGAGAAATCCATCCAAAGTTATAACTCCATGAAATTGGGAGAATAATCCAGTGCATTGTCCCTTAGCTACTGCCCCCTGACAGAGACAGGGTTGTGGTCTGTGTAGATTTTATGGTACATTTCATACCAAAGAAATACTATGGAAATTTAATTTACCTTTTCCTAGTCAGAATGTGGTGGACTACGGTGGTGAATTTGGATTTGTATTTCTTCTGTACTGGATTTCAGTCAGTCAAGCTAGTTTGGAGATGTCTGTAAGTTTGATGGAACAACTATAGCTTTGGCAAGGCACAGACTGATTTCTTTTCTCTGAATGAACCATTTGGTCTTGTCTTAGCAGAGTTAAACTCATTTAAGAAGTAGTTTAATCTTTTTCTATTTCTCAGAAGGTATTTTTTCATACATTCTTTCCTTATTTCACTTCTGACTACTTCCGGGTTGAAATATTTATTCATAACAGATGAAGATGGCCCAATATATATACTTAGCAGTTCCTTCTACTGACTTCTTTTGAGACTGATTGATGAGTAGCTTACAATAAAATTACTTGGAATAAGTGATCCATCAATCTTACTGTAACATAATTATTTCTATGAGTCTAACAATAGAACTCTGAAAGACTTGCTTGTATGATTTGACTGGGGAGTTGGCGTGGATGCTTTCACTTTATATTAAAGAGGGACTTCTGCTTCCTGATGCTTTGCCTTGAGCTCTCAGTTTCTTCTCACAAATAAAGCAGAAAATTTATCATCTACCGTAGGCAAGTGGTAGTGGTGCCTCCTACTCCTGCCCCAAAGGCAGTCGGATGAAAGGAGAGCTGCAGTTCTACATTCCACACCTCTCTATGAGCATTTTAATGGCTTTGCTTTCAGCCTTTGCGGTTCAAGTGCAATGATATTTGCTTCGGGACCCACTTGAAATCAGTTCGTGGTCTACTTGAAAAATTGACAAGCTTTAACTCAACTACACTTCCCAGCTGAGGTTCAGATACCTACAAAATTTTGAAAATGGAGTCGTTTCCTAAGTTTTCAGGCTTGCAATAGGTTTTCTATAGATATATTAGATGTTTAGTGAGTGCTATACCAGAGATATTAAAATAATAATAAATCCTTTATAGAAATTCTGTTGATTTGGTCTGGCCTTCGGAGGGTATCCAATGAACTGAAAAGCTTATACTCTTTAGACTTTTTATTTTGATTTTTTTTTGTTTTTAACATTCCCTTTCAATTCCTTTTTAATAGAAGTCAAGGAAGTTATCAGCATGCTTTTTTACATTTCAGGGAGCAGAATGTCCATACCAAATTTTTCTTTAAGGCTTCTGGCAGCTTTCTTCTCCAATCCATGTCTGACAGCACCAAAAGAACAGAGTAACTTACGTGTCCAACAATCTAGCAATCTACACTCTACTTATCATGTATAAGGCTGACTCAAACTCACCAAGAATCCCATAGACTTTCATAGCCCTTGCAACCAATATCAATGAATTAAATTGGCTAGAACAAATAAGGTGAAAAAGATTAATGATGTGTGGCAGAAGAAATGAAAAAAATCTACAGTTTAAGTACTGACAAAGTCCTTGGCAACAAACAATTAGAGCACATGTATTTTCATTGAGTCTTTTTTTTTTTTTTTGTAATTTCTGCCTTTTTAATAGTGGGCTCAATTTTACCAACTGTCTAAAGAACAAATGAACATGATGACATTTAATTTTCTATTGCACTTCAAGGAGTGATCAACATCTTAGAATCAGTGTGCTAGATTCTGAGTACCATGAATGTAGTAACAGCTTCAGCCATCCAGATCATTGCTGGCATGGCTATCTATACTCCTCTTCCTGATGTACCAAAATGAAATTGTACAGATAAATATATGCACACTGTCTAGAAAATGTTACTTTTCATTTGTATTTGACATTTTAATTTTGTTTCCAAGGGGGAGGGGAAGGAAGTCTAAATTGTCATTTAACAGTATTGTTCTGATAGCACTCTCACTGGCTGCTGTTCAAAATCAATATTAGCAGTTGAAGGATTTCATTTGCCTGGGGAAATTGACAGGAAATGCAATATCTTTTCCAGAATAACTCTCCATGTGGACACTCAGAATTATGGTCCATTTTCCGGTGAAGATAACCCCTGAGTCAAATGTATGTGTATTTTGCTGCATATAACTACTAAGTCCAAGGAAGTTAGAAGTCCAGAAAAAGTTAGCACTATGAGTAACTTATGTGCTATGTACAGTTTAGAAGTATTTACACAGTTGTCAGAAACTCAGTATTCTGTGTCTGAAATAATTTCTTTAGTTGAGTGCAGAAGTTCAAGGATGGTATCTCTGTTTATCCTTCAGTTCACTCCAGTGTTTCTCAGCAATAAGTGTTTGTTCATAACCTTGCTTTTCCTTGCCCTACCTGCTCTCTACTGGCCCTCAGAATCAGAGGATGAACAGCCACTCCTGCCCTAAAAGGGAGATATTTAAGGTTTCTGACTCAGGGCCTACGTGAGGTAAAACGAGAGACTGACCACTCCAGATTTCCAAAACAGGTGAGGCTTTCCTGTAAAGCAGAATCGATCCTGTAAAATGACACAAGTGTTTTCAGTTTTGTTTTGTTTTTTGTTTTATTTTGCTTTGTTTTTATACATAGCCTAGCTTCATTCAAAATCTCAGTTGCAGCAACTTGTCATTTATAACAACTTCGACAGTAAAAATCTTATATTTCAGTAGTAATTGACTGAGAATTAACATGGCTGATATTAGTCTGATCCTGAAAACATTACTTTTGTTTTTCTTTTCCCAGTGAATGATACATTAAATATCTAAACAGTTATTTTTTCTTCACTATTATCTTACTCTTTCCATTTGATATGGAATTCTGAACACGAAATCATCCCTCTACAAGTATTGCAGAAGGATAATTGAGGCAAATTTTGTTTGTCTTTTTATAATGCTGATACAGCTATTGCCAAACCCATTTCTGAAAACATCTTACTAAAAAAGTAAACATTCCTTCAGATCTCACAGGAGTTTGCTCTAGTGAGGTTAGCTGGCTTTTAGAGTTTCTTTCAGACATGGCAACTTTCTGTATAGTGACTCATCTGGTTTTTAATAGATGTTGCATAACACCGGTTTTCATTGTGCTTGTTTTGTTTTTCACCATATGGAGTTTCTCAATAAGAATATATTTTAGAAGGAGGATCTGATGCAAATGCACTATTGCTTTCCTCTCCAATTCTTGATTTTTGGAAAAGTGAATAAAAGCACGTTATTATTCACATGCAGAATGAGTAACAGGCTGAGGGCAATGGAACTGTCAGCCTTTAATTTTATATGCTTTTCTGTGGGAGATTTTGGTACACTCGGGCATTTCAAAGGACAGTAAATCCAGTTAATTCCAGCCATCATTAGGCTAAAAATAGGGGGAAAGACGTAAACCATACAAGGTTCTCTCTTACATCACCTGCATAAGTAAAGAGACCTCTGTGTATTCACCATTACTGAAAACTGAGAAACCTGTTTCCGGACTGGAAGAATGGAGGACTGTAATTTAGATGTAGACTGGTCAGCATTTCTTTAATAGTGGCCTAAACTTTGCAAAATATTTTGTTACTGTTTTGTGTTTAAAAAAGAAGAAGGCTAGAAGGGAAGGAGATGAAGCACAGGGAAGCAGCAAGCATGTGTGCCAGCTGACTCCTATATTAAGATGTGCATTGTTTACATACGTCAAGTCCATCAACACATTTTCATACCATGGATGAACAATAGTTTAATTCATCTTTGCTGTGATGAAGTTCCCCTTCTAATTTGCTGTCATCCGAAGTCCTCTGATTCCAGTTCAGACACATTGTCACCTATAAGCAGCACCCAAAAAAGGAGGAATGTATGTCTAGCTTAGGTGGAACCTGTGGGAGGGGTACTTGGGATCTTCCAAGCTGAGTAAGTTCACTTTCTCCTGCCTCTACTTCTATACATGCCAATGTGAGCTTGTCCTTCTTTCCCTTGTGATCTGATCCCCCCCCCAGCCCTTTTTTTTCTTTCCAGCTTTCTTCAGCTTCCTATTTGGCTATTTGGTCGGCGGACAACCATGCTTGCTGAATTCCGTTGCTGAGCTGGTAGAAACATAAAAACAAATTTCAAATACTTTTGCTTACCTTTTTCTCTCCCTTATCTAAGGCTTCTCTGAAACTGTGAATTCCTATGCTCTCTGGAAAAGAGAAGATTTACAACTTGTGAAAATTATATTTTGTTCTTATCAGAAAAAGTGAGCTTGTTTCAGAATTTGTTTTAGAAAACAGTGGTTTTTTTCAATGACTGTTTAATTTTTGATTAACAGAACTCTTCAGTAGAATCACAACTATGAACCCGTGATTTGTTAAGAGGAAACAAATGCAATTATATTTATAGCTTAATTCATTAGATGATTCAGCTGTTTGAGCTTTGAAAGTACAGGACAGAGAACTGAGGTCAGGAAAACAAAACCAGACTGATTTATAAAGAACAGATTTAGCTATAGCTCAAAAGAAAAGAAAAAAGTTATTTTAAAAGAAAATTAACAAAACATTCAGAAGTTCTTGTTTTGTTCTAAAAATATTGTATTGAGTAGGTATAACACATTCATTTGCTTTATTAAAGTTCAACGCTCTAAGGCTCTTTTCAAGTTTGTCGTGCCATAATTAATTAAATATATCTTTTCCCTTAGCTTTGCCTTTGACATCTTAATACAAATTTTCATAGCCTTTTATTCTTCTCATTGTCATCCAAGCTGAGCTTTCACTGCCCTTGAGAGAAGAATAGAGAGTTGTGTCTGGTCTAAATTTCAGTGAAGTCCATTAACACATACAACTTCTACTCCTTTTATTATGAATTTTCTCTTGCTTTCCCCTGTGCTAACTGTAATAAACCTGCAAACAGGTGCATTGGCTCAGTTAGCATATTTGCTACTTGCCCTCAGACTGTTTTTAGCAAGGATGCATAATGGCACACTGTCTTCTACCCAACAGTGTATTTCGAGTTTTCTAGTATCCCAATAGAACTGCTAGCAGGTGGAATTGAGTTTTTCAGGAGAAGCAACATTTTATTTTTCTATGTAAAGGCAGTTTCCTAGTTTTGCCCATGAGTAAGCCTAATGTGAGGGATGCAATACAAAGCTGGCATAAATCCATCAGAGCCTCTGCATATATTCTACTGTGCAATGAATTGCCTTTCAATATCTAAAGGGAAGCAATAAGAAAGAGTGGGACAGACTCTTCAGCAGAGTCTGTGGGGATAGAACAAGGAGGAATGGCTTTAAACTGAAAGAGAGGAAATTTAGGTTAGATTTAAGGAAAAAGTTTTTTACAGTGAGGGTGGTGAAGCACTGGAACAGGTCGCCCAGAGAGGTGGTAGAAGCCCCGTCCCTGGAGACATTCAAGGTCAGGCTGGACCAAGCTCTGAGCAACCTGATCTAGTTGTAGATATCCCTGTGCATTGCAGGGGAGTTGGACTAGATGATCCTTAAAGGTCCCTTCCAACTCTAAGGATTCTATGATTCTGTGATTCTATGAATGTCGCAGTCTCTGGTAATGTAGACAGGTAAGCAGTTGGATAAATCACGTCTTTTGTTTGTAGTCAACATTCTTTGAATTTTTCAGCTAAAATGGTATGTAAGTGTAGTGATTTCAAGATTAATTTACCAAGTATGTTACTGGGTATTTATAAATCAAGAACAAAGCTTAAGTAATCATAACGTTTCAGTTAATTCATGCCTTTACTTACCTGTCAGTGTTACAGACAGGTTAGAACAGAGTTTATTTCCACTGAAAATTTCAGACTATCGCTGTGTACATAAACCTTCTATTTGTTATATTGAGATTTTGGCTATTGTCAGAATCCTACAATAAATATTTCGTTACAGCGTATGGAAGACCATTGTAACGTGACTTGGCATGATACGGTTTATGATTTCTACTACGGGTAGCGGAAATTTTACCCTAAAATACAATACCTTAACAAAAATATAACAAAAGTACTTGGAAATTCTGAAGATCTACCATCGCTCACATCAATGCAGGCAAATGCAAGCTCTTTGAAATAACGAAAGGATGCTATTTCTGTGGGATTGTGATCTTTTCGTGTTAAAGCTTTGACTGTCAAAATGAGTCTCAGGTAAGGAACATGTTCTGGTAGGGAAAAGTGACATTCAGAAGAAGAATGTAAACTTTGGACAAACAGATAGGGAGAAGTCAAATAAAAATGTAAAGATTTTTTCAATTCTGTGAAAGAATTTCAGTTGCTTCTGGAGTACTGACTGCTTATATCCTCTGTGCTGTATTCAAAACGTTGATGTAAAAGTACCTCAGGAATGAACTGATATCCAGAAAAGACACTATAGAAAAACTAAAGAAACTCTAACTGATTAGAGTATTGAAAAGCAGGCAGGAAGCTTACCTGTTTAGCCTTCTAGAATTTGCCACATAGAAGAAATTTCTAATAATGGACATTTATTTTGTCTAACACAGAATGACATAACGAGAAAAATTGGTGGAAAAATCTTCAGACTAGAAATGTGAACAATTCTTAGAAGGTAATCAACACTAGACAGTGCTGTTTAAAGGCAATTAAAATTGTTTAATGTGCTTCCCATTATGTATAATTTGAAAAGTAGCAAGTGGCTTTCTGTGCACTGGGTATGCTTTGTCAACCCAGAAACTCTTGATGGTCCCTTTCGAGTTCAAAATGAATACATTGATGAATCAGAAACAAAAAACACATAGTATTTAAGGTTTTACAGAGCAGTAGTGTTATCTTAAAAAAATCGTAGTTTTAATGGAAATTTGTGGAAACTTATGAATTTTGCCCTTAAAAGCAAAGATAAAACATCACACTACATTTCTGTATTGCATGTGCAGGTTACATAAGATCTAAAAAAAACCATAACCCTGAAATATTGTGAAACTGTGATGACTGGGAGATTGCTTAAATTTAAACTAAATACATTGATTTGTGAGGAAGTGAATCACACACACTTGGATGCCCCTCTTCTACCCTTCAACATTGTTTGATTATTTTGCTAATTCTAGAATGCTGCATTCCTTCTCAGCAGATGATTATTGAATATCAATACAGATTTGTTTTCCTACCTGCTGGGCATTTGTTTCCCCAGCCATCTCCTTTTTCAAATCTGCTAAACAGTTTCTTTCTCCTGGTTTGTTTTCAACTGCTGATGCCAAAGATGCCAGAAACTGGAATTTTTCATCAGTGTCAGTTACAGAGGATTAAATGTATAGGGCAAGATCCACCATAACTGCTCATCACCATCACGAGTGCAGCCTCTTGTTACCACCCAGCCACTGCCAATTAGCTGTGCCTGGCATGATGGAACTTGCTGGGGTCAGCCTTGGTGAGTGTACAGACATCTTTCTCCAAGCCCATGCTCATAACTATTCTTCCCACCACTATTAGAGCCTTTCTATAAAGGGTGGGCTATGGCCTTTGCTGGGGCCTTGACTTCATCAGAGGGCACGCTCCCTCAGATGTATGCAACAACATGTCCTCACTTCAATTCCTTGGGTTGGTTTTCTTGTCCTCTACCAGCATAGATTATTCCCCTGCCCTACATGGCTATCAAAAATTTGAGCATTGAAAGAACTGTTGTCCATCCAAGGACAGCCTGCTCTTCTCCTATTTTTTCTTTCTCTCTTCCATTGACATTGATTTTGTCCCTGCCATCACTCTGACTCTGAAGAATCATGAACAGTAACAATAAGAAATGTAGAAAACTCCAAGATTTTCAGGAAAAGAATCTTTCCTTCCTCATTAAGTATCATATACCTGTCTTTCAGTCAGGATTTTCAAAATCCCGTTGACTTCATATGGAGTGAAGTTGACCACTTCTCGTTTGTTTCTTTTTTTCTGTCCTTCCTCCTCAGATGGCAACCTGTGGGAAAGGAATCTGCATGCCAATATGACATCTACACAAGCCTAGAAGCAAAACTTTGTTTAGTTCAAAATAGGTCATTCATCTCCCCTCTAAGTTGTTGCTTATTTTTAGAAGGAAAAGACTGCATAGCATTTTTTTCAACATTATAAAAGATTATGATCTGGAGAGATATAACTTATTCTCAGATTGTAACTCAAACCCATTGTGAGATCCTTTTAACAGTTAATTAAAAAGATCCTTTCAACAGTTAACAAAAAATTAGATGCTGTTGCTGTATTATGGATCTTCCCAAAATGGGATGAAACCTAGCCTTTATACCTCATATCCCAAAAAATAAAAGCTGATGTCAATATTCCACATTCCTCATTTGTCTACACTACAATGTGTTATACAGTTATAAGTGTAACTGTATACTTGAAATTACAAAGAAGCAACTTTTAAAAACTGAATTTCTAAAGAGAATATTCAGCCTGGGAATCTAACTTGAAACAGTTTTTGTAAACACTCTTCTCCTGTCTCAAACTGAAATTCACATAACAGGGTCTAGGATACTATCCTTTGTGAAAATTTTGCTACCAGTGAAAGCCATGCAATCTAAGCAAGCACATAATCTTCCTAGGAAGGTCTACAATCTTTATCAAACAGGGAAATTTCTGCTATTTAAAGGTTTCATGCCACATCAAGCTGAACATATCATTACCCTCATACAGTTAGAAAGCAGCTTGCTGAAATCCATTGCAAACCAAACTGGAGTCGACCTGGCATGTAATGAACTCACCCAGGGGCAATGCAAAACAGATCTGTATCTGGAAAGTGAAGTCTATCCCGGTGCTAATATTTATGTTTTAATATAAAACTGTGACATTACATAGGTTTTATCCTCCCTTGATTTGTGTTTATAGCCCTATGGAGGATAATTCTCCTTTGATGGATTACGCCCTTTGGTTTTCTCAGGTATGAAAACCGAACCTATTTTTTGATAGCACAAGTAGTTGTTAGGGTGTTTTTATTTAAAAGCTATGTATTAGTTTTGAATGTTTTTTTTTTTTAATTTCTGAATATCTTAAAATTATCTGCAAATTGTATTTAGGTTTAGGATCTTGTCTGATATAAAACTATTTTGATCTGCATCTCAATTAGAGGAATTTTGTTGTCATTCTTTGACAATTAGATTCAAGTTAAAAGAAAATAAACGAAAACATGACAAGACACTCGTGGCTGATCTTACGATAGTATAAATAAATGGTTTATTTGCATATTCTTCTTTCCCTCTTCATTCTGTACTATCCAAAAGATGCATTTTCTTAAGTAATTGGCCTACCCAACCCTTCTTTTACTAGCTCCTGTTTTTTTGTGGGAGAAAAGGGAGTGGAATGGGAATTAATAATATAAAACACAGTGCAGAATGTTGTTTGTGGCTCCTCCAAAATTCTGCCTTTCCATTGGCAGGCACTGTTCTGTTGGGATAGGGACAGCCGAGCGTGGCTTAGGGGAGAAAACTGTGTGAAAGTTGAAAAGGTAACTAGAGTTCAGAGATTCAGGGGGGTAGCCAGGGACTACTTATCGCTTGTGAGATAAAAGCACTGCAAACCAATCAGAACATGCGCGTGCTCTGCGCGTGATCACCAATCACGAAACTGCTCAAGGCAGCACAGCCAATTAGGTAAATGCTTTCACACGTGATTGCTAATGCTTGCACTTCTAAGGGTTATATAGTGTATTGCTGAAACGCAATAAACGGGAACTTACCTGCAAACTCTATGAGCTCGTCCTGTTTGTTCTCAGAAGCCCGGTGTCTCGACAAATGGTGACCCCAACGTGAT